>VZRW01010212.1:986030-1195015 GCA_013398125.1 Aegotheles bennettii | reverse complement strand
TGCCACCCGCTCCTGGAAACGCTCCCGACGGCGCTGCCCCTGGGGGCAGTTACACTCACCTCTCCTCCGAGCATTCTGACAGTGGTTCTGTCGGCCTCCACCATATCCCGATAAACGATTCCTGAAAATGGTGAGCAAGTGAAGTCGTAACTCCGTGGGCCAACAAAACCAATGTGACCCCTGTGCAGCTGGGGGTAGCACTGGGCATCCGCTCTTCTCATTCATGACATACCTATCATCATCTGAGCATGCAGATTTCCATAAAGAAACGGCTTGTTTGCCTAACCCTTAACACACAAACCCGTTACACTTTGATCATCAAAGAAACACCCAACAAATCACCAAATTACTGAAGGCGAGGATGGTGGTGGTGGAGGAGGTGTACTGACCTACCTCAATGCTTTTTCATACTGTGGTACAAGGTATATTCAAAAGAATATCATAAGCAACAGCTTAAATGTTTAAAAGCCATGTAAAATTATAAAAGCAGACGGCAGCCTATTGGAAGCAGTATGGATTTACACTTTGGAAATACTATTTGAGGACCAAGCTCATAATCCAAAACAAAGATTAGTGCTGAAAGCAGGATTTGTGTATTTGAGATTCACCTATATAATCATCAAATAGACACCTCATTTTTTATCCTAAATGTCTCTATGGGCCTAACAGATGTGCTTTTTTGGAGCCATAGAGGAAAGAAAAAGGGTGAAAGAACGGAAAACTTGACCTTGGCTACTGCAACCATAAGAACTGCATGCTTTTGTTTGGAACCCAGAGCAGAAATCAAAGCCTGCATTATGTGGCCAGATGCTTTTACGGTTAATTGGGAGAGCTCATTCTTTCTGGACCAGGCAGCGCACACAGCAGGGAGGGAGGTAGAGCAAACCAAAGAAAAAGACTGGGTCCTCGGTCCGGAGGCGCTCCGACAGCAGAGAAGGCCCATGAAAGCAGCAATTGGGAAATACTGAAAATGTAATCATGCAATGATGCAGCTGCAGTTGCTAACTACAGGAGAAACAGAAAAGACCCTCCAGTTCTTGGGCAATTACTCATGACCTACTTTCTCCTGTCACCTCCGTCCAGCACTCAGAGATTCACCAAGGAACAAATATCTTTTGAACACAGACAGTATGACCACATTTATGCATACATCTATGAATGGCTTCTGATCACTCTTCCAAGAACCAACACTACTGCTGCTGATCAACTTACGTAGGTACATAGACCACATTAGCTGAAAGCAAGCAATTCCGTGACTGGGATGATACCACAAGTACTTCGGTCTTCAATTTTTTTAAAAACAGGTTGAAGAAATTTGGCCTATGAAAAATGAAGATGGAAGAAATAGTTACTATATCACTGCTATAATTTTAAGGTAGAAAACAGGTAAACAAGCATTTCAAAAGAGGTTCTCAACAGACTGAACATCACCTCAGATCCAGAACAGCTTAACAACAACACTTGTACGCGGAGATATAAAAAAAAGTGTAAATACAAAGCTGAAAAAATACAAACTAATTGAGGAGGAGTTAAATCACGAGACGTGTAGAACACACTTAATACCATCAACCATTAAAGAAATGACAAATTTCTTTGATAAAGTCTGACGGGAAAAAGACAGGACCATTGGGCATCATTTCAGAATACCATGGAGATGATGTCATGGCTCCCATAGATGGAACGGGAAGCAGACGAAGCTTCAGCCCTGAGAATTGAGAGTAAAATCAGCAGCTGAGTGTCGTGTACATACACAGTGCTCTGAGAAGTCACAGTCCAGCAGCTCAGCTCTGTCAGAAGCAGCAGCAGCTAGTTTCACCAGAGACTAATACACAGATCTGGAACAGCACAGTTAGGTGAAAGCCAACAGCGTAAAGAGGAGGGAGCATCCGAGAAAAATCCTGAGAGGCATTTTGTTATCAAAAAGTACATGTAAACAGTAGCAGGAAAGAATGAAAAGAATTAATGAAAGAAGACTGTAAATATGCAGTAATGAAAGAAAAGGAAATAGCTGGCAAAGACAAATTTCTAATGTATGAGAAAAATGGGTTGAGAGAACTGTGATATAAACACAACTTGTACCTAGAAGTGCAAGCCCAGACTCTGACTAGAAAATTACATTTTCGTGTAATTTTCCTTGGTCTCTTGAAAGCTAATTGTTTTTGACTATTCTTAGAAAATGCAAGCTTTGCCCCCAGAGAGAAAACAGAGCTGAAAGCTACTCAAAACACTGCTTTCAAAGTGACAGATGTGGCCAAGACATCCCCTATCCCCAGAGACTTGACTTGGACATTAGCCGATAGAAGGGAAAATGCTTGTGAAACTTTAGAACTGAGCTCTGCTGGCTGCACAGTGCCCAAGGGCTCTGTCTCACCCTGTTTCCACAGACACTTGGGTTAGAAATGCTACTTTTGTCCAGAAATACCAACTTCAAGGCCTGAATTGGCAGCTGGTGGTTAGCAGGGTCTTCAGCTCCCCTGATGCTGTTGCAAGCTGCTTCAGTATTGTATTATATATTATATTGTACAGTGTACTCAACGCTAATTCCTGAACTGCTAAGTAGGCACATACTATCAAATCAAAATAATTTTAAAGATAGACAGTGTGTAATATGATATGCATATATGCATATTATACTACAGAGATTAACTCCAGAAACATTTCCTACAAGTATCCCAAGAAACTGTCTCATATTCTTGCTATTATCACTATTTGCTCCTTTGACTTTTGACTTTATTGAGCCTTTTTCATAAAGAATAACACCTTCCTTTTCCTCTGCAATAAGGCAGTTTATTCATGAGAAATGGCTCAGTTTGGCTAAGTAGGCATGGAGGAGGGGAGAGAGCTCATTAGTGTTAGTTGTGGGGCTCTGATCATGGGAGCCCAAGGAGAATCCTCAAAACCTCTTCTTTTATTCTGAAGCCCCACTACAATACCTTTTCCACACATGCTCAACTGGAGCAGTGATGATCACATGAACTTCCTTCCCTAATCTTGCAACACTGAAATTTTTGACTACACAGTAATAAAACCAAAAGAAAAATAACAAGATTGTTCTGTGGAAAACCATGAGACAGAAGGAATTGCCAACAATTCACCAGCAGCAGTATTCTAAGAATAAAATAAAAAAAATAATCATGCAATGATCCTTAAGTCCCTTACTTCAATGAAGTTCCTAAAGGGTTTTCTAACAGATAATAAGTTTAACATATAACAGCCAAAAGTCTGTTTTGTCTAACAGCCAAAAGTCAGTCATTCCCCATGTATTCTCAATAGCAACAGTCATTAGTCATTTGTTATAAAGAACAAATTCATTCCTCTCTCATTCTATTCTAGTTTTTACTCTCAGATATCTTCCTGGTTTCATAAAGTTTGCCCTTCCTTTGTGTTACAGAGGTAATTCCATAGCCTTGTGATTTCACTGCCTGGGTCAAGTGCATACAATCAAATTAAACAGAAGGGTTTGGCTTTTCTTTTTATATCATTGATCTAATTTATTATAACAATGTAGTTAGCTGAATTCATCTTTGAGATTAGGTTAGTAAAACACCTTTGAGTTAGTAAGTCATACCTATTTTTCTGCTTAAATGATTTACCTCGTGTAATTTCTAAAAAGAAAATACTAGGCTTGAATTATAAATTCAACACATAGCAGTATTTTACATGAGTCAGGGGTAGCTGAAAATAGACATTTGTTATTATAGAATAACACTAATAGAAATGAACATTACAAAGTAGTAGAAAGTTTAAAAATCCCTTTTTGGTCATAGGAAAAAAATGTTCCTCATATATATTTTGTTTAAATGCTTGTGGCTGTTTTAATTTGACCACAAGCCAATGAAACACTAAAATTAAACTAGAATTAAACAAAAAATAAAAATGGGGTTTTTTTACAAAAATACATCAATATGAATGTAAAGGCCCCTCTGGCAATAATATGGTATTACAATGTGCATCACATTGCCTCACTTAGTGTGTGCATGCAAGCCTTTAATAAGCCTCTAAAGTGCTTCTACCCTAATAAGAAACCTTCCATAGACAATTTATTTTCAAGGAATCAGGCTAAATATTACTGAAATTCTACTCTTGATGTCTGAAAATAGTTTCTCTTTGGTTGCCTCCCTTTAATTTATTCTCAACCCCAGTAAGAACATTTTGAGTTGTTACCCCAGTCTTATTATGGGTGCGATCCAGCCCATTGGTGAGACTTGCTGAACACTCCTCAGAGATGCTGAGACCTCTCTGATTTCTGTGGGCGATCAGCACTTTGTGCTATTGAACTTTGAGTGAATTCTTTGGGCTATAGTTTCTTTCCCAAGCCATCCAATCAAAAATCACTTTGTTTCATTCACTCATTTATAATTACAGCTATAAACAGCCCATATGAGCAAAAGATTAATAGTGTTAGCAAGCATTTCCAGGGTATAATCAGCTGTCATCCCATAATTACTCAAAAGATTGAATAAGTGGCTTTGAAATTACAAGGAGAGTTACATTCCTTTACTGAGATGGAGCAGCAAGACATGAGCGCCCATGAAAAGCCATGCTAAGTTTTTGTCTGTGGTCCATCCTTTGGCATTTATGACATGATTGCTCCAGCCTCAAGGTCCTATCCTGCACTACAGAAGTCACTGAGCAACATAAGAGATTAAATCCTGCCGACCTGGCCTTAAACCAGATGCTTTGGACCTCCATCACTGCTTCTGGTGGACACAAAAGTCTGATTCCCATTCTATTTGCTTTCATTGCATTCATTTTTACGTGATTTATATAGGCACAAAGAACTGAGAATTAAATCCTGCAGAGTGTATCTTGTAAACCCTGCTGATCAGGGTTGATCTTGTAAAGATTTCAGTCCCATCACCCAATAAACTATAAAATGCTTGCCAGAGCCTCCAATGAGAGGCGTTGAAATGGACAATTAATCATAATGACTAATTTAAAGCCTTGCTTTTGTTATAGTTTAGGGATGCAGAAAATAATATAATGGAAAAGGAACTGACATTCATGGAAACTGGCTTAAAGAAAAACAATTTTAAACATTTACTGTAGGATTAATAGGAACTAGTGGAAAAATGTGTTTATGAAATTGTCTGAAGCTGGGAGTCTGTGTGAGTGTTTGTGTCTATGTCACCAAACCATCCTAATGTAAGAAATGTTCCTCTGAAGTAAGCCTGTGGTATTGAACAGACTGAAGTGTGTCACGTGTGTATGACCAACAGAGGAGGGGAGGTCAGTATGTGTTTTACAATAGTTACCCTAAAGTCTACTTTTTTGTGATTTCAGAAGCCTAGTGGAGATGCCAAGTGGCAATTTGGGAAAACCGCTGGAGCAGAGAAGCTCGTCCCACAAGTATTCCCCTTCGGGAAGACATCATATTTTATATTCGCTGTTACTGGAATGGTTTGGGTCGAAGTTTCTTTTCCTGCCCCTGCTCTGGGAGTTTTATGACTGTTCTGCCTGTCCACAATGATCTCATTCTCTCCAGCTGACTTGCATAAGGTAAGTAGAAACTGCTGTCTGACAAAACCTAATTTTGACAGGTAGGTCTTTTTAGTGATTTAGTTTGATTTATAACAAGATTGCCATTAAATTAGACTTATTTCCTACTTCCTGTATGATCTAAATGAGGAATCCCAGATGGTCCCAGAGCAACTTTTGGCAGCATTTCTGGAGCATTTCTGGATTTGAGAGAGAAAGAAAGGAGATGGGCTGGCCCTTATGTCGCTGCTGCTAAAGTTCCCTTGCACAGAGCCTTCCAAGTTTGGCTTTTCAGCAGGCATTGTATGAAGGAGCAACCACAGGAAAGGTAAGGAAAAGCTAAGAGCCACAGGCACTTAATTTAGCGCCTGTCTGGTTGGTCAAAATATCATACAGCTTTGCAATACCTAACTATTTTGCCTCTTGACAAGAAAACCTTTTACAGGGAAAAACATGTGGCAGCCAATAAAAACAAGGAGTGGAAAGTAAAAATACTATCTTTAAATGGACAGTTAAATACAGTTACCAAGAAAGTTGAGGTTGTGAGCAGTGTCTCTGCACAAGTAGGAAAGCAAGAAAATCTCAGGACTGAATCAGTAGGAGAATGCACTTTCAAGCTTAGAAATATTTAGGAGCTAAACACCACCTTTGAGATTTTTTTCCTCATCTTCTTCTCCATCTTGCATTGTACATGCACATAGTTTTATTTGGTAAAAAGGGATATGAAGGGAAGTTACATTCAGATCACTACTAGAAATCTTTCTCTGCAGAGCAGAGGTTGCAGCCGTTTCCTCACACTTAATCACTTAACTCAGTGACTGGTAGGGTAAGCGTGAGAGCGGAACAGATTCAGACTTTTAACACTAAAATTGGCCAGGAGTTACTGAAGCAAGGAAAATGTTTTAGGTTTCAGACTGTGTACTGTGAAAGTGAAAGGCATTCAATCTAGGTGCTTCTTTTTGATTGTACTTCTTAGGCCAGCGAGCAAAAGGATGCATGTATTTTTTTAAGGCTGGGAGCTCGACTGTTCTCAGCTTACATGGAAAGGGGCACAGAGGACCCAAGCTTTGAATAGCAGCATAGCTTTGATAAATGTGATCCACTCTGCATTCAAGACAACTCACCTATCTGCTGTTCAGGGAATGACTGAAATAAATTGAGAAGTTCCAATAGATCCTTAAGAGTGGTCTTTTCAAAAGATTTGGAAATTTAATTATTTTTTAGTGCAAGACCCAACAGAAGCCAGAAGGATGGCTACTTCAAATCTTTGAAATAATTTCTTAGAGGCTGCAGTTTGGATGTTCAGGAAGATGAAGACTCTAACTAAGATAATTCTGATGACCTGTCAATGTTGGCAAAACCTGACATTGGCAGTACATCTTGCTCCTGTAGTCTGGGCTTTAGGATGGTGGTTTTAGAGGTCATCTGGCTGCTTCACTTCCAGATAATCCAAAGCCTGCACTGTTCAAAGCAACATACAGATTGATTCTACATTAGGGAATGTGGTAGAACAAAATTCCTTCCTATTTAAAGAAAAGTAGAAAAACTTACCTTATGTATCAGAAGAAGGCAGCAACCTTCTCCAGAATTGGGAGGAACATCATGATGAATAAAGAGCAGGAGTCACAGGTAGCCCAGCGGCGCTCCAGCACTGTGAATGGCTGTTCTTAAAATCTCAAGCAGAATTAAGGAAGTGGTCAAAATTGCACATAGCCTGAGCATCACATTCTGACAAGCCTGGATCAGTGCCTTCTTCAGCTCTTTCTTCTTCCTCAGTCTTTCTTCACTCCATCAAGAGGATGTGGGTAGTGTATAAGGCTGTAGCCAAAATGACTTTTGTAGGGTTTAGAAGAGTAAAAATAAAAAAACTCGACCTAATAGTGTCCTCAGATAAACTATTCCAGGGTATAGCCTCTATTCCAGGGTACCTAAAAGGAGGAGGGAAACTTAGTAGGCACAGAGCATACATTCACAGGACACTCCTAGTAAACACCCAGGTAAAAGCCATCCTGTTGTCATAGCAATGAAAAGGAATAGGCACAAGTCCTCTTTCCTTCTATCCCTGTACCAATGTAAGGATAATCTTGCCTTTGAGATATTACATATTAAAAATGTTCTTTAATGTGGCAAGAAAGAAATAAGGAAAACCTTATTGCTTCTATATCTGACTCTGGCAGGCAGCTACCTAGCAAATTATCACCCCTGCAAAAGCCTTACTTACAGGTAAGTCTTATTAATGTGGCTGTCTCATTGTGCTTACATTCTGCCCGCTAGAATTCAGAGTTCTGCTGAAATAAGGCCTGCAAAACTCACTGTGGCTCAGCTGCAATGCTTCCCACATATAGTGGGGAATATCAATATTACGTATTCTCAAATTCAGGTTCCCAGAGTGGGATTTGTACACCTGAGTCAGGAAAAAAAAATCAGTGATACTGCTGTTGTTACTTTGCTTGAAAAGGCTATGTAAACATTTGTGTTAATCTACTAAATCATTTCTATGCAGACAGATTTGGTACAAATTATAAACAAGAACTATCCTTTACACCAGTCATCTTCATTTTATTTCCCTTTCATGTATCCTCATTCTCAAGATGTTTCTTCACTTTTTGTACCAAAATACTCTCATGCAAAGTAGCCAGGGCTGTATTGGTACTGTATTAGCCTAGTCTCGGTATAAAAGCTCTACAGGTCCATACATATTTCATTCTCTGCATTTCATGACAGGGACATGTCTTTAGCTCAATCCCTTTTTTTTGTGTATAATTCTTTGTTCTGCCAGCTCTGTGTGGAGATGACTCAACCGTCTCTTAAGTCCGCCAGTCTGCTCCAACCTGGAACAGTGCTCAGAAATATCAACACTCCTTTCCAGCCCTTTGGTAAATACGTTCACCCATTAGTACAACATTGCCAGTCACGTGGCCTTTGTCTTTTTTTCAAGATCCTTTTGAAACTGTTGGTTCATGAGATGTAAGAATCAGATCCCAAGTCTGTGGATCACTAAATCCTTGCACTTCGCATGTATTTTTACTGTAGCCAGTTGGAGTGTTTGTACCTAAACTGAACTCAGATCAAGGAAGTTGTTGCATCAGACTGCTGGAGGTTAGTGCCATCTGAAAGATTTAAAGCTGACAAATAACATAAAAGCCATGGTTTCCAGTTCTCAAAATAGTTTCCATGAAAGTAATTTTGAAATTATACTGTGTGCAAGAGACTAGGAACTACTACAAATGTTACTAGTTTCTCATCCAAAGGCAGGGACTTTTTTTTTTTTTTAAATATTGCCTTCCTAAATAGCACATCCATACTATAAACACCTTTGGAAGTTTTTCAAGATAGAAAGTGTTTAGCAAACATCTTTCCTCAGACAAGAACATTAAGTAAATCCAGTAGACTATTATTAATTTGATTTTAGTATTTCTATCATTTTGGTAAATTTGGTATTGTTTGACTCCAGAGGAGCATCATTGTGCACAGCATTGTAGTGACAGTCTGCAACAGCCTACTGAGCACCACCTGGGCTAGCAGGGGACTAGCAATCTGAATGATGATGTTGAGACTATTATTAAATATTTACTGAGTCATCAGGACTCCACAAAACACTATGTAAGGCTGTTGTGAGGTATTAGTATTGCCACAGGCTATTCATGTTACCCAGTTCTTAGGTTCACCCCCTAGAGATAATAGTGATAACCTTCCTAGCTCTCCAATCCAAAGAATAGAAATCACTTGCTCCCAGAACAGAAGATAATCTTTAAATTGGACCATGCTTGAAGTGGCTACTGAAACCAGAGAGAGCACTATGGTGCAATTTCCAAAGGAAAATGAAGACAAGATAAAGGCAGAAATAATTCCCCTCTAAATCACAGAAATTAAAGAAAACTCATACATGGCTAAAACCAGGCTTCTGCAAAATCTCAGTTGCAGCCTCTTTCTCTTCTTGGTACCCTGTGCATCTTTTTCCAAATCAGTGTCAGAGAGGATGACGATTCTTGTTGTTTTAATAAGAGCAGGCCATTTAATCCTGCTCTTCATATCTTTCTCCTGCTGTTCATGAGCAGCCCAGCTTGCTGTATAGCAATATGCATTTATTTGTTCTGTTGAATTATTACAAATAAGTCTCTAGTTCTTAAACATAATTCTCACATTTTATTCCCCTTAAGCTCTAGGACTATAACTGAGACAGCTGATGGTGCAGCTGAATGTAAGCTTCCATAAACAAACGCTGTGCATTCGAACTCAACCGCACGTAGGCCATCCATGCACACTTTCCACTCGGGCTGTTTCTCCCTGCAGCCAACTGGGGAAGATGCTTTGACCATGACACCACTGTAGATTACTCAACATCAGACTAATGTCTGATTTGAGTAAGCAAAAAGCTACTGCTTAAATATCCACAATTTTCATCCAGCATGCCAAGAGCCTCAGACAAAATGCACTCCCTCTCATTTTTGAAAAGGATCAGTGCTCCCAACCTGACCTTCAAAGCTGAGCTCTGCTTGTGGGAGTGTGTGCTCTTCACCTCTCAAAGACAGAGCTTACTGCAGCACTTGAAATTCTACTGCCTGCGTTTGCTTTTCATACAGTGAGACAGGGGATATAAGGCAGAGATTTGCTTTACTATCACCTTTTATATCGTTTACTCTTTTTCTTTTCATCCCAGAGAAAGCCTAACCTTTGTCCCATGGAATTTCTCTTAAGTGAGTCACGGAAGTCAACTGTTGCCCAGGCACTTAGAAGAAAGATGGATTTACATTTTATGTGCATTTTTAGGAACACTCTTCTGTCACACCATACATCTCAATGACTAAATTAGGTCAGTCCTTTGCTTTTTCCCTCTTTGCATTGTAGAGGAAAACAGACGTGATTTATCAGTCTGTCATTATGGAGGAGGTTTGATTCTGAGTTTGTCCATCCAATTCTAACTCCACACAGACCTAAATCTGTGATTCCCATAATTTTGGGGCTCTATAAGCAGAAAGCATGACTGGGCAGAGAAAGGCTTTGATACTTTTGTGTTTAAACATTTTAAAAACACCTAATTTAGATGATGAATGGTTGGCAGCAAGGAAGCAGCATCTCTCTGTGGCGTGGTCTCCCCCTAACCCACTGAAAAATATTTGGCAGTCAGCAAAGATTCAGAAAACAGGTACTAGCAATTATACTTTGTTTCTCCACGTATGCTGTGCCTGAGATGGCTGTTCATGACAAGTCACTGGGGGACAGTTTATATCACTGGCAATAGGGCTCTGGCACAGCCACTCTGCACAGCACCTTGATCCTCCCCAACTGCTGCAAAATTGCACTCTGTGGCAGTGCTATAGGGAACCCAGTGGTGATAGAGGAAGCAAATACTGCTTTTAAAGAGATTATTTGTGTGAATGCTTTTCAGCCTTCTACAGATTTTAAACTTGCAGAATAAACTCTTAATCTTGCACTAAATCTCATTCAGGAATTGCATATGTAAACCTTTAAACCAAAGTAACCTTTTGCACTAGTCCATTATTAGCAAGGAACTGATGGCACTTAGAAGAAACTTATTGTTCCACAGGCACAGAAATCTCCAATAAACAGGGCACTGTCTAACTAAATCTAATACAATCATTAGTCCAAGTACCTTTATCTAGAGAATTCAATCATATATGAAAATATAAAAACCTTAAGCACAAAATCTCTAGATTAACACGAGCATCTTCATAATTTTACGTGGCTGGGTTTTTTCCATTCTTTTGGGAGAAAAAAAATATAGTTCTTGTATTTTAATGTGAGAAGAGACATTTGATTTGCTGTTCTGACCAGAATGTCACACTCATTGCATTCCTCTTATGTACCCTCCTATTACAGCCAGGAACATGAGTTAGATTAAAACATTTTGGTCCTCATCAGAGTAAACTGTTGATGCTGCACTGACAGCCTGTTAACAGCAACCAGCTATTAGTGGAATTGCTGTGGGAGTTTGTAGGAAGGCATTTGCAAATGCTTTATCAATATAGTTACCTCAGCAGCAAAAAGGACGGACAGCATCAGTTGTTGTGGCCTTGGTGGATATGCCATATTCTTACTTCTAGCCAAAGCAAAAGCACTTGAATCAATATGAATTGCAGGTAGATAGCTCAGGTGGAGTGGGAGTGATGCTTTCAGGGAAGGAATGAAGTTTCAGGAATTGCAACAGCTTTCCACGTACCTGTAATCAGGCAGCACCCAAGCACTTCTCCAAGGCAAGCATTCATCACGCTTTCTTACCCCATCACTCCAGGCTGCAGCGTGATAATGCTGAAATTTCAAGCCCTGATATTTTTAGCACCCTCCTTGTTTGTTTTTTTTGTTTCATTGTCAGCAGGTATATTTGTATTTTTAAATGGTCAAATTATAATCTTACATGTACATTAACAAAAAATCCCCTAATCTGTACCGAGGTAGAAATGTTAGTTTGGTTGGATCTGAGCTGAGATGCAGAGATTTATCTGTGGTGCTAGGTGCCCTCTGGACCAGGCAGCTAATTGCCTTTGACTTCACCAAGCTTTGGCTCAATAGGATTTTGAAGTCAAAAATATTTTATAGATGTTTATATCTCATGACATCTTTTTGAAAAGATAAAAATGTGACTAGTGCATATTTCTGTCTGCAGTTTTGGCTTGAGTTTGGTAGTTAAAGATTTTGCTAAATTTCACCACAGAATTACTGAAGCACAAATCCCCAGGAAAAACAATTTGCTATAAAGATTTTGCATTTGCAGCTTAGGAGGTGTTGATTAGTTGATGTTTTACTCTGGCACCGCATTGTAGTAGCTGCTTTAAAGCATTCATAACCACTGACATTTTTATAGTTTATTTTTCATTACTTTTCTTTAATATGCACTTTTGCACAAATATTTTCTTCAACTAAACTTACTGCTTAGAAAGTTGAACACCATAAATGGAGCACAAACAACATACATATATTTAGTTGATTTATTCAACAGAGATTTTACCTTCCTATATATTGCTCTCTTCTCTACCACTGAACCATTAACTAACTTTTCTTTTTTTTCCCCCTCTTTCTTTTTTTTTTTTGCCATGGAAAAACATGTGCTGCAACACACAGGTAAGTTTTTGTTGATTTCAATGCCTGACTTTAATTTTTGGTGCATTTTAATACTAGCTCACTACCTCTCATGCCTTTTCCAAAGTTTGTTCAGTAGAAAAAGAGGACAGGGCACAGTGTGCCCTTGTCTGTGTTGAACAACTTGTATTTCTTTTCTACCCTAATCTGGCAACAAGCAGAATATGGCCATAAACAGAGAGCCAACAAGCTTAGCCTCAGTTCACTGAAAGACCTATGTTTTCCAGAAGCCACAAATTCTGCTCTCTGAGAAATGTGAAATTCACTGACACAATAAAGCAGTGTGCCTTGGTTCTGTTGTACAGCCATACTTAGTAGGATAAAAAATAGTTTCATACCAGTTAAAAACATTTATATGAGTTAAAAAAGCAGGACTGTCTGCAGGAATAGAAGACAACAGGATTTATATGCTGAACTGTAGGTCTCTGGCAAATGTACACAATGCTTGCAGTATTAGGATTCACTTTGTTCACATTCCCCAGGGCAAGTGTTGCTCCATGTCAATACTGTGTGGCTGGGAGAGCCACAGTAAAACCAGGAGACAAAGTCTGAGCTGAAATATCAGATGGGGGGATTGGGAAAGATCACAAAGAACTGAAGGAACAACCTGCAGAATGTAAAGTCTATCAGAGTGAGCTCACTGGTGATATACACGACAGCTGAGTTGTATAGTGGGGTATAACTACATAGAAAGTGGATCAGCACAAAGCGCTGCTTGTGTAAGTTCAGATACTTTGGGAGGCTGAGCTGTTCAAATTGTGTCAGAAAAATTCTCAACACTCAGGAGGGATTGTACATTTACACAAGAGAGACTATACTTCAGAGCAGGAACATGCAACCTGGATCTCAAGTACAGAAAGAACACTGTTGCACTGGCGTGCTGGTTGTGCATAATACCAGCAGAACATTGCTATAAGCCACAAAGTTAAGGCAGCCTCAAGGTCTTCAGTGTCTTCAGGGACAAAACCTTTAACTGAGTCATTTAAATTAGCAGGTTACCTTTTGTTTATACTTTTCTTCTTATGAATATCTTTAATTATAGCCTTCACCATAAATCCCAGCTTCTCTAGTTTGCGCAGGAGTTGCCACACTGCATTTGCCACCCACCGCTCACTGCTGGGGCTCAGTGCCAGCTCACAGCATCACCACAGTGCTGGCACCATCCCCCCGCTCCATAGGCAGTGCTATGGCAGCTTTGCAGCATTTGTCCACTTACCTTTGAAACAAGCCTTTGTCCATGCTCCTAGCAGTCATGATGCAGGGTTGCACAGGAATTTTCCTGTTACTGATTGTCTCTCTGTCACTCCCTCTACGTAAGCGCATGCAAGAAGGAACAGGAGGTTCCTGGTCAGAAGACCAGGCCAGCAGAACCTGCATTGCACTAGCCCACTCCCTAATTTTTTTCTTTTTGGCATGCATTTGTAATCAGGAACTGAAGCAGGTTTCAAGGCAGGGCTGGGGACACCAGGAGTTGCTGAGGTCCAGGTGTGTACAGCACCAGAGCAGTCTCCCCTCTGCACACACTGCCCAGCCTTGCCTCAGTTTCTGTTTGCTCCTCAGTAAATGGCAATCTGCAAAGGAGAAATACTGACTTCCTCAGCTGCTACCAGCTGCCCTGGTTCAATAATTAGGTCAGCTAGAGGTTAAACCAGCTGAGGCATAAGCAGCAAGTTTAAATTTAATAATAATTAAATAAATGTTTTTTAAAAAAAGAAAATAAAAACACAACCAAAGACTTGGGGGAAGCCTAGAGCAGATTCACCCTTTCCTCCACTGCCCCCCAGTGCTTGCACTCCATGCCACAGCCATGCACACTGAAGCCATCCCATGTCTAGTGGACTAAATGCACCTCAGATGTAAATTGAGATGTAATTGATGATGTTAAACCAGCAACAAAATTAGCCTGTTTCCTTTGATGTGCCCTGCTGTGACATATTAGGAACTTTTTTGCATTATGTAATGAATTATGTCAGAAATCATAGTCCAATTCCAAACTCTACCAAGCCCAATGTACCTTTAAGGACATTACACAGTATTTGTCTGGGTTTTTATAAATAAATCATGTTTTAACATACATTCACATACATGTTTTAATTTTCCTATTGGTGCATAATTGCACTTGAAGCTTAAGATTTTGCAGCTTTGGTGGGAAAGATACATCTAGCTTTCCACACTCATGTAGGGAATACATACTTTGGAGATAGTGTAATTTGAAATTCCAACACCAAGAAAATCAGAATGACAACTAATGAAACCGCCAGTGAGTCCGAGATCCAAGTTTTAGGCAGTGAAAGTATAATTCCTGTGCTAACACTGCCACCTATTGCCACCCATTGAAAAACAGGAGACACAGTCACCGTAAATCGCTGTTCTCACATCTACCTCTTTGGTATTTGTTGCAATGATTTCATGTATATTTTCTCCTCGGTGCTGTCTTTCATAACATAGTGTTACCAGGGAAAATGCAAATAAACCAAAACCAAACGATATGTCAAATATATCTGTAGAACAGAGAATAAAGTCTCTCCAGAACAAAATCAAGCAATGTATGGAAGTTGCCCTGCGAGTGGTGCCAGGGAGCTATTAGAATCCTAGAGCAATCTGATCCAGTACATAAGCTTAGCATGTATAAGTATATATATAACAAAAACACATACAGAGCCATGATCCAACACAGAATTCTCCACTAGCTGGGCTCTTCCCTCCACTATGCTGCACCTTTTTCTTTGTTATTCTCTCCCTCTGACCTCTTGTTATTTTCTGTGTAGTTTTTATACCTTTTTTACCTCCTGTCTCACTGACTTCAAGATCACGTCTTACCACATGACTGCTTGTTGCTTGACATGGCTGCTTCATCTTATGGTGTAGTGGTGGTTTCCCCTCCATGAAACCTGTATCTGTTTCCTTGTCCTGGTTGTGAGAGGTTCCCTTATCTGGAAGCTCCTCCAATTCCACAACTTCCTCCCTGCATCATCCTTTACCTTTACCATTTATCAATTTCAGAAGTATTCCTGCCACAAATTATTAGCATTCATATCATACAATGCCCATTAGTAGTCAAACACTGAAGCCATGCAATTTTACAATACATTCCCTTGAACACATATTTGATTTTCTTTATTACCCCTGGCATTTCCAGTGAGGTACCCCTGCACCTACAGTAAATGAGCTGGGTTCAGTTCAGGACAACCAGTTGCTTTCTCCTTCCCTGACTCACCTTTTACTGTGCAGTCCCTGTTCCCACAGTCAGCTTTTGGTCAAAGGTATTCTCATTAGTAAAACCAAGACGAGTAAGACTGTCCTTGGGTCTACAAAAAGACCCAAGGAAGCCTTTTTATGAACTTTGCTAATATGAATTAAAATGTTTTTAGGAGACCAACTGTAATGCAATATACTTTAAAACTATGCAACTCCTCCAATTAGCAAAATTATTTGCTCTCTTCAATTAGCAAAACCTCAATCATGCTTAAGACTAAAGAAGGAGTACTTTTTTAAAAAAAACAAACAAACAAACATCATTTTGGTTCCTGGAAACTGGAATTAAATATGCTCTTCTACTGAGAAACATCATATAAATTATGTCTTTCTGTGCCATATAGACCCTAGGGTTTCATTAAGTGACTGCCTCTCCTGTGACAGTCAGAAATGAAAAGCTTACGGGGATGATACAGATGGAAAGGTCATTAACAAAACTAGAGAAATCCATCTGCAAATCTCACTCTGTAAAGGTTTTATGTAACAGCTCTATCTAACTGAGATGGTATTGAATAACAGGCAGTGTGCTGGAAGTCTTCTAATGCTTTCCAAAGCCTGGATTTATGGATAGGGGGATAAATCATTGTATTGCTTATAGTCTGATAGATGAAGAGTGGAGAGTTCTAGAGTCTGGTGATTTATTAAATATGGAGGCTGTTATGGGTTCTTTCAAAATGAAGAAAGGCAGCTCAAAGTACGATTTATTCTGCACTTAGCACAATCAGTTTCAGAAAGGAGCAAGTGAATACAGCTGTCCTCAGAAGTTCTTGAAAAATTAAATAAAATAAGCATTTTTCAATTAAATATTAGGAAAAAGTGCAAGAAATTACAAATGTGATAAGATACTGTTTGGTTAACTACAGAGTTATCCCCCTGATAGCTTTAGTTATGACTTCTCATGCAATATTTTGACCTTCATGAGAGACTGTGAACCATTTCACTAGACAAAAGTTTATGAGCCGCGTAACCACAATCAGGGCTATGTGGTTACCGAATGGATGGAAAGTTCTCCTAGTCCAGTGCTCTCTGTTCTTTCATGATCTGGAGGTGTGGAACTTCTTTCCTGTTCTTACCACAATTCTGACAAATCTAAGAGGCCTAACTTGAACTTATTACACCTTATTATGTAGCCGGATTCACATACCCTTGCGCTATCTAATTCTTTACCTTATTTACTAATTTTGCTAAATATATGGTAAATGAATAAGTTGTAGCAATTTGGCCACTAGACTCAAGCAGCACAAATATCCAGAAATCTAAATGACAACAGCATAACCTACACAACTTCATTGTTGGGTTTCACTGTATTTGAGAAATCTGTTTGTAAGCAAAGATATATTTGCTTTGATTGCACTTCACAGAATTGTTACTACTTGCAACTGCAGTTCTGCTTAAGATACAGGACTGGCAACATTTATTTCCTACACATCTTGATGTAAAGCTGATGGATCTTGACTGTTTGCATCCTTACATTCTTCCCTTACTGCTCTGCAGAGATGCATGTGAATTTTCCTATGCAATTTTGTATGTAAGGTTGTTGGGACAATGGTGCTTTCAGGACTTATGGTGAATACCCAAGCACAACATTTGAACATAAAATTCTGAATTACTTGGAGGAATGAAAATAAAGTCTCCTGGTTGTGTCTCGTTAGTCCAAGGTCCTAATACCTTACTTAAATTTGCATAAAATCCCCAGTTTATTGTCAAGGGGTGAATTTATAATTCAAGATGCTTTTCAGCGTAAGCAAAGGTATTTACCTACTTGTAAAATATAATTCCATCCATTCTTCAAATAGCCACAAACAGACCTTACTGTAATGCAAAAAGTAAATATAAATTCTATGCAGGACCTGCCATGGAATTAAACAGGTATTTCCAAATATCTCCAAAAAAAGTGTTTAATGGAATATTTGAGTAATGCTGCTCTCTGTTGAAAGTGTAGCTATTGAATGTGCTTGAGCCTGGGACTTCACAGCTACAGGCAGAACTGAAGCCATGTGTCACCCCTTGCAGGAAAAATAATATTGATGGGCTTAGCCATATAAACTCCTACAGGACAGGTCTGGTCCTGGGTGTGTCACTTTGGTTTTTATATGTGTAGTTTCTACTCATAACTGAAACAATCAGAAATGTTTAGCAGATTTTAGAAATACTGAATTTCATTAACAGCTGGCCAATAAAGCACAAAATATTTTCAAAATAATAATTTAATTCCCTAAGAATAGTGTCAATGAGTCAAAAAACACACCTCCAGCAATCCCTATTATTAAAGACAACATATTCAAGGAATTTTGTCTTTAGCAGCAGAAGCTAACTTTAATAAGGCATCATATACAAGTTTAAAGACTTTCAGAATAGTATGGATTGTTGTCACAAGTCTGTACAATTCTTATGAAATCAAAAAGACCCAGGTACATAGCAGCTACAGCACTCCTCCTTTCCTCTGCTTTTTGACTGGCCAAGAACATTCAATAAATTGAAAATACCGAACAGAAGGATTCTTTAGCAGAATTAGAATACAACTGAAAACATTTGCAAGGACCTCCTCCCATAGCTGGATTCTAAGAACCATTATATGCACATGCTTGTGTGAAGCTGGGGTAAAAAACTGGAACTTTATCCATTGGTTGCACATTTAAATAAAGCTACAAATGCTAAAAAACACACCTGCTGTTTTATGTGTCTGCTTTTAAAGTGAAATTGCTCTGTCTGCTATTCCTGCACCCTCACAACTACAGACAGACTTACAACCTGTGAAAACCATGGACTGAATGAAGAGGAAAGAGGACTGGGGAAACTGAAAAGTAACTAACTAGTTATTCCTTGCCTCGGGAAAGAACACATTCATGCACAAAGCAATTACTAAAGGATTATTAGACAGAAGCAACAACAGGCATTTATATTTCCTCTCTCCTCTATTGGTGAAAATCAAAGCCTTACATTTAAAAACATCCCAAGTTATGAAACTAAGTTACATTAAAGGAGTCATATTTGACAGCAGATTTATCGCTATATTAATACAATTTTACAGTGATTTCTGATAGTTCTATTTACTTAGATTACTTTGTTTTGAATACTTTCTTTTGAATGTATGTATTTGATAAGAAGTTGGAAACAACAGAATGTGAACACCAAGACAAAACTACCAAAGGATACACTGGAAATGATCAGGACCTCCTTATTAGGCTCACTATATATATATATATAGAATATAGAAGCAGTCCTCTTTTTAAGGAATTAAAGTAACTATAAGTAGTTATTTTATTATTACAAATTTCTTAGGAAACAAGGTTGCTATATATTTCTATAAATTACAATAGTGATCTATACAGAAAAGAGCTTCTTATTTGAATACTAGAAGTTATTTTATCAGATTACAAAAAAGAAAAAAAGACCATAAAGCTTTTTGTTTATAGAAATATAACTAACAAGCACAAGATGTACATTTCTCACTTTCTTAGGGTAGCTCTGTAGTCACTGGAAAGTTGGGAGATTTACGTTCTTCCTTCTATATCAAAGTTTTAGATTTCATTGCCAAACTCCTGTTCGCTGTTTGTTATCAGAACCATGCTCAAAAAACATGAAGTCCTACAAAGAAAACAAAAAGCAAACAAAACAAACACTTCTTAGATATGGTTCTTAGTTGAGAGATCTCCTGGTTGCTTTACAAGGTGTTCAAAGCACCTTCCTCTTGAAACATCAAAAGATGAGAGGGTGGGGGCACCTCTCTCCAAGCCCCCATCACCTGAGTCTCTCAGAATAGGACACCCACAGCAAAAGGAGAAGGTGGCGAAAGACCTGCATGGAAAATTTAAATTATCACTGGCCAAAACTATGCTTCCTTTATTCAGTATTCCTGCCCTGGCTTTGTTTGAGCTGACTCAGTCTCTCCAATTGTACCTCAATCTGGAGTCTATCATAATGGTGACTATCTTTGGTTTACATCTGGGGACTCCATTTTCTATGCTTGCAGTCCTGGGTTGCTCATGCTCACTAATGCTGTACTTCATGCATAGTGCATGAGGTTAAGGGAGGTGATTCTCCTCCTCTAGTCCATTCTCTTGAGACCGCATCTGGAGTACTGTGTCCAGTTCTGGAGTCCCCAACATAAGAAGGACATGGAGCTGTTGGGGCAAGTCCACAAACGGGCCATGAAGATGATCAGAGGGCTGGAGCACCTCTCCTATTAAGACAGGCTGGGAGAGTTGGGGTTGTTCAGCGTGGAGAAGAGAAGGCTCTGGGGGAGATCTCAGGGCACCTTCCAGTACCTGAAAGGCGCCTACAGAAAAACTGGAGAGGGACTTTTGACATGGGAATCTAGTGATAGGACAAGGGGAAATGGGTTCAAACTGAAAGAAGGCAGGATTTAGATTGCATATTAGGAGGAAATTATTTCCTGTGAGGGTGGTGAGACACTGGCACAGGTTGCTCAGTGAAGTTGTGGATGCCCCTCCCTTGAAGTGTTCAAGGCCAGGTTGCATGGGGCTTGGAACTAGATGATCTTTAAGGTCCCTTCCAACCCAAACCATTCTATGATTCTATGAACACACACAGCTAAGGAAAACCTCGTTCATGCACAGGGCTGTTAGAGGCTCGTGAGAACTTTCCAAACCCAAGGTGCTTCACATGCCCTTTTCCTCCTACCCTGCAGCCCTCCCAGCACAGAAGCATTGCCATTTTTGGAATGGTACCTGATGCTGAATTACACAGATAAATTGAAACAAGAGTATGTCGCACACTGTTCTCAAAGAGCAAAGTGAGCTGCACTGTAGTATTTGACATGGCAAAGTCAAAGTGCAGCTGAAAAGCTCTGTATCAAGTTAGATGTGCTTTGCCTCCACAGAAGTCCCTCCCACTAGAAATCACTCCTGAGAGAGCATGCTCAGCTCAGTGCTTCACATACTTCCAAGAAGAAGTGTCAGGAGAAACTGGCTGCAGCATTCAGCTGTTCTGGCTTTGGATGTGTCTCTTGGCTTTTGCTGATCTGCACTTTTCTGGCTTCACCATCCACACAAACATGCTTGCTTTTGCTAACGTGTTTGTCTGGAGACTTTTTTTTACAGGGTTTCTTAGTCACATCGCATATGAAGCTCTCCTTAAATACAGTTAGCACTTCATTTGGTCTAGAATAAGCTTATTATCTGAAATAATTCTTTGTTGCTTTCCATGGTTAGTTTTACACACAGGAAGTTCACAACAAGCTGTCACTCACTTCAAGGAGCTCAGAGTCAAATCCTTTACCAGCACAATTTGAACACAGAGATGAAAAAGTCATTTCATATTCAAGTATTAGTAAATGACAGACTTACGATAAGGAAGCAAGCACCGATCATGACAGCTTTCATTTTTACATCAAGGTCCATTGGGAATGTGATTCCAAAGTTATCTGCATCTGTAAAGGCTTCTCTCACAAACCCAGTCCACTGCTTAGAAATCCTCCCAACAGTAGCAGTCTCATCCAGAGACTTTACCTAGATTTATATAAAATTTAAAATAAAACATCAAATCTGTCATTCATGATATTCCCAAATCCTTTTTATGATAGATCCATTTGAAAGCTTCAGATTGTGCTATTTGAATTAATGCAGTCATAGAATGCAACTATTTGTACCAGAAGGCAACCCCAACTATCAGAAAGTCAGTCTTAAGTAACAGAGACATGAACTTAATTCTAAACCTGACTGCAGAGTTCAATGCTTTAATGGTGTTGGAAGACAGCTGCCGCACGCACGCACACACACTCAGCTAGAAGTGTTGTCTTTTAGCCAAGAGAGTGAATTAGTTTCTCCTGCCATGTATCAGGAACTGCTCAAGTGAAAATTAAACAAATTACATTCTTCTGTTCCAAAGCAGAGATTAGCCCTTCGTTAAAATTATGTTTCCTGAAGTTAGATCCAGTCTTCAGGGTCATGTGAAAGGCTAGTCCTCAAAATAAAATCATACTAAATTTGCTTTAGCAACTAATTGCAACATAATTTTAAATATTAAATGGCTCCCTTCTTCCTTGTCACTTCGCTGCACTCAGACTAGTATATCTACTACTTAATGTGTATGAAAATAATGATGCATTAATCATGATTATTTTTAAGTGAAAGTTGCAACTTTTCAGTCATTCAAAGCTGTATTTTTGGTCTAAATTATCTTGATTTACTTGGTCATTGTATGATTATTAAATGACTAAATGAGTGCTTGTAGGAAATCATTTTAATAAATACCTGATACAATGGAGAATAACATTTTTTGTTAGGTCCTGACATAATAGATTAAAAAGGATTTTGCTGTTAAATATTTCCATAAAGATATTTGTGTGCAACCACAGGGAATTAGTCTCCCCACTGATGAGTGGCCTTAAGAAGCCACTTTAAGAATCTCAGGAAGTTGTCTATCTAGAGTACCTAGAGATAGCTAGAATAATCTAGATATCTGGAGAAGTGAATTTATTATACTAGAATTGAAAGATTATGTACTTATTATTTACTATATACTATTTAGCTGACATAATAAATCGAGAAACAAACTACTATCAAAATACTATCTGAAAGAAGATACATGCAAACAATTTTTAACATTGTATACCTCAAAATTAATGTCCTCACAACAGCTGCAGACAACACATGGGCCAGTAATTTTCAGTATATCCCTTCTTTTCTCATCTTGAATGGTAAACTTTGGCAGGCAGATATGCCAGTTCTGGACAACATAACCAACTGGTGTTCCTGGAGGTGACTGGACTTCCAGCTTCACAGGAAAAAGAAAACTTTCACTCCGGTGTTCATGCTTTGATATACGCGATAGACAAAACCCACACTAGCACACAAACTAAACACAACTTATTTTTCCACAACAATCTGGCTTTCCGATGCATGAAGCTGCACGAGCTTTTCTGTGAATGTTTTCAGAAAACTGCATGCAAATTGCAGACCTCATACGCAACTTTAGACTTCACTGAAAGCAATAAGATATTCCTAGGGCTGTGGAGCACTCAAGTTATGCGTCTACAGTATAAAGATCAAAATCTAGGGAAAGAAAGGCTGTATGCATCCTGAAAGCATTCAGTGAAAACATTACTGAGTAGGCTCAGATTTGAAGTTTCAGAAGTAACATCACTGCATAAATAATTTAATATTTTAAAAGCTCATCATGTCATGTGTTGAATTTCACTGTAGCCATTGCCTAACTGTTGCATTGCAAGTCCATCTACAGCACAGATTTCAGCACTAGCCACAAATTTTCTACATGCTGTTGAATCACATTTTTCATTACTATATTCAGAAGTGGCCAGAGTGAATCTAAGTGTTGCAGCATACTTGCTTCTTCCCAGACCAAGGACCCCATATGCAAATCCCACAGACCTCTCTCCCCACAACTTACAGGCAAAACCTGACTTGTTCCACCTAGCCTCTTGATTCAAGATGACCCTATCTTAAAACTGCACAAGTGCACCATTGTCCTGCTTGAAGGAAGACAGTGAGAAGGAGCAACTCACCTCCTGTAAGCAGCAGGGAAAACAGCAGGAAGAACACCGGAGGGGTCTCTGCAGCGTTATCACTTCATGGCCCAGGTTGTCTACAATACGGATGGTGAAGGGTCGTGCTGGCCCACAGCAAACCCTGGTACAGCACTCAGTGTCCTCTGCTGCAAAGTACACCCTTTGCCCCAGTGTATTCTTGATTTCATATTTGTTGTTTGTTTCAAAGCCAGTCAAAACTGAAAAATAGGACCAGAACTGTTAAATTTCTGAGGTGTGTCTGGTCAGAAAAGTCACCATGCTAACTCTAAAGCTACTCTTTGGGAAGGCAGGCCTCACTTGAAGTCCATCAGAAGCAGCTACTGGTGAAGGGAAGCAGTGGGAAAGGACCCTTGAGCAGAGCAACATTGAAAGCGCATGAAGATGCCCCTCAATCCCCTCCCACCAGTCACGGACACCTACTGCCAAGAGGAAGCATCACAACTATAAATAGCAGAGCACAGAATATTCCCAGGGAAAAGCTGAAGCAATGAGAATTAAAGAAACTTGTGAATTTGGGGGTGAAGCAAGAAAAGGGCTCTAGAGGGCACAAATATATTCAGAATAAGGTCACAAAAAAACCCTCACAGCCAAGTTTCAGAGCAGCACAAATAGAAAACAAGAGCCAGCAATCATCGATTCTGGTTTTGTATATATACTTGTATATTTTGTTCCTTCTTCAACGTATTATTCTCCCTTCCCCGCTCTCTTAAATCTGATCTAGCTTTAACTTCCAACCTTCACGTCTCTCTTCCTTATTCCCCTTTTATCTTCCCCTGGGAGAGTGGAGGGGAGTAATAGAGAGCAATACTATTCTTTGGGTTGTGGCTCACCCTGACTCTCAAATCAAGACACAATTAATTTTCCATTAAATTACCATTATTTGGATTATTAGATTTTAAATGTTTCTCTGCTACAAATACTTTGCACTTACTCTCAAGAAGTTCAATTTGCTGATGAATCAATATCTGGTCAATCTGTTTGTGGTTGAAGAATTAAACAGAATAAAGAGTTAATAAGTTGTAACTAAGAGAAATCTAGTTTTAAGAAGCATTGTTGTTTCATTTCAGAATGCAGATTTATGGATCAGTACATTGTCTACAGGCAGACCATCTACCAGCAAAGCTGTGGAAGTAGCTCATATCCCCTCTGTCCTGTCCCCTGTCAATTTAACAGAACAGTATTTCAGAGCACTGGAGCAGATGGCAGAAGTTGTATCCAAGCTGTTCTGGTTACAAGGACGCAGGGCTAATGTGCCTGTGCTCCTTTCAGGACTCAGGGTAGCTCAGCTATAGAGCCTGACAGAGCCTCAGGCACCACATATCCCAGATGCCTACATCAGTTCATACAGACAAAAGCAGGAAAAAGGTATTTTAGAGCAGAAGCTCATCTACTGCTCAGCTCCGAGTGAAACTCAGGAAAAATCAGCCTCTTTCACTGGTGCTTTCTGTTTGTTTGTTGGGTTTTTTTCTGAGCAATTTGCAAAACCGACAACAATACATCAGTGTTAAGCCTTGATATTTGCTCCCAGTGTTGAGAGGAAATGTACTTTTACAACACAAGGACATATTCTGTAACGTGGCAACAATTATTATTTTGTTCGTGAAGTCTGACTAGCGCCTTTCCTAACAACATTGTGAAGAGGTGTGAAGAAAGCACCATGTAGAAATCTAAGCACCTCTAATGTGCTACTGTTGGCCATATTATATATATTTATTATATACACCTTGCCAAATCACATTACATCTCACAAACAGTAGCTTCAGAAATGGGAAGGGCATAAGGTAGCCCTGTGCCCATGATCCTTTAGCATCTCATTTGGCAGGAGAGCACTCCATGAAGTGCTGCAGCCAGAACAGGCACCTTGACACTCAAACATGCATCAATCACGTTACAAAAGGCTTCACCCAGCAGCCCAAAAGCAGAAACAAAGCCAGGTACTTTCTTTATCTTTTTCACAGATGCAGGCTGCTTCTCGGGTGAATGCCTGTTCTGGGGAAGGAAGAAGGCTGCAGGTACCTGAGTGAGGTATTCCAGTCCAGGAGGGCAGTTGGGAACAGAAGGAGGGACAGGCATCCAAATTGTCCCCTCCTTCATAATGGGCTGGTTCTGGATGGGTGGAACAGCAAATCCAGGTGGGACTCCCATGGCCTGTGCCTGGTAGCCATAGTTCCCTTGGCCTGCGACACCTGGTACAGTAGAAGACATGCAGTTGTGAAACTTCAGTGTTGGAAAGGAATTGCCCCATGAATCTTCAAAAGAATAATTTGTTCACTATTCTGAACCATGAAGATCCTTATACCTACAATAAATTTCAGTTAGGAATACTGCAACTTTCATGAAGGAAGTTACACTGGATTGGGATGTTCTAATCCCTCTGAACAAAACCAAACTAAATAAATAAATGCATCATTAATATAGCAGAAATTTTATTCACATAAAGATAGAAAATTCAAAAATTAGAAATAAATAAATGAAGGTATCACTAAGTAAAGAAGACAAAATACCTTAAAATACATAAAAAGTATTGGCATTTACAAGTTGTCACTTGAGCAAATAATTAATTTTAGGCAAAGTTTTCCTCAAATTAATTATAATTTCTATTTATGTGAGAGGAACTGTCCTTTTTAGCAAAGTTCATCTGCAGTTTTCAAACCAGATGAGTGTGATCTAAAAACTGCACTTTCCCATTCTTTTAATGGATTCTCTTTCAAAATTCAGAAAACCCACAACTTCTTCAAGAAGGAGGTGCATAGTGAAGAAGGAAATATTTCCACATTTTGTGAATGCCAAGTAAATCTTCTCCAATTAGCACTCAAAAGGACACACAAGCTCTCATGAAGCACTGCAGGGACTAAATGCTCAGCACCCCACCAGATGGCACAAACAGCACTGCCTTAGCGTTCACAACCCATCCCATGTCCCCAGGCTGTGCCCAGAGCCCTGCCTCGGCTGCGTAGGTCTTTACTGCAGAGATACGTTATGACCTTGTAGCTGAGCTGCTGAAGTTGCTATTGCAAGTTACAGAATAAGAACTCTATTTTTCTTCTCATTTGATGCTTTCCCGGTAGGCAAATAGGCTTTCAATCTGATGCAGAGGAATTTTATGTTTTACTCAGAAGCAAGCACAACACAGAAGCTACAGAGTATTTTTATAGAGCTGTGCGAAGACAAACAGTTCAAGATAGTGACTTGTAGACTTATCTTTAGCCCAAATCAGTTCAGCACCAATATTTCACATTACATTACATTACAAAACATGGACGGTACCATGTGAAAGCTCACACTATGGACATAAGCAGGACAGTACCTCAGGTGATATAAACAGCTGTGGTTTAAAACTCATAGGCATCAGGATCACTCACCCCAGAGAAGGATCCACCCTTATAGAATACAAAATTACTTTCATGTCTGAGCACAGGCTTTGCACACAAGCTAACGATCTACTGCTATTGCATGTAAGTGTGTGCACATACAATTATTCAAAATAAAATAGGCTTCCCTGACCTTCATCGCACAGGCATTCCCCACTGAAGCTGACTGTACTTACAGACCTCAGATTGCCTTGCCACAAGATGCACGTTTTAACTTATGAGCAGCATGGTAACTTGTGCCAAACGTTTTGCACTTTATCTATCACTTTTGCTTTGAGCCTCATTGTTAGATAATGCACATTATCATTTAGTTCTTCAGAAAGCAGTTTGTTGCCAGGACATGAGAAGCTACCTAGGAGTCCTGCATTTTGAATGTGGAATGGAAAATTAGATAGAAGAGGAGAAAAGCAATTGAGTGAAAGCTTTAAGTATAACCATGTGCTAAGTACAGCAACAGTAGGAAACAGGAACAGAATACATGGACCAGCAGAACTGCAAGAGGAAAACAATTCTTCCTTCAGTTCTGGATTTTTAGACAAAAAGAAAGTAAAATACTGAAATAATATGTTAATTAAATAATCTGATCATCAGCAAGAAGCTGCCACACATTAATTGCTTTGCAACAGTGACACCTCCCTAACAAACTGTCCACAGTGACCACTGAGGAACATGCAGCATTTTAAACCCCTACCACTGTTGGTACTGCTCAGCACATACTAAGATGTAGCACCAAGAAGGAAAGAAAATTACTTTTCAACAAAACAGAAATTAACAGAAACTCTACAGAATGAACAGCAGAACAGTAAATCAGAGATGGTCACCCTTGTGAAACCTCCTATTTCCCATGTTTATTTCCTAATGGTATAGTAGATTGGTATCCAAGCAACCTACCTTGGTAAATCCCAGGCTGAGGGTAGCCATAGGGAACTTGATTTCCTGCTTCACTGTTAGCGCTTAAAAATCCAGGTGCTGGTGCTGGTTTACATGTTGGAAGAATGGAACATACACTGAGTATTTCTTGTTTAGGCCTACCCTAGGGTGCAAGATTCCCAACATTTCCTCCTTTTTCAGAGTAGACACATAACAAAATTAAGCAGCTGTTTTCTGTAGAGAAAAAACTGTATAACAAGGTCGTATTTATGCACAATATGTGTATTATACATCAGTAAAACTTAAAGGAGTTCAGATCCTTAAAGTACAGAAAAAAGGCAGGTATTGCACGTGGTGTTATGAAGATCACAGAATCATTTAGCTCAGAAGGAACTTCTTGAGATCACGTATCCAACCCCTGCTCAAGCAAGGTCAGTTCACTCTCTGTCTGGACCAGAGGTGCCTTTGTTCATTTATATTTAGAAGGAGGCTGTAATTTAAAGAATTGCCAGGGAACCAACAGACTGCCCTCCTGTACAGAACAGACTGGTAATGAGGCATTCTCCACTATATGAAATATTTTCTCCCAATTTCTTCAAGTCAGGGCTATATTAATGCCTCACCAGCAGACTCAGGGGGTTATGGATTTTAAAACATCTACCAAGTTCAGTTTGTAATCAGAAATAACTTGAATTTCAATATTATTTATTTATTTTATATTATTTAACTTCATAAATCAAGGTCTGAAAATGTAAGCTATATGTTTTGTAAATGATTCAATTTTAAAATGCAAATAATTTAAATTTAAAACATTTATACATATATAAAATTAGAAGGTAAACTAATAGCTAAACTAATACTGCTTGAATACCTCAGAGGGACCTATGTTATCTTTGATATTAACAAAAAATGACATTTTGTTTGTATTTTACTCACCTTGCATTGCTTTGGTTCTGCTTACAATTGTTCTGCAAAACAAGATTTTTATTACATGGTTTTTTAATATATAATTTCACACAAGAGTTATTCAGAGTTCTCTATTTATTATTTTCTCTATATTTATTATTGATAAAAGATACTTGCCCGTCTAAACTGTATGGGAAAGCTGAATTACAAATACAAGCTAAGGTAACTTCAAATATCTGTTTCTTTCTAGGTTATGTCTCTACCACAACATAGGTCTGAATTATCTATGCCTACATTCATGCTTTGAGTATCCTGAAACCATCCTCAAGTCAGAGTAAAGCACTAGGATGTGCAGTTATTTCGTTGCAGTGCAGGACACCATTGTGCAGCCATTCAGAAACATCACAATTTTTACGAAGTTCAACTCTCATTTCGTCAGACATGATTCTAAAGAGAATAGTTAAGATTATTTCTTTTATTGTCTCTTTTGTTCTATTGCTTTTTACTTAGACTCTTTCTACCACCTCCAGTTCAGTCACCAAGCTTAACACATTGTCAGTCATGCTCTGCTCTTCATCTGAATAAGTTATAACAATTGTGAAATAACATAAAATTCTGAAATACCAAAGGAATGAGGAACAAAAACTACCTTTTGTCAACCTGTATATTGCACAATATATTGTTAAACCACATTGTTACGCATGGGGAAATTCCCACCGCAGCCAAGAAAGGAGGACCAGTCATTTAGAAATGTGTTGGTTCCAGCTTCCTGGGTTACACAAAGCAATGATTTGAAGCGTACATTTTCATTTCACTTTAATAACATGAGGCTTTACATGCTGCTAGTTTTTACTAGCTCTAGTAACATCTTTAAAATAAATATAGGGAACACTCATTGAAACATTACTTAGCAGGAAAAAGTAAAGGTATTTACATTTATCTCCCACTAATACAAAAGAGGGAGAACATGATTTCTTTGTAATGGAGTTAAAATTCCACAGAATTGTATCAAAGAAGAAAGAAGGTGCTTCAGCAAGTAGAAGTCCATTACTGAACTAATTTTGGTTCAAGAAAAACAGTAACTGCATGGATCCCTTGTGCTATGCTGGCCACATGATGCAACCTGAATTTGCAATGTAAATCGAGAGTAAGTTGTGTTGGAGTGAATAAGCTCGCCATGGTGTTCCAGAAGAAGCAGCTGTATATCTTTGCATACATCTTATAAAAAGCTTTACAAGGCCCTGAGCAAGCTGATCTAAATTTGAATTTATGCTGGCTTTAAGCAGAGGAATGAACCAAATGAGCTCCAAAGGTTACCCTTTCCAATCTAAATTATGATAGGATAATATATATTTTATGACATTAGCTGAGGTATTTGCTGATCAAACATTCCCCAAAATCCCCCAGCTGGAGTGCTGAAGGGTGAGCGGAGGGTGGGGACCAGGCTCCAGCTTCCAGCACCTTGCCCTTCGCTGGGGCTATCTTGGGTTAAGGCAATGAGAGGGAGACTGGGCCAGGAAAAATTGCCAGGTTTCGCCCTTTCCTGACAGATTCCCATAGTAATTCATGGCTCTGGGCTCACACTCCCAAAGGGAATACAGATTAGATGTAGATATCCTCTCTTCTCTGGAGGAGGGAACATACTTAGGTTCAACTTTACACAAGGGAAAAGCAGAAGCAATTTTACTGGCAGAAAGGAAGCACCAAGGGAACTGAGAATGCCTCATGCAAAGTGTGTCTGGTATTGAACCACCCTTATGAAATATAGTCTATGGATGGTCTGAGGTCCCCCCACTGCGCCTGTGCACTGAGAGTGGGAAAGGCAGGCATTGCCAGCCTTTCCTTCCCTGAAACATCTTGAATCCCATAGCATGGCTTCCAACCTCAACAACTGCAATAGAGAGGAAATTAAAGGCAGAAGAACTGCTTCTCCCCACCCCCCTGCCCCCAAAACAGTCCTTCAGCTGCCAAGAGCGGCCATTCAGATGTGGTTTAACAAGTTGACAGCAGAGCCCCACACTTCATTTGCAGTACTGCTCTGAGAGAAAGAACCTCATATCAAGAGCCTAAAGCCCCTCAGCCAGCTTCAGCACACCCAGCTGATTCTTCACTTCTTCCTTACTTTCTTGAATTATTATTCAAATGGGTAACATGGAAGCAACCCTCAGAGGCATCCAGGTGCCCAGGAACAGCATTTTACTCCTTCCAGGAATTTTGAGAGCAGGCACTTCAGGACAGCCAAAAACTTTTGGAAAGGAAATTGAGGAAATACTGGTTCTGAAGGAAGTCAGAACACAATTGTTCTAGTTCAGAGAACAGTAAGAAAATAGCATCCCTAGATTACTCCTTTCTAAGGAATGACGAAATATCCCTGTTTCTTTTCAGCCACTTTCTCGTTTTCAGAACTGTGTTACACAGGTACATCTCCCTCACCCTGATGCATGTCAGTAGATAAGTAGATACACTGCAACTGGTTTAGAAAGGTCTTAGCTGAGATTTATTTTATTATTTTTTTTTTGCAGAAAAACAGCATACTAGCATGACTTTCAGTTTCGTTTCTTATCCAGCTCACTAAAGTACAGCCAAGGACGTATTAACATAAACCCCCAGGCACAAGCAACATGCATGGTGCCATTTAAATACTATGCCAGGCCCTTCCCCAGAAGGTTTATGGTTCAAAAAACAGACTTAGAAAGCCAAATAGCCGTGAGGCACACATTAGTTCACCCTAGCTAGCTTTGTGGCACTTCTTTTTGTCATCACACTATATTGCACTATTCAGCCACTAGATTTTAACCTTGATTGCTGGAGAAACAGTATACTTAAAATAATCTAGTTGATCTAATTAAACAGGTTATTTTCTGCTAAAGTTAACAAAACAGCCTTCAGAGAAGGAATGACGTGAACTATAAGTTGATCTACAAGTTGTTCTGATGCAGTCTTCTCCCCTTACATAGACATCTCTCCTGAAACCCAGGAGTCCCAACGCCTGAGAGCCTAAAAAACAGGTCACACTCTGGGTATCCAGCCTCGCTGAGACGAGGTGACATCTCTACATGCTCACTTCACTGTGGGGTGACATGACCACTGCTGCCTGAGCCACCCTGCTGCTGCCAGCTCCTTTGAGCAGGGCTCTCCCAGGAGAGCCTTGGCAGCAAGATCTATCCAAGCAAGTTACTCTGCCACTTCCAGTGTTGCTAAAGAGACACATCTTCTTAATGCACAACCCCAAATTGAAAAATGAGGCTTTTCTAATCATCAGGTCCTTTCCATGGCTTTTCTAATCACTNGCGGCCCGGGGCGGGCAGCGGGGCGGGGTCTGCTTTCCAGCAGGAAATTGCTTTTGTGAATCGTACAGAGAAACAGGGCTCTAGTGTTCCCGCAGCCCTTCTGCTGCGAAGGGCTCTAGCCCTGAGAACTCATTTAACCGCTTTATTTTGCTAGGGCAGCGGAACAGGAAGAAGGCCAAATATTTGCTTAGATTAAGTCATACAAGGTTTTCTTGCAAAGCCGGAAATTTAAGCTAGTAATGTCTCTCTCAGTATAACCCCTATAACGAACTAACACTGGTGTTCTTCCATTAGGCAGGTATGGCAGTTCAAACTTGCCCATGTAGCTGTTGTCTTATATCTATATCAAATGGCTATTCATAGGAAAGTATAATCCTAAAAAATAAAAATAAAAATCTTTTCCTATAATCTTTACACAATCACCTTCTCTCGTGTAAAAGTTCCCACTGTAATCTAAATGTTAGCAAAGAAAACTGGTTTCTGTGACATCTGGCAATGGAAGAAAAACACTCAAAACCCTAAAACCCTTTGCTTTGTGCTTACCNAAAGGAAAATAAATATATACTCAAGTGGATGAAGGAAATCGTATACAGTAAAGAAATAACATACGGCACAGAATACCCGTCCGCAAAGCCGATGTCCCCCTGGCAGCCGCGCCGGCCCTCGCCGCCCGCCCCGTCCCGTCCCGGCGGCCGNGCTTTATTTTGCTAGGGCAGCGGAACAGGAAGAAGGCCAAATATTTGCTTAGATTAAGTCATACAAGGTTTTCTTGCAAAGCCGGAAATTTAAGCTAGTAATGTCTCTCTCAGTATAACCCCTATAACGAACTAACACTGGTGTTCTTCCATTAGGCAGGTATGGCAGTTCAAACTTGCCCATGTAGCTGTTGTCTTATATCTATATCAAATGGCTATTCATAGGAAAGTATAATCCTAAAAAATAAAAATAAAAATCTTTTCCTATAATCTTTACACAATCACCTTCTCTCGTGTAAAAGTTCCCACTGTAATCTAAATGTTAGCAAAGAAAACTGGTTTCTGTGACATCTGGCAATGGAAGAAAAATACTCAAAACCCTAAAATCCTTTGCTTTGTGCTTACTCTGATGCACTACTTCTGAAACATTTCCTAAAAACATGTGATTTGGGAGAATTATTATCTTATCTTTGGTTCATTCTAATGTCTGATACCACATTAATACTTATTGGTGTAATACTAGTTGGAGAAATACAGGTGGTGTCATGCGTTCATACAGCTTGAGGAAACACTGGTTTTAAGTGTGAAAAGGTCCAAAGTTTCTAAAAGTTTCTGATAACTTCTAAACCTTTTTTATTTCAAAAACATTTGCCTCTAGATAGCTACTGCAAAAATTAGTCTTACAAGAACGGATAGTTTCATGATGCAGAATCCAGACATACAGGATTGTGAGAACCGGGGTAAGGAATGGGGGCACCAATTAATTTATTTACTCTTTTGATAATAAATTTAACCATTTGAGGTGAAGCCCAAGAAGCGCAGACAACAGTTTCATTTCAAAACTGACTGTATACACACACATTTTATGCATGGTCCCAAATTTATTGTACTTTCCTGGTTCCATGTAGGTTCTGTGGAGCCACTCACTGTGCTGGATGCATTAGCAACCCTTTAACGATGAAGAAAGGAGAGGCCCAAAAAGAGAGTACCATAAGAGATGCTGAAGGCCTTTCATACAAAAGCAGCTGGAGTTTTGGACCCAGATGATCAGTCTAAAACAAAGGCTCATCAAAGTTTCTGTTAAATAAGGTTTACCATAAATTTATATTATTTTTTTTTAAAGACATACTGTTATATCTCAAAGTGTCCCATTTGTTGGTAGATTGGTTGTTGAATAATGTGAAATTAAGATAGGTAAGTGTTAAATCCCTCACTTTCAGCTCAGATTTTTAAGAAGCTACTTTATTACAAAACATATTGTATATTCCAAATATTTTCAGGTTAAAGGTGATCAAAAGATATGATTAATATCAATTTTATAAGGATAAGCCACAAATATATTAAATTGAAATGCCTGATTTTATAAGGGTCATTGTAGAATTATGCAATGCTTGTTAATGATCATCATAAAATATTCTAGGGTAACAGAGAATCTGGTATAACATATTGCAGAGGATTGGCTTGCAGAGACTTTTCTTTAAATGTGACTTAAGATTCACATGAAAGTCCTATTATCTACAAACATGTAATCTATATTTTTACTGTAATGGGTTGTGATTTACATATTAATTAATGTTTAATCTTTAGATTCTATAAAAACAATTACATTCTAGATTTTTTATAACACACTACAGTGAATAACAAAATATTTTCTTAGTTTTTAAATCTAATACTGAATTCTCCTGCTAGTTTTTTAAATGTTTTTGGTTCCCAAATCATTCAATAAACATGATAAACTGAGCTTTAAAAACAAAACCGAAGTATTAGGGTCTTTTAAACTTCTGTTCATGTTGTTGAAAGTCCTGTCTTTCATTTTTCAGAACCCTTTGATTATGACATGAACAATGTGTACCTGTGCAGATAAAACCTAATGAGGTACAATATGCAGGATAGAATTATAAAATAAAGCAAAGAACAGTTCTGTTCTGTCAAAAGGTCTAAATAATGGATCTATAGTAGCAAAATACATTTTTGATATTTCCATCTCTAGGCAGCTCCTATCCTTTTCTTTCATTATCCATTCTTACTCCACAAGGCTTAGGAGTGTTTCCAGACAAGTACTGGTTGCCTATGAAGAAGATAATCCTGTTTAAAAAGATGAGTAGAACCAAAAATGTGTGATGTTTTCAGAAGAAGGGGAAAAAATAGTCTGCTCCTTCTGCATCAGGGACTAGCTAGCTAATTCTTCAGATCAAATGATCACAGTGTCACAGGGGCCTATAATAAGTAGCATCATTCTGAAATAGAAGGTACTTTAGATGGCATCAAATATCAGCCCATCGTTTCTTTGCCAGATCCCACAGCTGACCAGGATTGAACTCAGCTACACTGAGGGCTGAAAGTTTGACAAATTGCTTTCTGAGGATGGGGTTTTGAACTCCCACAGAAACACCTGAGAGCTTCCTCGGCATGCACTAAACAAATCGCTGAGGGGTTTGATGAGCTGCACAAATTAGCGTTGTATCACATGAAGTCACCCAACCTGCACGGCTGCTGGAGCCACTAGGTGTGCTGGCTGCATCGCAAACCCTCCCTGCTCCCACCAGGGGGTTGGCCCATGACGCCCATCCCAGCTGTTTGAAAACTAGGATACATCTGGAAAAGTTGTAGCATCTTTTCAGGCTTGCCTTAAGGTCAACCTTGTAATTAAAGTCAGCAGAACAGAGTGGTAGGGGTGCAGCCTGCAGCCTCCCCTTGCTGGCAGCCGGCCCGCCTGCTTTCCCAGCTCTGCCCCCGCGTTTGAGGAGTTCCAGGGCAGGAATAACACTCGGCTGGGCTCCACCTCCTTCCTGGAACAAAGTCAAGCCATGAGAACAATGACCATAAGATGTTGTTGATACTGGTCTGTGCTGTTTACAAATCCACATGTTTAATATCCACCCAAAAGAAATCCGTTTATCAAAAAGTATTACTCTGCTTCAATGGAAAATAGCTTGAAACTAACACTTTTTTTTTTTTTTTTTAGGGCCTTTTTTTCTATCACTATGTGAAAGGGCAGAAAGGACGCTGTATCTGATGGTAAAATGCAAAAAAATTTCTAAAGATTACTTAGCTTTCCTTCTTATGACATTTGCTTTTTCCATTTCCAAACTTAGAATATAATCTAATGAATATTATCTAATGTATATAATCTATATGTTATAATAAGAATATAATGGAATGTATTTCTGTCCTCCATCCATCAGAAGATTTGGGCTACAGAAAATTCAAGCAGTACAGTAAATGTTTTAATTGTGACATAAACTATAGTGGGTTTTTTCAGTAATTATACCTCTAGCAGGACATTAATTTTGAATTTTTATCCACAGAATACCTGGTTATGTACCTATATGTGATAACTCCAAGTTTATCATTTATAAATAAATGATATCTGAAACAATTTTATCTTATTTATAAGGCACCACACCTCAGGGAAAACAATATATTGATATGGACTCCATAGTTACAGAAACAAGAACAAATACAGAATTCTCTGTGAAAGAAGGCACTTGGAGAAACTTGGCTTGTGTCCTGATTAGTGTTGATGAATTAACCTTCTGCATCCTTTTCTATACATTCATCTACTCCATTCCTGAGCTGCTGGTGTCCATGTATGTCTCTGCAAAACAAGCTGTACCTAATCGAAAACAGACAAATCTGATCATGGTAATTTGTGCATGCACAAATCCAAAGACTGGGAATTAAATTTTAATCCTTAATAAAGAAAACAGAAATTAGTAAGTGCAGGTCACTTTGTAGCCTTATATACTCTATTGTCTGTCTCTTCTAGCTCCCAAAATAAGGTCTCTATTTCAATACTCAGCTTTCCATAAATAAAAAACCCCTATTGTTCTAGCCTAGACACCGGATATGACAAGGATTTGGGGATTTTATTTTGCTAGTTTCCTCAGGTATGTAAAAATCTAATCGAAAGCTGAGTAGCGTTTTTCCACACATCTGCATTGAGTCCACTAAGAGGATTAATACCAGACACCAAGAAATAGGTTTTAAGAAGTAGGTATAGAATTATTTTGACATGGTTGTGAAATTAGAAATGCATGGTGGTATTTGATACTACCTCTCCTTTTTAATGGGAATGCAACAGTTAGATTTAGCTCAGTTCTGATTTACACCCAGAAATTTAAATTCTATTGCCCTGCAAACATGACTTTTTGACACAGGGATGAATGTTATTTCTTACATGATATCTTCATCTTATCAAAGAGAACAGAGATAGCAGTCAGTGCTTTCCTGTTAGGTTAGTGGATTGAAATCCAGATCCAATTCTCCAGCATTTGTAATCTGGAAAACAAACCCAGAAGAGCAAGCAGCCCTGGCAGATGCAGAGAAAGATTAGCTGTGAGCAGTTACTGTTGTCAACAGAAAAGACAGAGGATATTAGGTTCGAGGGCCAAATTTGGGGGTGGTGCCAGGAAACAGGAAAAAGAGGAGAAAAAAAAAAAAAAGGAAAGAAATATGCCCCACCCCCAGTGGCAGGACAGGAAAGGCTCCTGAGCTCCACTGTCAACAACCCCAGCCAAGGGGTTACATGTTTTTTTTTCTCCTGTCTCCCATCTCTCACTTGTGCAGAGCTCTGAAAGTCTGGTGTCACTCAAACTGTGGATGCAGAGGAATGGAAAAGGTACTCACCGAGTGCAGCACTTTCTGTTTCTGACCTAAGATTTAGGTCCTGCCAAGCAGCTCTTGGACATCTGCATTGTAAAATCCTTCCATCCCTCTGGGTAGAAACTGCTGCAGGGATAAGGCAAGATGGAGTAAATTGGAGTCCATGTAATCATCTGGGGATGATATCTTCATTTAGTCAGTTGTTCCTGATAACCAGCAGGGGAGTAGGCCTTGGGAGCAGAAGGACGGGCAAGACCCTCCAGGGGTGGCGTCCATTGAGGAAGAGCCCTGTCCCCAGCAAACTTGCCAATTTATAGTGAGAGTGACGTTTATGGTATGGGATACTTCTGTTGGCCAGTGTGGGTCGGCTGCCCTGGCTTTCATCCCTCCTAGCTTGAGCACCTGGCTAACTCAAGACTGCTAAAGATCCTGATCACTATGTAAACCCACACACCATGGCTGGCCACAAACTAACACAAAGTGTCTTATCAACTATCAACACTGAACTGGGTGCTGCAATCTTCTCAAAAATGCAGCTTTCCTACACAGAAAATTGATTGTATGTTTCTACCCCAGTGAAATCAGGATAGGGGGCAAAAATGAAACTGAATATCAGATACCAGAAACATTTTAGTGAATAGGGAAGGAATGGTAGATCCTGACAGTACCAGAGATGGCAATATTGGCTGCTCTGCACTATACAGGTTTGGCTGGCAAAGGCCACACAGTTTACAGTCTCACAAAATGCACTTTTAAATGATAGGATTTTAGTAATACTTAGAACTTGTTAGGAGAGTTTGGGTTTTAAAAGGCTACCCCTCCCCACCCCCCACCCCCCAAGTTATTAACATTTTAGGAATCTTATCCATAATTAATAAACCATCTTCCTTTTTATATTTCTGCTACTTGTTATATGCAAACTAGGAGTGATTTTGAAAGCAGATAGGCAAATGATGAAGCATTCCAATAGACAAAATCTACATTTTGATAAAACATGACGAGCCTAATATCAGACCACCACCAGTGTGTCAGTCACAATGTACATGTAGTAAAAGGCAGTTTAAATCCAAACATTTTTAAGAGTAGATAAATTGCTATTATTATTATTTCTTTGATGTGGAACTGGGGCAAATGGATTCCATCAAGCTCACAGCTGACAGGCATCTGACATCTCCCAAGTCCCAGTGTAGCTCTCTTTTTGGTTTGGTAATTAGGCCTTCACTAAGATAATAAAAAATGTATTCATGAAACCAGAAGAGGCAGCTAACGCTTTATCTCTGTATTAAAGATTTGTAACTGTGGTAACAGGACTGTTAGCTTATTTGATTTCGTTTAACAATGTTAAGTCACTCATCAGCTCTGCTGTCTAATAAATGAGTTTTAGGTTTTCCTTTGAGAGGGAAACTGAGTGCAAATGGGTTTAGTATTGTAATATCTTTGTTAATTCAGCATCAGATAGCAGGATTGTACAGTACAAACCCCATAAAGCAGCAGTCCTTATATTTTTACATATACTGACCAGCAACATGCCTCCTCAGGCTGTCATTAACAGTTGTGATGATCATTTAAACAGGAAAAGCAATTGCCTGTCAGCCATCATCAGCCTTTCCTCAAGATGTTTGAACACAAGGGAAAACAACAACAGAAACAATACAACGTATTTGATTTTGTTACTAAATGTTTTTGTGCCAAACCAATCTCTTTCTCAGACTGAGAAGCAGGCTAAATGAAGTTTCACTGCTGCCAGTCATACACATTTTTGAATGTCGGTACTGCAGATAAACTGGCATAATCCTCTTTAGAGTCAGAAACCAGGGTATTGGGAGGAAAAGAACAACTTGAAGTAACGAAATAGGTCATTACAGTTTACAGCATTTAGGATTAACCGTGATATCAAGAGTTTAAAATGCAGCTTGCATAAATCCTGTTTTTTGCTAAAGGATACTGATACTGCAGATAGATATTTATAGGCAACATTTTCCTAGGCATAGTTTGTTTGGATTTTTTTCCTGAAAAGCTTAATTAGTACAATACACCAGGAAAGCCAACTCAGACCAACTCCACACACCCCACCCTGCAGACGTGCAGCTCCGTGTGTCGAAGTTGAAACTGTGGATTTCCAGGCTGCTTGGTGTTATCTGGGTTTGGGTTTGAGGAGGGGTGTGTGTGTTACTTCATTTGTTTGGGGTTTTTTTTAATGTTTTTTTTTTTTTGCAAAGCCAAGTTCTTTCATTTAAGCATTGTTACAGGCAACATTAGATCACACAGCAGCATGGAAGTGTTGTGAACACTCCCCTCCATCCAGTACATTTCCTCAGCAGCAAGGAATGTGCGTGGGTGGGATTGACTGGTCAGGTTCCTCTAGACCTGATGTTGCTGCGCTGCTACGAAACTGGAATCACAAAAAGCAGTTATGTTAGGACACCTGGGGCTTTGAATTAACATCTCCCCTTGTAAAAGGTACATAAAATGAAAAAAAACTGTAAGCAGCAGCCTATTGCCATGGTTCACGGGGTGTCTTTAGCTGGAGGGGAGGAGTCCCCTCCGCTCCCTCTGCCCATTCTTCTGAGCCCCTCATCCCCAGCCCCGACTCTGTCCAAGCACAGCAAAGGGTATCCAGCAGTACCCAGGCTCACATCTGCTTTTGTTTATAATATTTTAGTCTTTTGGACACTAGCATTGGGTTTGAATTCAACATTATGAAAAAAACAGTGCCGTTTTACTGTTCTTGATTAGGCACTCTAGGCTTGTCAGGATGCTGCTGATAAAAGAAGCTGCAAACAGAGTTGTTTCTGTGCATGATACACACTAGCACCTCTTTTCTCAGCCTGAGGACAAATACTGCAAAACCTAAACACATGACAAGGCTGAGGAGAAGGTGTTACTAAAACCAATGAAATCCAAGTTAGTGCATTTTGTAACGGACTTGCCTAATAAAAAATTGCTGGGGACATTGAGGCTTTCATTAACTAAGAAGATAGTTAAGTTGTGAATGTAAAAGGGCCACTAGATGTGCAAGAGTTTATGAGGTGCATTTATTGGTCAATTAATAATGGGAATTGAGGAAACCCAGCACCAAGCACTACTTCTCACACAAAGAGCTGTGGGATTTGGGGAGGTTTGAAGCTGGGAAAGGGAAAACATAGGAAAAGGAAATCAGAGAATTACTACATCGAACATAAATCCTATTCACTATTAAGACCTAGCCACCAATGTCAGGTACAGTAAACTCTTATCTCTTACATATTACCTTGGATGTGGAATAATTACACATGAAGAAATTGCTCATCAAAGCAGTGACCTCACACTCAGGCCAGGACCATTCCTTAAAAATCCTGAGCACAGCTTTCAGGAGATTCACACTTAGTCCTATTATTTCTTAAATCTAGTTTGTCAGATTTATTACTCACAGCCCAGGAGATATTTCTCTCTACTTGCTCTACCATGTGGTATTATAAATTGTATTTTTATCCTTTAATTCAATTGTTTAATGGAATTGAGCTGCTGGTTGCTGCTGATGGAGGAAATGCCCTCTCCCCTCTTAACCACATCTCTTTGCTGGCAAGGCAAAAGCAGGATACAGCCACCATGCCTGCACAAGGACAGGCCCTGGTGGGAGCTCCTGGCCAAAGACTGAAGTTTCTCTTCCAGATACAGCATGGTTGTTGTGTGCTGCTGGAGGTGTTTGCACCCGCTGCAGATACACTGGGAGCCAGCCCTACCGAGACACAAGCTGCTCCTCCTGCATGGCTGCAGGAGGGGCCTTGGTGCCCTCAGCACCCTGACCCTGGGAAGCCACCACTCTCTCCTGTTGGAAACTGGCAGTCCAACCCCCTGGACTTAAAACTTCTGCAAGTTAGATGGGATGAGTTGGCCTACAAGTCTATGCAGGTAGTCTGTGCTCTGCAGGTTTCTGGAACCAATATGCTCCTTAGGCAGGTAAAAGCCCTTTTCACACAGGTATTTACAATTATTACTATGTGGTTCTCTTTCAGTGATCTTTCCCAGAGTTTCAAAACATATGATTTGTGACCAAGTGGATCAATAGTAGCATTAATCAGTATTTCCTATGGCTTTAGAACTAGAACACGTTTTACACCATTTAATAATTACTTTTTCTGAGTTAATAATATAAAATATTTGCTGCTAGAATCGCATACATTACTCTGGACTTATCTGACAAAAGGCCTTCATGACTTGATCCAAAGGTTAACCTTTATTTCGTTGAACTCTGTGGTTTTAATGATTCACTGTATTGAAACTCTAAACCCTTCTACGCTAAACAAGACTGCTGTTAAGATGATGTTGCTTTATAAACAACAGACTGAACAAAACTATTTGCAAAATCTAATTTCCAGGACAGCACAGAAGACAGTAGTCTGACGTCTCTTGTACAGGTTTTCGTGTTGTTTTTGTTTGTTTTTTTTTTACTTCATCTACTATGTTATATGTCCCTCAGGAAAGGCTTCTATTTCAGTATTTTACAGTTAAGTGGTTTAGAGTAAATGTTCACCAAAGAAGTTAACACATATTTGTAGTAATAAACATGTATGGTGCCAAGGACATCAAAGCTGCATGATGCGTTTTGCAACTCTGCAGATTTTCTCAGAACATTTTTTCCTTCTTAATTGTCTTCTATTAGTGATACTCCTGAAGTACAAGAGAGCATTATTGCTGGAACAGATCAGAAGTGCACTAGATAACCATGACCTCATCAACTAGACATTTATTTTGTGATGAAGCTCTATCTTACTTTTTCCACTGAGCACATATTTGTAAAGACCATATTAGATTTCACAGCTTGTTGAAAGCATTCATTTACTTTTGATAGAAACGTTTTGTTCTCCTTGTGTCCTCCTCCACCCCCTACTCGTGGTAACAGTTCAACTACAACACGGTGCTCCCTGTAACGTGTCACACCCAGTACTGACGAGAGCAAAAGACCGAAAGAATCAAGTCAAATCATTTTATGAGACTGCTTATGCAANCCCCCCCGTCAGATAACCAGACCTCTCTATAATAAAATTCTCCTAGCCAGTATACATATGGAAGTTACATGGATATATCCATTGGAGGAGAGAAATTTTCTGCTGAAAAAAAAAAAAAAAAAGACAAAGTCCCTAGTCCCATCCCACTGGTTCCAACCACTGCAGCTAAAATCAAAGCTTTAGCTTACAGATGTGTTTATGAATCACATACACACTCTTTATTTAGGTGTCACACTTGTTGATGTGTTCAATGTCAACTATCAGTGTTTCTCAGCTCTCACCAAACAAAGTCTTTCCAAAAAGACACACCCAATCTGTTTACATAGATATGTCTCTCTGCAGTCTCCCCAGGCCCTAGATATTGTGTCTCTTGTCCTTACCTTCTTGTTCTGAATCTTTCATGCTATTTCCTCATGCGCTGCTTGCAGTTATTCAGGAAAGCAAGAAGAGAATGCACTTGTCCAAGCTTTCCTTAGTGGCAAACACAGTACTGCTTCACATTGCTTGTGTATTTAATAATGGAAGTACTGGTCTGGTGTCACAATGATGAATAACATGAGTGTCCAGGTGGACATCAATTCTGACATATCTTTCAGATCATCAAAAGGAAAAAAAAAATCTTTCAATATTCTATTAGGCTCCATTAGGGAAGGAGAGGACTCAAACTGTGGGACTGTATTGACTTTGCTGAGACAATGGCCACAGCACTGTGTCAAGAAGGATGAAATGCATTGTACACTACTAATTCTTGTTGGGGTTTCACTTTTGTAGGAGTTTGTATTAGATGACACTTTCATAGCAGGTCCTTGATAGTCTGCAGCAATAAAGGATAGAGATTGAACTGTTCCTGATAGAGAATCATTTAATTAATTTATTTACTAAATTGTTAATTTAAGTAATAACCTGCCTGCCCTGGTTTCTAGTAAACTCACTGTTTTTATCTGAGCTGTTGCATTTTCAGATCATTGGTGTGGTAGTGCTCTCGTATGGTAGACTCAGTTAAGTGAAAAGGTTTCAGAACCAAGTATTTATTGAATTAAAACTTTTCCAGACTCTAAGGAGTTTAAGATGCACATCTAGCTCTTGATTTAAATACCGACATTTAAAAAATTCCCTTGAATCACGAACAGTAAAGTCTTGTCTAACCCTAGCCTTATTTTCAAGGGAAACTTACGGTTCCAGGTGCAATGCTGCTGCCCTGGTGCTGGGCAATGCTGAAGCATAAAGCATCTCTGTGGCTCTTGCTTAGTTTCCAGATGCTCTGAGCCTTAATCTACAACTATATGAAACTAAAGATAGGAGAGAAGCTAAAATAAATAAAAAATAAATAAAATCTTTTTTCACTCTTATCTTATACACTCATCAAACTATCCTATATAATAGCCAAAATATCTCCCCTGAATTTGTAAAGCAACTAGGATTTTTCTCTTAAATAAAACATTATTTTGACACTTTGGGTTCTTTGTGAAACCCAGAAGTAACTAAAAAAAATGATCAAACTTTCATTTGAATTTTAGAAAAGTGTGAAACATAAAGGTATTTCTAGTAGTGACCCTTATTTTGATCCCAGGCTGCATTTCTTATTTCAGTGCTGGCTGGTATGTAGGGGCATTATTATTAAAAACAGCTGCCCAAAATTATTTTTGATGGCAAAATATAGTTTTTCATGTGTCTAAAAATAACACATGGATAGTATTATAATTGTCATAGAATAAAATAGTCACAGAATAGAATGATAATTAACCTTGTCCAAAAATTCCCCAAGTTTTGATAAGCAACCCATAAACAACTAAGAAAAGACTTACAAAGCAATAGTGGGCCTTGACACATTCACTGTGACATTTTCTTTCTCTAAATGTGCTCATCTGAAAAAAAAACAAAACAAACACAAAAAACAACAGAAATATGTCCAGAGTAATTTCTAGCTAGAAACAAGTATTTCTAGAGACAGCAGTGGCTGCCAACAGTAGCTTGTAGGGTTCTGTTGTTGTATGTTGGGTTTTTTAACACCAAAATTCAGTAATGTAAATAGAGCACTTACCTGATGTCATTGGCACAGAGCAAAAGAGTTCATCACATTAGTATCTTAAAGTGAAAAAGCCCATCAAGCTAATGAGTCTTGTTGAAAAGACTTACAGGAAGAATTTTCCCTCAATACTCACCCAGTTGCCAGGACAAAAACATTATTAGACATACTATGACTAGCCTAAAGAAACCTAAAGGTGTAAAATGTGTAGTGTGTGCTTCCCTGTTTTCCAGCCAAATGTACCCAAAGTGCAACTTTCCCTGTAAGGGATGGAGGAGAGGATGCCCCAGCCCTGGGGTGGCTGTGAGGCATCACAGTTCTCACTGGGCCATCCTGTGGCTTTTGTTTCTCTCCTGAGTTTTTCCGTAACACTATTTTATTTTATTGTATGCTAAGTCTAATGTATCAATCAACAACAGAAAGTACTCCTACTTTAGATAAACAACAAGTAGGGTAAATTAAGCTACTCAAGTAAGTGTGGACTTTCCTCCCAATTAGGACTTTATGTTAGAACTCAGGACTTCTCACCAACACTTTTTATTACATGGTTATTTGAAGATTAGACCTGGGAGGGGCTGGACTCTTTGCAAATAAGAGTACACAAAGTGTTCACTTATCTTTAAGCAGTTGAGCTGTTTCCATGCTTATCTGTTTGCAAATACCCAAATTTTAGGAGCTATTCTGTGCCAGAGCACTTGTAATAAGAAGCATACAGAACTGAACCTGCAGCCTGTGAATTTGGGTCTAGAAAAGATTGCCTAACTTATTTATTTCCTCATGAGTGCAGATATTACGTATATAAATTTAATCCATGCAATACAGTAAAGTAAATTTATTTCAAAACCAAGACTGACAAACCAGGTATGTAAGTACCAGAACTTCATGGCTTCACAGCAGATCCCAGGACTGGAAACATAGTCCAGCAACATGAACTTCACTGTGTGCCTTTTCAATAACCAGTGAGACCTGAGGGTTGTAGGGTTGAATAGTCCTGTATACATTAATACAGAGGGTTTAATATGAAATCTGTAGCTTTCAAGTAGGTCTGCTGGGTACCAATGTGAATGAGGTCAGGACTCTGACTCCTGCAGCAATGTTGTAATAACTCTGCTTATACTCCTTTGCCAGAAGAAAACACAAGTGAGAACAGGGGTGAGAAGTCTCTGTATCATTTTTGCTAAGAGAGACTGGAGCATAAGATCTAATTGTGAATTGAGATGAATTTTCAATGTCAATCTAGGAGACACACAACAATGTGAGGTCGCCTGCAGGTCTTCTTTTCACAGTGGCAAGAATTGAGTGTCATCTGGGATAAAGGAGGGAAAGCACTTTGGAGGCAAGTCACTGAGCACACATCAGTCTCTGTCCTTCTGACCTTTGTTTTGTAAAAGGCTAGTGGGCTTTTGTAAGTGTAATACAAGTACAGAAAGAAAGCAGAAAGTTGTGTCTGGCCTGGGCTGGCTCACTCCAAAAAGTGGCTATTAGCACCTTAAAAATGGTTTTGTTGACTTCATTTCGGAGTAGTGAAGTGGTAAAATGCTGACAAATCCTGAATAAGCTGTTGTCCCATGGCAGGTGCTAATAGGTTACTTTAATAATGATTTGGCATTAAGGAAGCTGCTACTAGGAGGGGCTGATCTTAGAAAAACATCTAGGATTCCAGGAAAAAAATTACAGATCTCCTTTCACAGGATACAGTGAGGATACTCCTTTCACAATTTTCCCTAAAGAACTAAACTCTTTTTTGCCCCTTAAGGGAGCCATTTTTGTGAAAGAAAAATGCACATTTAAAAACCTAAAATTCATCTTTACATTAAACCAGTATGTTTCATCCTATCGTAGAACATACCATTCATTGATTTCAAAAGAAATCAATACAACTAAGAAGAGAGTCAGGAGGAGGAGACCATATATTTTTTTGTCCAGACAGGTACCACTTTAACTCCATTAGAAAATGTGTATTTTGAATTATTTCTAGGTTTGTCTAACCCTAAACCAAATAACTCAATTGAAACAAAAAGATTTCTTTAATACACACATCAAATTCTACAAAGAGAAGTGTTTTAGCATTCGCTGAATTATTAGATGAGCAAAAGACCTCAGGACTTACAAAGATGCTGTGTTACCACTCTACTACAATAAATGGTTGACCTTCCCATGAGCAAACCAGCTCCTTCCCAGGTAGTGGTGTCATCTGAGTTTGTGGCACTACAGGGGGTTTTCATCCCTCTGTCCCAGGACAGCACATGGTGATGGACCATGATGACATGATGTTGGGGCAAAGTTATGTTACCCATAGAAACCTTCCACATTTCTAGGGATCCCACCGCAAAGAAATCTCCTTTACACCCATCACTTCCTGTTTCTGAAGGAAGTGGGGAATGTCCTGGGGCTGAGGCTTCTCCTCTGTCAACCTGTACAAGCTGGAGAGATGCTCAAAGTGCAAAAAATAGGTTTTGAGCTGACCATAAGAGCTCATTTTGTGGTAGACTGGATTCTGCCCATGCATCTATCAGATCTCATAAAGTATCAGCCACCTGATCATTCAGCTGTAAATTGCAGGTAATAAAGATAACCCAGCATCATGTGACAAACATTTAACATCAGACAAAGAAAATCCTCCAGTTAAGGGTAGAAATCAGCTAAAGGTTAAAGGGGTATTGATCATTAGTCAACATCCTGGTACAGATTGTGATCTGTAGAAAGCTAAATATACTAATAATGAACTGTTGCTGCCATCTACTGAACACAAGAATTATATACTACACAGCTTTATAAATTGGCAAGTAATCGAGTGTGAAACCATTTTCTTGGCTGGATTAAGTAAAATTTCTGTTTCATTAGAACAATCATGTTTCTTTCTAGATGGTGTTCAGGACATTAATCTGCTTTAGAGAATATCTGTCTCTCTTTGGGGAATATTGAATTCTCCCTTTGGAGAGCCACTTCTAGCCCATGGGTGAATTGTGAAAGGTGAGATTTGTAGAGCGTACACAGCTCTCATAATGTTAAACACATTGCTATTAATAAGAAAGGAATTACTAATAAGAGCTGCAGGTTTTAAATATCTTAGTACATGTTAGCTTTTCTTTAGTAATATTGTGCAGATCTACATCATCTTTGCTGAGAATAAATACCTGCCTTTGTATGGCAGCTGTGGTTTAGATAAGGAGCTTCCAGTTGAAAAAGTGCTGGCACTGGCACCAAATTGCTACCAGGATGTTGAAGAGTGGGACTGAGGTCAAGCAGGCTGCTGAGGAAGTTCTAGCCAGCAAGAGCTATCCCGGCCCCACTGTTTTGTTTTATCCAGGGACTGAACCTGTTCCTGTCTGTCCCAGAAGCTGCTGCTGGGTGTAAACAGAGGCATTCAAACAAACTCATAGATTTATTCGATCACTACACTTAAAAAAGAAAAAAAAAGATGTACTGACACACTAAACAGAAACAAAGTCACTAAGTGCAAGAAATACAATACTATCATCTGGTTGCAACATATAAAAATATATTCATATATATTCATATATTCAAATATATTCATATATTGCTTACCTACAGATGTGGACACACAGTCAAATTCAGTCCTGCAGGTAAATAAAACCCTATTTTGTATTGACTTCAATGGTGGCTGGACACATTTGTTCAAAGATGTCTTTGGCTTGTTAAGGGTCATAAGAAGGCTGGAAACTGCAGCGGAGGAGTGACAGGTAGCAAGGGAGCGGGTGGATTGCAGATGACACTGCCTTCAGCCGAGCGTCCAGACACACACAATTGAACAACAGTGCAAGAACGTGGTTCTGCATGAGACCTAAGACTGTTGGCTGGCTACAATAATAATCACTTCTGTCTAAGGTGGCAAAGGATTTAAATAGATACATTCATTTAAAAATCTGGCTCTTGTTCTCAATCTGCATTAGAGTAAGTCAGGAGTGAAAAGACTGAATTTAATAGAATGACACCAATGTGAAACTAGTGAGAACAACACTTCTGCAAAACTATAAATTTCCACACGAGGGAGCTTCTTGTCCACGAAGCTCGCAGTTACTGCAGAGGGTGCTTCCTCCTGGGAGAGGTGGCACCAATGGTTCCCTGTGAGTGCATCACTCCTGCGAATTGCAGCCCGTTTGCACTGCGAAGAGTCACAGCGAGAGCCAGTAGTGAAACGGTTAACAGAGGATGATTGTCAGAGCTTGTTAACCACAATTATTTTGAAGACATATGTAAATCTGTATAAATACCTAAGTGTGGTATATAATCTAAAACATACTGTTTAAATCTATAAGCATTCCTGAGTTAATTTCACTATGGGAACATTAGTTGCAACTTCCTGACTTCACTGTGTTTGAATTCATATCCATGAACATTAATTTAAAATTAGTCTAAATATTTGTTGAGAATTAATCACCTGATAAATTTAGCTCTTTTTCACTTTTATGAATTATTCATTATCTCCTCTCCTTTCCGTTGATGTGTTGGTTATTTGCAAGAATTGGATTACTAGTTCAGCTAAAAAAAATCCAGTATTCATGGTGATTTGTAAAATGTACCCTTTGGAAACTTGACCATGATAGCACTTGTTTTTTTACCACCAATATTGTATGGTAATGATTTGCTTCTTGAAGACTCATGAGAGTTTTAAAGAGAGACATAAGCAAGTTCATTCAGCAAACATTTTGCAACAAAAAATTTTTCTGTTTATGTCTTGCATATATATCATGGATGTTCCTACAAAGGAAGCTTGTGTTAGTAAGCGCCTGTTGGTGGGAATGTTTGGGAACAGTATGATGAGATGTGACTGCAGAAATGAGCACCTATGTAAAACTGCTGTCTGAAGTAGAAAAAGCTCCTACTGCACAGTCCTATCATAGAAAATACCTGAGCTTGCCAAAGGAAAAGAATAATTCTGTTCTATGGTGGCCTCAGGCAAAGCTGAATGAAAAGTTATCAACCACCAGATATTAGTAAGAGGAACCTTTTAAGGACCTTTTAAGGACTTTTTAAGGAAGGTCTTGAATGGATACTAGTGATCCTTAACACTAGACAGTTCGAACACAAAGTGATTTGTCTGCCTCTAGCACATAGAGAACCACCTCCCAAACCATACGGCCTGCATTCAATAAAGCAGAGGAAGACCAGATTTTCTGAGTAGAGCTTACATTCTCAAGTCTAGTACTGGAAGACCAATTTCTGGCTGTCGCTCATTAAAGAAATCTTTGCCATAAAATTAATTAACTAGCAAACATCACTTCCCTTCTTTCAACTCGGTGAAAGAGATAATGTCCTGAATTTCCCGTTGGGTGATATCTTTATATTTGCTACTTTCAATCTCAGTTTGTTACTATTAATTAAATAACAAATTAGAAAATTACTTCTAAAATTATGAAAAAGCAAAACTCCCAGAACACACCCTCATGTGCTTAGTAGCTGGTACCAGCACTTGCAAAACATCAAAGGCTTCTCTAAACATAGACTTTCATCAGTAACACTGCAAGCCTTCATCTAATCTTTCATGATTTCCCATGCAAGAACATCAAAAGAGAAAGAAGAGAATAGCACTGTTCCAAAGCAACAGTGCTCTGTGTGATAAGTATGTGTTTAGCTACAGCACACATAAAATGTAAGTGGGAAATTATTATTTACATGAGACATATTCTAATAAACATCATTATTAGCTCCCTTTCTTTTCCTATAAGGAACGAGGATTTGTGCTGTTCAAAATCATGTCCAAAGCTCAAGGGATCTCTGGAAGAAAATGAAAAAGAATTAGAAAGTATCTAACGTATGAGTCTTCAAAGCAAGAAATCAATTTATTTTCATTTTTACTTACTGAAACACGTTCTGCATATTTTATTGTTTCTGTTATCTTGTTATAATCCATCCAAAGAGTTTTCAAAGAACATTAAGTCCTACAAATAAACAAACTGTGAATGGTAAGAAAGGTACAACAATCCAACAATTACTATCAAAAGTCTTACTTGCAGGCTTTTTTTACATAAAGTAGTTAGATCAGTCAATCATTAATCTGCCACTGAGCAATAGGAATTTTGGAGGACAATCTGAAAATCTTCAGTGCCATAGAGTTACATTTCTAACCTAATAAATGCAAAATATCTACATTTCTGTTGCCATTTTAAAGTAAAGATTTTCCAGTGAATAATTTAAATAGTTTTGTCCTTATGCTTTATATTCTCTGATGTAAGTATCACAGATTATTTTGAAAGCATTGCAGGTTAATATTACCGTGTTAGTGCTGGCAAAAGATGTACACAGCAAATATCAGTTTGTAATTCTAGAAAACATGCATCTTAACTTCATCCTTACCCCTAGCATTGAATATTCTCCTTTTTGTACAATTCTTCTCTTAGGATTAACATCACAAGGGAGTTTTTGCAGGAAATTTCATGTGATTTAAAGGTCTTAGATGCAGCACTTGACAGAACTATTGAAGTGACACTCATCATTTGAAATTACCATTAAAAATAACATAACTTTTGTTTTGATTCATATACCCATTCAAACACAACAGATAAGGGGTTTGGGGGAGCCTGGTAGGTTTGACATGCATGTTGATATTTGATCCTGCTGTGCAAGTTACATGTGGAATACTATTTAAACAATTTAATAAATAAAAATGTTAGGAACCTAAAGATGCTCAACAAATAAAAAAAATACAAAAGCAACCATAAAAATTAAAAAGGTTTTGGTTAACTTATCTTTTAGGTAGTGGGTTTGGCTTTCCACTGTACTTATGCCTTCGTAGGATCCCAAGTGATAAGAAAGGCCCCTTTTGTCCCAGCCTGCCCACCTCTATAGGTCTACCTCTTGGTTTTACATACTTACAATGAGGAAACAAGCACCAATCATTACTGCCTTGATCCTCACATCGAGATCTACAGGGACCTGGATCCCAAAGTTGGCAGTGTTGGTAAACACATTATTTACAAATCCAGACCAGTACTTGGAAATTTTGCCAATTGTTGACATCTCATTGAGAGCTTTCACCTGCACAAATGAAAAATAGTGTAAATAAATCAACTACACACTAATTATATCTCCACAGAATTAACGACTGTGCCCTGACATAGAGAGTATGCTATAGCTGTCAGGTTCTTCTTTTATTCTTATTACTGAGATGCATTATTAGTGTCAGAATTGCCTTTAGGAGTGGCACACAAGAAAGGGTCTCAAGTTTGGAAACATCAGAATCCTTAGAGCTAAAAGAAAAGCAGAAGAAAATGATTGTGAAGGTTTATATCACTTTTGCTCTTCTTTCACAACGATTAACTTTTTTCCTGTCTTGTGTTTCTAACATGTTCTATGTTACAGCAGTACCATTGCTGTGGACCACTGTCCCCTACAATTGACAGATATGTTCTCTACTATCTGGCCATCTGCATGTTTTCTCACAGCATACTGACATTTTGGACCATACCCACTGGAGTCTTCTCATTTGGCTAACAAGTTGACCAACACAGAAGCTCTTTTATGATTCCTTAACTAAGGCAAAACTCTTTGTTCATATCAGAAAACTCTGTCCAGGGCTTCTTTGAGCATCTCCCATTCTCTCTCTTATCCCTTAAATATCTGAATGGCTCCTCAGAATTATTTTTCTCCTAATGAATATTGTCATATGGATGCAGACATATTGGAGAGTAATCCTGCCTGTGATTCTCAGTCTGAGAGTAATGAAGACAGCAGATTCAATGCCATAGGCTTCAAGGGACTATGTGTTAGCTCACAGCAAATGCGTGGGGATGAAACACTGAGCCTGTCAAAATCAATGGCTGAGCATTCATGGACCGCAGAGAACCAGGACCTCACTTAGCAACATGTTTATTTCCTTGAACTATTTGTCACTCCTGTCCAGAAAACTTCTGTAGGAATTTGATTGTACAAGTCAGGAACTCCAACACATATTGCTGCACTTCTGTTCTGTAATTATAGCAATGTGCATAATATTTCTAAGGGTAGGGTAACAGGATTTTGGAGTAAGAAATGTATTCAAAGTAGTAAAACTTTAAAATTCTTACCACTCTTAAGAAACATACCTCAAAGTCAACATCTTCAAAACAGCCACAAGTTGCATATGGGCCAATTATTTTTAGTACGTCTTCTTTACTTTCATTCTGTATAGTAAACTTTGGCAGAAACGGGTCCCAGTTCTGTACTACATACCCAGCTATTGTACCTGGTGGGGACTGAACTTCTAACTAACAAACAAAAGAAAACAAAAAAATCTTATGAAGTAATTTTATGTTAGTATATTTGTCCATAATAGTTTATTGTTTATGTAATTATATTTATTTATTGAATATAATTATATATAATTTTACTAAACTGTGAACTGGAAGTTAAAAGGCTGTCTAATGGTGGTTTTAAATATAGTGGACAATATGAAGCACAAAATCTGCACCAGAAGTTAACATCTTACGTGTAAGATTTGATGGAAACCATATGCCATTAAAAGTCTTTATGGCAACCAATGAGTATTCTGTATACTTTTTCATACAATAGTTGTGCTACCAAGGGACTTTTTAAAAAAAAAAATCCTCATGCAGTACTGAGAAAGTAGGTAGATGAGCTAACCTATAAAACATTTTCATAAAAAAAATGTCTGAATAAAATAGAGCCAAANAGTAAGAAATGTATTCAAAGTAGTAAAACTTTAAAATTCTTACCACTCTTAAGAAACATACCTCAAAGTCAACATCTTCAAAACAGCCACAAGTTGCATATGGGCCAATTATTTTTAGTACGTCTTCTTTACTTTCATTCTGTATAGTAAACTTTGGCAGAAACGGGTCCCAGTTCTGTACTACATACCCAGCTATTGTACCTGGTTGGGACTGAACTTCTAACTAACAAACAAAAGAAAACAAAAAAATCTTATGAAGTAATTTTATGTTAGTATATTTGTCCATAATAGTTTATTGTTTATGTAATTATATTTATTTATTGAATATAATTATATATAATTTTACTAAACTGTGAACTGGAAGTTAAAAGGCTGTCTAATGGTGGTTTTAAATATAGTGGACAATATGAAGCACAAAATCTGCACCAGAAGTTAACATCTTACGTGTAAGATTTGATGGAAACCATATGCCATTAAAAGTCTTTATGGCAACCAATGAGTATTCTGTATACTTTTTCATACAATAGTTGTGCTACCAAGGGACTTTTTAAAAAAAAAAATCCTCATGCAGTACTGAGAAAGTAGGTAGATGAGATAACCTATAAAACATTTTCATTAAAAAAAGTCTGAATAAAATAGAGCCAAAATAAGGAGAAAAGATCTGATAGGATCTGTGTCTTTCACTCAAAACAGCTTATTTCCAATTACTACAATTTCCCAGAGATATATGGCCTTGAAGAGGCAGAGCCATGGAGTGAAGCATTGGCCTCCCTGGAGAGCTACTTTCCAGTCCTACCCACACACACCAATGGCCTCCAGGGATTTTTCCATCCTTCAGGCTTTGGGAGTACAGTGGGTGATTTCCATCTTCAGCACTAGCAGACGTTAGTCAGCATCAGGGGAAGCAGTATTTTGGGGTGTGACCTGACTGGAGACACATCTGTATCATCAGACACAAAAGCTTTAGTTGGGATATCAGGAAATAAAGAAAGGCCCCATGAAAGGGAGGACACATTCTGGAAATGTAACTCATAAAAGGGCCTCATTTATCAATAGTTACTTCTAAATGAAGGCTTCCACTCAGTCACCCAGGTTGAGGTGGGTGTGAACTCCTTCCTGCCACCCTCACCAAGGTTGCACAAGGCTTCATTAAGGCTGTGCACACACAGCAAGATGCTCAGACAAAAGGCAATTAGGATTCACTCACCTCTTGCAGGAAGCAGGGGAACCAGCAGCTGTTGCATCTCAAGGGTCTGTTCACTGTAATCACTTCCCGGCCTGTGTTATCAGCAATCCTTATGGTGAAAGACCTTATAGGTGAACACAAGTTGCGATCAAAGCAATCATTTTCTTCTACTGCAAAGTAAACTCTTTGTCCCAAATGGTTTTTTATCTCATATTTGCTGGAGGTCTCTGTGCCAAGTATGGCTAATAAAGAAAAACAAATATAACATTACTAATATATAGATACTAACATTATACTAAGGTATATATTCTAAAAAACTATGGAACAGAGACTGCTTAAAAATTGTTTTGAAATAACGACAGAGAAAATATATAATTATAAGGAAATAATAATGTCAGGTCTGTATTTGGAAGGAACATTTACTTCAAATATTTTGATTTTCTATACAATGAAGTGCATATCACAAAGGAGAATTCAGATCTTGAGCTTTTACTTGGGCTTTTTCTTACTTTATCATCTGTGAAAATTAACAATATGAAGCTGTCCCATTTCAATGCCAAAACTTTCACCCAGCAAGGTATCCAAGAATCAGGCTGAAAACATTTTGGAAGGGAGAAATACATAAAAAATGTTTTACTTGACAAACTTAATATTTGTTCCATAGTTTGAAATTCTGAGAAACTATGTAAATGGAAAATCTAATGCATCATTTTGTGTCTTCTGACCTTCCTTTCTTTATTTGTTTTGTTTCTTGTAGCATGTTAATTATTGTTAAAGACTATCAATTTTTCCATGGATTGGAAAGATGGTTAAACATTAATAACTTCGAGAGGGAAGTGTCTGAGGGAGAGAGTTTAAGACTGATGCAGAGAGCTTTCATCATGCCAAGTCCACATTACAGGCCTGATGCAAGGTCAGCAGGAGGCTTTGCAATGCCTTCAACAAGTTGCGGGCAAGCCTTGGAAGCCTTTTGAACACATCTGTGTACCAGCACTGTTAGTGAGTGACAAGGATTGTACCATACCTTCAAGAAGCTCCACTTGCTGATGAATAATTATCCTGTCCAACTGTTTAAAAGAAATAAACAAGATGGTGAGTGTTGGAAAGGTCTGGGGCTGACAGTGATCACCTGTCTATTTGCATTGCTTATCTCCCTGTTATTAGGATGTCCTTCCTTCTAGAGGTGCACAAGCTGGGTGCCTGAGGGCTATTTCAAGTCACAATTTAGTCATCTCTCTGAAATGTTGACTAAAAAGTGTGACTTTGGATGCTGTGGTCATGTAATTCACCCACACATTTGAAAAAAAATAATCTTTTCTGGGAAAATGAGAAAGACAACAGCAACAGAAAGATGTATGTGACAAGTAGGACCTACTTTTCACTCCTGTTCCTCCCTCCTGACGAATTTGCTCTTCCCAAAGCTAAGGCTGGTGCTGAGCACCATGGCAGTGCAGGAAGGAATGAGTTTGGACTCAAACTCAAAACATGCTGCAGCCACATCCCAATGAACCTGAGTCCAGCAGGGCTATCAAATGATGCCAACAACGCCACACTTGAGCTTTAACATTCTGATCATAGGCAACAGGAGTTATGCACCCTAAATCTGGTACATGGTCACATCAGGATGCCAGAATGAGCAAAACAGCTCCCCAGAGAAACCCTTGGCTAGCTGAAACTGTCTTTCCCTGTGAGCTGGTTACAAATGCAGGAGAAAAACTGTTTGCCATGATACCCAGCTTTGCTGTGCTTATTGTCCCTCAGACATCATTCTTTTTTAGAGAACAGTCATTAGTATTATAAAATCAGCAAGACTTAATTTCAGTCTACCTTTCAGTTTTATGTGACTTTTTATGCCTCTTTTATGTGACAGTTTAGGTTTTGCTAATCTCTTTTCCTTAAATTCCTGATGGGCAAATGCTTGGCACAGGATTTTGCCATTACTCACAGCTGCAGACAGAAAGCACGCAGCGACCTTCTGAGACCAGCATGTCACAGCTCTTCGGCATCTGTATATTTTACAATTGATAAATCTCACCTGGTATGTATTCAAACTGTTGCAGCCATTTGTCAGTTCCAGTCCTTTCCTGCAGCTAGTTCAGGCTGCAAAGAAAAGCTGGAAAAAGAGAAACTACTTTATCCCTTTCATTAATCTCTGAAATGTGCATGCCAGTAATTAAAATAATAAAAAATACTTGGATTTAAAAATTTTCTCTTAAAAATCTTTGGGCTTTGTTTAGGTTTCATGAGAGATGTGAACTTTTGGAGCTTATGGGAAGTGCTCTGCTGATGAAAAAGAAATAAACAAGTTAAAGATGGCAAGGCTATTTTAATATGTTAGTATTGATTTTAATATGGATTTCTTTGCCCCATGTAGACTTTCACAGAGAAAAGAAAATTAATGAGCCTGAACTGTTAAAAGTTTTGAGTGATTTTGTCCTGTATATTGGTTTATTGTAAGCAATGTATAAATAGTGTTGAGACAACGTGGCAGTACCACTTGTTAGGTTTATTTTGCCTTTCACTGGTTTCAGCAAGGCAGCTATTCTGATGTGTCATTTATTGGGGCAATTGTGGATTAAGGGAATTCTGCCCTTGCATTTGAAAGCATCTAAAGCCCTTTGGCTTACAGCAGTTTGAGTTCTCTTGAGCTCAGATTTGATAAAATTCTTTCTACACAGCTAATTCTCAGTACTCAGTTTTGTGGCCACTAAATTTACATCTGATTGGTTTAATCAAGTACAAACTAAGAAGCTTCTTACAAAATTGGTTAAGCCTGAATGGTGGGACAACATGCTATTGAGCATGTTGGAATAGGAAGAATTCTTTCAGTTGGAAGACTTAGAAAATTCTTCTTTGAGGTCTCATCTGTCTATTCCTGCTATGGGCACAGGTTGCCTCAAATTTTGTGATTGGCACTGGCCAGTTCCTCAAACTATGTCTGTGAAGATAATAATGAGGTTTGGGTAACTTTTTTTGTAGAAAATTGTTTAGAGTGTCACTTTTGTAGTAATGATAAAAAGCATGGCATCAGGTTGCCAGGGCAGCAGCAGTTTATTGCCCTTATCTGGTGCACCTTGAGCTGCTGAGTGAATTGCTCCTCTGTCTGACTGACTCCTTGTGTGTATTTGCAGAGTGGAATATTGCTGACTGGCCTTAACATACATGACAGATGTTTTCTTTTCCTCTCATCCAACACTATATGCTGTGTCCTTGAGTAGCTGTTTAGAATAAGACTGTAGGGATCTCTCTGAGGTTTGCTGAATTTGGATCCTTGTTTCAGAGTTAAACACGTCATGGTTTTATTAAGAAATATATTCAGCTTTCTCAAATCTATCCAGTTATCTTCCTCACTGCTGGAGATAATCCCAGAACCCCATTTCTATTTTTATCCTGTATTTATTCACAACCACTTTCTGTACAATCTGTCTTCTGGTAATACCATTTTACAAATTAAATGTCTCTCTTTCCCACAAGCTGTTTATTCTTCTAGGGGTAACACCTGCCAGAGTTCCCTCTTTCTGGTAACATTTTGTTAGTCTAAAGATGAAATGCTCAGTCTTGTTTTAAAGCAGGTTCCCCATGTTCTTTCAGCAGCACCTGTCTGTGCCCATTTCAATTTGGACTCACCTTTCCCCAACACACACAGTACTGGAAGGATGCACATTATTCCAGTCTTCCCAATGGCATCAAAATTTCCTAGTTCTTCTAGAAACACCTTCATTCATCTGGGAATTTCATTGTGTGAAAATCTCTTAGTCCATCAGGATAAATCCCAAGGGATCACCCTGACAGCTGTGAATCCCATGTTCATTCTGCAGGCAGCCCTCTCCCAGCTGGTCAGATCTCCTTTCTGCTGCAACCTACCCTTCATGAGCTTGTTTCATTAATCACACAGCCAGTACAGATTTGGCATCACACACCAAAATGTTCTGCAATGCATGGGAGAATCTAGCTGGGGGTCTGTGCCACTAATCAGCACTGCACACGTGCTTTTCACTTATCAGACTGCAGAGAAAATTCAAAAGACTTAACAAGGGCTACAGCACAGACACATGGTTATTGGGCTAGGGACAAGCATGAATGAAGTCTTGAGTTCTAGTCATAGTTCTACAGCCACTTGCTTTTTTGTCTTTATATCAGATGTAAAGCTTCTACAAAATAGAGTAGTAGAATTTGCTTGCCCACATTGTATGGGTAAATCTAAAGTATAATTCATGTTCGTACAGGAGACTGAATATGTAACCTGCCAAGTATTTATTATCACAATCACTTTTAGACTAAAAAATGTGGCTCCCACAGTTTGTGAGCAAATAGTCATGTAATTGACAACACATATCATTTTGTGCATGGACACCATGAAATTACAATCATAATTCCACATGAAAGATTGTTTCCGAAGGGTCTCCCAGTTCCATTAGCTATCTAGGCAACTTAGCTCCAAATATAAAATATATTCAATTTCTGCTTCTGTACAAAACTACCAGAAACATATATCTAAACAGGCCTTGAGTGAAATAAACATTTCCCAACACCACTAAATTACAAACACAACAGAGGTGTGTGTATCAGAATCACAACCTGACCACACTAAGGGCCTGTCACTGCCCCTGCCCATACTAGACAGGGTGTATGAAGTGTTACTCAACATATATAAGAATGGCAGAATTCAGTCACATGTGAAATGCAAACTGGAGTCGGTGTCAAAACAACAGCAGCAGTGACCCTCCAGGTAACAAAATGCAGGAAGAGATGACACTTCTGGAGCAGAGCTGCAGACCATCAACGGTCTGAGCTCCAGGAGCCAGGAGGTTTCACAGAGCTAGATGGACAGCTGCACATTTAACAGCAGGATCAAAAAGACTTCAACATTCCCTTTCCCTCCTCTGCCTGTGACTACTCATCTGTTTCCATTTACAGGCACTTCCCTCTCTTGGGCACTGGCAATTTCTTGACACACAACCCAACATAGAATGAGTGTGGGTTTGTAGCCAACCAGGCTCACACTCACAAAGTTGTCTTCATGGGAGCTCACCTCCCCAGGCCCTTACCTCTAACCTGAAGAGCAGTGTCCTTGGCAGAAGGAATTTGCTCAGAAGACCTTCATGTTCCTCAAAGGATGGGTTAGAAGGAGGTGACAATTCCTTCACCAACTGCCTGTTTTAGTCTTTTTGAGGTCAACCACAGTTTGATAGCTTTTTCCTTGAGAGTGAGCTCTTAAGGAGCTGGAAGGAAACTGGGGAGACAATGAGAGGGGTAATACTATGACCTAGGAAAGTTCTAGAAACCCGTGGTTTTGGTGCAAAGAGAGCTGCATGCACAAGAAAGGGATTTCTACAGAAATGAATGGCAGCAATGAAGGACGGGTTAGTCATTCCTACATTCCTTATTTCACAGTAATATCAAATAAAAAAAAGCTTCTCCATCTCCACCTGTCCTCCCCCAAGAGAAAAAACAAACAATCCCATTCCACAAGGTATCAAAGAAATCTATGAGGAAAACAAAGCTGTTCGAACATTTGGAAAGACCCAGGACCTGGTTCAGGTACTCCAGACCAGGTGGCAAGTTATGTGTTTGTGATGTTTGCTTCCAGAGACTTGTTGGTTCAACAGGTTTATTCTGTTCAGGAAGGTCAGAAGAACCAGGGAGGTAATCCTTAAAGTTTGGGTTTGTTTGTCCCTGCGATTCTGCAGGAAGAGAAGAAAAAAATCAGAAATGAACAGGGTCAAACAGCAGCTGCTTGGATCAAAACTGGAGCAATAATGTCACATCTGCCTGTGACTATGTCAGCATCTTAGTTCAGATCAGGAGCCAGGATCTGAAACAAATCTCCTGATGGCCCCACACTTCCAGCACGCTGGTTCATTTTAGAAAGCAGTCTTGGAATATGCAAAGCGGCATCACTTTAGATTAAACTAAATGAGAATACATGGTCTCAGAGGGCACCTAATCCACGCTGACATCTTGTGAGCACTCAGTCTGTGTGACAAAGCTGGTACTGGTCTGGACTCACACATTGCATGGTCACAAGATCCTCAGCACATCTTGCTCAGCTCTGCTCCCCATGAGTTGGCCTGCATGCTAATGTGCATCAAGCTGCTGAGGCTTGTTTCTAGCAAGATGCTTTCTAGCACCTTGTGGGCATGCATATTTTCTCTTAATTAGAGATAACCTTTCCAGGGATCTGATTCCCCAGGCTGGATGCTACAGCCCTGGTATCAAAGTCTACAGCTTCTTACAGTGTTAAAGATAGTTCATTATTATCTTAATGAAAAGATCAGATATTGTTAAGCTGTGTTTTCTGGTTTGCTATTGCAAACACATCCTTTAGAACACAGTGATAGTTACCTTGGCTAGTGCTGTGAAGGTAACAAGAGTATTTACTCTTAAAGACACTGTGTGCCCACACCACTTCATATGAACAGACTCTGTCTCCCACAGGGCAGTGATCACCTTAACCATTTGATTCCCAACAAACTTCTGCTGGTTTACTATGAGCATATTTCCACAGCCTTCAGTAATGCTGGCTATGCCCAAACAATAGAGCAAGCTGAAGCTCTCTGTATATAAATGGCAAATCCTTGTATCACACTGAGCCCCGGAACTTTGGCAGTAAAGCAGTCCCCAAACTCTTCGTTTTTATCTCATGTGCAACAATACTTAGGCATGATGGGGTTTGAGGTCCAGAAGGAATTTTGACTCGAAGATTGAAGCTCTCTTTTGCTGTTGTGGGTTTAAATGAGTTCCCTTAACATTATTTGAATTCACTGTGGCTGATTCGTCATTTAATCATATTTTGATCTTAATTTATCTTTGCAGCCACTGCTTTCTTTCAAAGTCTAATACCACAGGAAGAAGTAGTAACCCTTTTGAAATTGTAGCTGGCTTTTAAAAATGTATAACTGAGTAATAAATATTTTATATGCTCTTCTGCATCATTTTACCTCACAGGATTCTGCTACTGCCGTAACTCTTTTCGTTACATGAAATGCCATGAAGTGGTCGAGTGTTACTGTTATTCTCAAAAAATAAAGAGAAAAGAGACAACAAATTGCAGTTCTACCTGTCAAATTTTAAGCTATACAAAAATCAAACAGTAAATACATTAAATATTGATGACAATCTGAGATACTCTGACACTTTGTCTATTTTTATGGATGTTTTTCATTTATGGTGTGGGAAAACTTATCATTTACTATATGATACACTGAGCATTCTGTACAATCATAATTTGTAGCATTACTTGTTCCCAAAAGAAGTATATTACTCAGTTCCTTTGTTATGAAAACCATATTCCCCAACATGAAAATTTTGCTCCTTTTGTTAACTACTATGCTTTTAAAATATATAAAGCCAAATCTCTCTTATATGGCTAAAGGTAAGAAAAATACATACCCCTCAGGGTAAAAAAATGCGTATTCCAGGGGTACAACAATGATGAAAAATCTGGTTTCTGCTGTATAATTTTTAGTGCTGTAAGTGCAGAATATCTTGAGTATTATTTGGGGAAAATAAAAGGGGTAAATATTTGGCAAACAGAAACAGACATTGCTGAAACTCCCTGGGCCAACATCTGTTTCTGTACGTCACAACAGGGTGACCTCTATGGAGTTGCATTCATATCAAGAAAAAAAAAACATATTTGTGTCATTCTCCTTAGTTTAAGTATTTGGAAACATAGAAAAAAAATAATTTAGAAGGCTTGTTAGATCAGCATAATCAATGTCTGTCTATAGCCCAGAGTAACCAACCAGCTGCAGCTGAAAGACAATACATGACAATGATGATTCCAGATAGGAGTGATCTGATTAAATTCAGCTATTCTTCAGATATTTATTTTTTCTTATGCAGGTATATCAGGACTCTGGCCAGTTTTGAAAGTGAAAAGCATTCGCTGTTTTAGTATTTTCAAAGTGGAATGGGAAAGAAGCGTGTAAAAATAGTGGTATCCTTGGTTCAGTACCTGTCCTTCCCAGGCATTCTGTACCAACAGGTTTAAGCACAAAGATACAAACACTACATTTCTTGACTGAATGCAGATGCTAACATTTTGTAACACATTTTATTCAAATAACATTTTAGTATAGATTTTAGTCTCCTTGGGAGCCTCTTGAATGCTGAAAAATTAAAGGAAGCCAAAACAACTGTGCTTTGGCTGTTGTGGTTTTAACCCAAAACTCTCATTTCATCAGACTGCTGATTGCTGGAAACGTACAAGACTGTAGTTTTCTGTAAACATGATCTAAAAATACAGACTATAGATGCACTTACCTTGAGAGGCCATGAAGCTTCCGGAGTTACTTCTTCAAAGGAAGCCAGGTTAAAAGAAAAGGCTTTTCTTGTTGCAGCAAAGAAAAAAAGAGCACAGCATGCACAAAACTTCAGAAGGTGTCTGTCTACTTCATATCAGCTTACAAAGAACTAGAGGAAATGTTTTGCCTTTCTCATGTTCCAGAACACTGCATTTTATGTCAATGGACAACAGGGGGAGACGATGCTAACAAACAAGGAAAACATTATTCATTTCAAGTCGTTTGCACCAATGGAAAGAGGAAAATGTGTTTTGTGAGTACAAAGAGGTAACACTTCAATGTACCCACTGGCTAACTGAATACATTAGACCTAAAATTCTGCTCTATAATGTATGCATATATTCTGAAACTACGCAAATTCTATCTTTATAATTCAATATTTATGTTTCCATTTCTTCAGGGTATCCTATAAAGACAGAGGAGCTAATTGCCTGCATCTCCCTACTACTGGCCCCCACTCAACATTTCCCATGCATAGAACAGGAAAAGCTACTTTGGATTTCTTGTTGTATTATGTCCATGTAGCACCAGGGTCCCTTACAAGGGATATCATGCCTGCACTCAGACCCAGAAAATGATCCTGTACTCCCCTCCCCTCGCACACTGTTCCCCCCATGCAGGGTTCTGTTAATCTATGTGAGGTGTTTAAACTGGATGTGGAGAATTAAAACAGATTGGCTGTGCTTTTCTCTAGACAAGCACTGTCCATCCCAAAATGTAACACCTGTAATCATCCGCATTGCACTGGAAGGAAAGGAGGAGGAGTAGGAGGGAGAGTAACCTTGACTTACTAGCTTATATTTCTGCTTCAAGTGCCCAAGTCACCATGGAGATCATCATGCACATGTGATCTGCAGACAGATACGGTGCATAGTTGCAAAAATGACAGAGCTTATGCACAGAGCCTGGCGGTGCGAAGTGAGGTGTTAGGAACCATTTTCTGTTCTCTCTGCTACTGCAAGTCCTACTGATTTGAAATGGTCTGTAGGAGCATGTCCAAGCAGATTTAATTCCAGAATTTACAGTTCAGGAAGATGCTGATAAGGAACTCTGAAGGAAGAATACAGAAAAGTATCCTAAATATATATATATATATAGTTAATAAAAATAAGCTTTCATATATTAGTCCATGAAAAGGCCCCAGGTCTACCTATGGAATGTGTAAAATCTGGATACAGTGGCAGCACAGCCTGACCCACCAGCCAGTTCCTGCTGTGCTCATCTCTGGAAACAACATGTGAGGAGAGAAGGCAGCCCACAGACAAAAACTTTGCTGGAAAATGGGCACTAAACAAATCCTTCTGGACTGTGCAGAAGTTTGGAAATAAACTGGAAATAAAGACTTAAAATTACTATAATTTTTTCTTCCTAAACCATCAAAGATGTGATGCTTTGGAGCAGGAGATCTAACCTGGAGAGCAGACACAAAGCCTAAACAAAGAAGAAAAAAGGAAAAGAAAAGCTCTGGATAAATATAGTAAACCTAACTTAGAAAATTCAGATGAGATGGCACTCACCTATCTTTAAAAATGAATGGACTTACTTCAGCTCCCAGAAAACCAACCAACCAAAATAAAATCCTAATAATTCTGTCAATGTATAGAGCAAGCGTAGCACAGTAGAGAAATATATATAAAACAAACAACATATATATACATGCTGAAAGATGGTGTTTCATACATTTGTAAAAAGCATTTTTGAGCAGCCAGACAGCTCATTTGCTGACCTGGAAGAACACACGGATGCTGATGGAGTGCCTCTGTGCTGGACTCAGTACCTGTAACTCAGGACTGGTCCCAGTCTTTCCTGGGCAGGAGAGCCTGCCAGTGCTGGGAGCTCTTGCACCATGTCTCCTGGGCAAGAGTTGCCATAGTGGCACAGGCCAGTCCACCAGTCTGCAGGGGCCATGTTTCAGTATCCTCCCACTCATAAGAAATATTTCCCTGAAGCAATTCTACCCAAAAGAATTAATTTTCTGGCATTACTTTAAAAATAACTGTAAATAGGTAACAGAAAGATATGAAACTTTGCTTAAGTACATTTTATGGTTTTCCATTTCTTTCACAACTTTATATGTTAAAATGTCCCCTCTTACCCTATTCTTACTGTTTTATTCGGAAATTATAATTTTAGAAGATTACATCAGTAGATTCCTGCAGGATTTGTAAACAATAGTCTTGCATTGGCATAGGTCTTTACAAATAAAACTATTTATTTAATAGTTTCTGTGGTCTGACTTGTTTTTTTAATTTTTTAATTTTTTTTTTTACATAAGTATCCACATATTGGTCAAAATCTACTCCAGCCATGATTAAAAGCAGCTTCACTAAAGACTTCAGGAGCAAGAAGACATTTATCCAGGCACAAATGCAAACACCCTTTAGTGATATTTAGAAATACATAAGAAAAACTCCTCAAGGAATCAGGACAAACTTTTAGAGTTGTGTACAGCTATTTCTCGGCAACTGTTAAGGACTTCAGGAAGCAAAGCAGCAGCACCCAAAGTGGGATTCTGCCAAGACACCAAGCTCACTGCCTTTGTCCCTCGTGGAAGGCTCCTAGGGATCAGTGCCTGCATTTACTCAGTTGTTAGAAGTCTGATCATGCACCCTTCCTCTATATGAATGTGCTGAACATCTGTGACACATTCACAGGTATAAATAGAAAATAAAAAAATGAAACTGAATGTGTGTACATGTATTCCCTCTACTTGTAAAATACACTCATTCCATTCCATGCTGTAAAACTTATGAAAAAAGGATGGGTAAACCCTCAGACAATGCAAGCTAGCATGGATCCATATAAATCAATGAGGCTATTCTGATCAGGGCAAGCAGAGCTTGGCTGGAGGAGTTTATACATCTAGAGCCTTCCTTTTTTCTTTAAAGAAAAGTTGCATTGCATCTTTCCTATAATTACCACTTCTCCAAAAGCACAGGGATCCATCCCAGCTAAGCTGACGCACAAACATCATTGTAATTAATGGTTATTACACAAACTATTGCAGCCTGTAGGAAACCTATCAATGGACTAGACATCATTGTCCCAGATGGCACAGAGCCAAAACACAGATTTTCCTCCAGAAAGCATATAGTGTTAGTCAACCAGGTGGATTAATAGAGCAAAGATACGATATGGCTCAGCATAGGTGCTGCTTTTCTGGAGCCTAATCAATCACTCTTGTATTTTCTACAGGCACCACAGTCAGCATATGGCAATGGTTTCACAAGAAATACTTCCATTAGTGGACAGAGAAAAACACCACCGAGAGAAAAACAAGAGACAGCAACAAAATTCAAACTATTAGGAAAAGCTGTTTTTCCTGCTCCCTGCTGCTCAGAAAAACCTGTCTTATAAACCTGGTGCAAGATACTTGCCCTTGTACTCAGTGAGAAAAAGCCAACACTTCCCGTTCCCCACTGTATCACTATTGCCCCCCCCCCGGAAAGCAGGAACTGTTTCTCTCCTTGTCCCCACAGTTTCGACAAGTTCACACAAGACAGCCCAGCTCCTCCCCACCTGCCCTTACTGAGGTCCAAGCAGCCAGGGACACGCTGTGACATCCAGCAGGCAGGTTAAGGAGAGCAGGCTGGCACCATGAGATGCTCCCAAAGCCTCACTGAGCCACACCTGAGCTTCCCTGCTGCTAAGAGGGGTGACCACTAATGCCTATTTCCTCTTTAAATATCCTTTCCTCAAAATAAATTGTCAACAACATTAAAATGCATTGTTATTTACATTTTTAAAATAGTAAATTATACAGCCTTCCTCCCTTTCTAGGCTTGCCTTCAGTGCAGGGAGAAAAGCTGACCATGAGAATAAGTATCAGGCTGTGACCCTCTGCAATAAAAAGCTCCAAGTTACAGATGTTTACCCAGTATTGCTTTCTGCACTGGAAAAAACAAACAAAAAAACCCCCCAAGCAATTTCTTAAATCAGCTACAGAGTAGTATGGATCTCACCTTGAACTTTGGTTTGTGGGGCATCTTGCTTCAGATCGTGTCTGCAGCAACTCCTTCTCTCTGAAGACATCTGCAACCGCGTTGCAGTACCGCAGCCAGGACCCCCGCATCGGCAGCGTTGTCCGGCTGCCTCGCCAGGCGCTTCCCGTGCTGAGAGCACACACGGCACTGCGGAACAGGCAGGTTTGCCATCTCTCTTCCACAAGGTGACTGTTGTGCAGGAATTAACAGAGAAATGCAACCTTTAAAATAACAACTGCTCAGCAATCTGCTCTTTATTTTGCATTTAACTGAGCTGGGAGAAATGAGATCAACATAACAAACTTTGAATGGTTGTGGAAGAAAAGATCAAGAAATAAACCTTTCAAGCACTTGCATTCAAAACTGGTATGTGGGTATTGAATATGCATCAGAAATTTTAATGTTATCCCCAGCAAGTATTGATATGGGTCAGAGCCTAAATATAGATGTCAGTAAAATACAGCAATCAACTGAAAATTCATAAACCAGCCTCCATACCCAATTTTGACACAGTAAATGGAAAAGGCTTGGGGGGGTGAGGGGCTGGGGTGGGGTGTTTGGGTGTTTTTTGGGGGAAGGAGGTGGTTGTTTTTTGGTTTTGTCAGGGTTTTTTTTGGGGGGGACTGAGATTTTGTTGTGTTGGGGTTTTTTTTGTTTTGTTTTGTTTTAAATCACCTGTAAAATCTTGTTCTCACAAAAATAGAGCACCATGAGGGTCTGTGGGCACTGCCAGCGAGCACTGCCTCAATGCAGTATGGTTTCCTCGCAGATCTGAAACAGCTGCATGAAACGATTAGTCCAAAGTACTGAATTTAAGTCCAGAACCAAATATTTCAATTTGTATAATATTGAACAGGTTTTAAGATAAAAGTAGAGGAAATGTGGCCATGAAGATGTTCATTTCTGTAAACTGACCAATGTGATTTATGCAAAAAATAAGGCCAGAAAGGAGCAGCATACAAGAGCTGAATGTATCCTACACTAAACCATGGACCAAACCTCCTCCTTGGTCATGAAGAAATTTTGACATTGGTCTCTCACCTCTGAGTGAATTTGGCCTAATTAATGAGCGTATTGAGGGAATTTTTAAAAATCTATCCTAAAGCAATTCTGCTCCAGGTAAGTATCTTTTAATGTTCATTAGGTTTGAATGTCAGAGAGAATAACTTTATAGGTCTGTGGCAAGAGCACTCTGGAGGTGCACAAAGTTCACAATTTTAACTGTGTACTGAAAACAAAGACATTTATCCCTCCTTCCTTCTTACTTTAGCAAAATATTAATTAATCTAGTTAGTAAACTATTAATCTATTTTGAGAAGCTGAAGTCAATTTTACCTGATTTAATTTTTATTTTGACTTGAACCATTTGCCAGGGTCAACTTAAATTCACAAACCATCTCAACTTCTTTTTGCTTATTGAACACAGGCTCAGCAGTAAGAGCATCTTGCCCTTCCTTACATGTAACCAAGTTCCCTGAACAGTTTCCAGGCAGAAAGCAAACAGTAGGCATTCTTCCTGGGAAGTCATAAACTGTCACAAGCCTAACCAAATTGCAACTGCTCAGTCTCCAACAATTAGATCTAGTGCTTGTCTCTAATTAAATTTTACCCATTTAATGCAGTGATAAAATGAGATAAAGTACCCAAACAATATACACTGGTATATTAATAAGATTATTTCTGTCTTCTAGCACATTGAATGACAAAAGTTTTGGATACAAATGCAATTAACACTCTTGGTGACGAAGCAGAACTTCTTTGCTGGCCTTGAAAATTCATTAATTCAAATTGGAACACTTGTGCTTTGCTGTAGAATAAAAACTAGTACTTCTCTTATGCTTACCTCTCCTTTTCCCTTTCTCTACGCCGTAAAACATCTAAATTGGAAGAAAGTGTACCGGAAAGACAGTGTATCAGAAAACACTGAATATATTTTAGGTGCTTTTCCTTCTGTAAAAATGACTTAAATTGAAATCAAGATTTACATCAACTGTCACATCAACAGTCTTATCTCTTGCCAAGGCACTAGGTAAGATCTGGACAGCCCTAGCTGTGTCACATTAGCCAACAGCACTGTGCAACAACAGCAGACACGTAGAAAGAAAAGACAGGCACTGAGGATCACTCACACTCTGTGGCCCAGGGTTTTGCTTCCGCTCTTGTGTGACTCTTTGGTCAAGCACCTTTGGTGGCCCTGGGGTGCTTCTAAATCACATCTTCCAATTTGGTCCCACCCTGCAGGAATCAGTCTGCACACTCCAGGACTGCTTCACAACTACACTCAAAGACAGCAAGTGGGGATGACAAGGAGATTCCCTTAAAAAACCTATGAACTAAATCACTAACATGGACGTACCTGGCTGACTCCAATATTTGCTCTCAGATGACACCTTCCAACCATGAAAGACACTTCATTAAGGTGAAATAAATTTTTACCAGTCATTATGGTGTCTGCCTGATAGTTGAGTCTTGTTAGTTCTACCTCTGGAAAATATAAGCCAACATTACTAAGTTACTCAAGTAGACTACTGGAGCAACTGTTTACAAGTTAATCCCTGGTAACACAGATCCAGTGACCCAGAGATGAACAGTTCTGCGCTCATTTAGAGCACAAGTGAAACAGTCCCGACACACCCACGAGGGCTACAGTTATTCCAAAATAGTTAGATGATCTCCTCTGCATCTTCAGAAAGTCATCATTTGATATTCTAATTCTAAATTCAAACTAAATAAAATATTTTTCACTTTTTGAGGGAATTAAAAAAAGAGAAATGGGTAAGATATCCACAAAATTTAATGACATAATGGTAACTCTATTAGGACATCAAAATTAATTTCAGTTTCCCTGAGGTATCTTATTTTAATTAACAAATCCATGATCCTGCTTTATTAATTAGCATACTGAAAGAATAATAAGTTTCAGATGAGCTTAATTCTAATAAAGCTTTTCATCCCCTAAAAAAATAATAAAAGGAATTAAGGAACTCAATCCAATTTGTTTTCTACATTTAGTAGCTATGTTTAGAAATTCTACCCAATAGTACAGCACAACTATTAGTCATTTATTTTAATTTGTAAATGTTTTGGTTTTGCACTTACTACATTTCAGACATTCTACGTATCAAAGGGAAGGCAGTGGCCCACTAAGAAAAGTAATTCTTGCAGAATACGAGGTAATTTTATTTTTAATATTCTTTCCTACTATTAAAATTGATAACTAATAGGAATAGAACATGATTTTTATAAAAAAATCTTTATCCACTGCTGATTCTCCAACAAACTCACATAACAGCAACTACCCACCAGCATCCCAGCTGTGTCAAATAAAATGCAGGTGTTTCATGCCTTGATTTTTCTGGAACATTCAGTGACAAGTGAGTGGCTGCTGTGTTACTGGTCAAACCACATGTTTTTATAGACACGTTAATATATTAGTCTGCTCAAAGCAGATCAGGAAGACTGATTTTTTTTCCTCAAGTTTGTTTATATTCCTCTTTCCTTGTATCACAAATCACTTACTGGTGAAAAAAAATCACAGAAATTTTTCCATTTGTTTTTTTTTTTTTTATTCCCAAAAACATCAAATTTGTATTTTAGTTTCCGCAAAGCAATTTGCATCTTCCCTGTTATATGAAGTAAAAAGAGAAAAGAAAATATAAGCAAACTGCCAAAGCCTTAGGTTAGCAAAAAAAAGTTGAGGAGAAAACTTCTGCATAGATGAAAATGTATTGATGGTCATAATTTCAGAACAAACAAATCCTGTAAAGACAGCCTGCTTCTTTGACCTAACACCATCTCTAAAATGAATGAGACAAAAAGAGGACACTAGGAAGTTGTGTGTGTACAATTTTCCTAATTAGAATATGTTGTCAGCATTTTGCTTATATATTTCAAACTACCAGGTTGAATGTTTTCAATGATCTACTGAAGAACAAAAGTCAAAACAGTTATTATGTAATAGAAAAAAAATAGCATTAACAGAATATGTAGAAATTGTTGAGCAATTTAAAAATGTGGGTTATACTGGGGAATGCATGTGAACTTCACTAATACTTCTGCCAGCTCTGTTACTGCACAGTCCCTCTCTCTTCCAGCAATTACGGAGGGGGAAATGGCAGGATCTGCTCTATGCTCATAACAAGGTGCTCTGATAATTAAAGTTAGTCCTGCTGTCACCCCATCTCAGCTCCTTTGGGTTTGACCTGGGCTGTTGTATAGCTCATGAGATCCCCAAGTGACAGCCTGGTGCTACATTGCCCCTGGTGTATGCAGGAACCTGATGGATATTCTCTCTAAAGGTACTAAGAGCATGGAGAGTTCATTATTATAACTTTTTGCAAGAATATCTAAAACCTTTAACTATGTATGCTTTATTTTCAACTCCTTTCCACGTCCATGTGGTCCACTGAGGAAGCCTAATTAGCAAGTACTTATCATATCTTTGTTTATTCCTCAGACACTTAATAGCAAACATTCTTTATGTTTATTTTCAACTCTTTGCATCCCAGTCATGTTAAAGGAGGAGGATGTTTCTCAGAAAATTGATTAACACAGTATCACCTTATCTGTCTTTTCTAAAGGCTTTGTAATCTGTTTGGTAGTTTACTCAGAAGAAACATAATAGTTAATAGAAAAAAATGTTTTTCTCAAGAAATGAGGGCAGTCCTTTCAGAGATTCATTGCTCTAATAATTCATCTGCTTGGAAACTGAATTGTGGAAGACTGAGACATGGAGGCACTGAGTATCCTGATTCCTTGTTTTATGTTTTTGAATAAGGGTTTCAATATCTCAGGATTGAGATTTTTGCTGTAGTGGGGATTGACACAAATGGAACCAATAATTTTCTTTAAAAATATCATATTTCCTTAATAGGAGTCATAAATTAATACTTGATAATAGGTTAAATAACATCTTAATTACCCTGTGCTTGCCAGCTCTCATACTGCTTATCAAATATAAGTACAGAAGTTCCAGATTTGTTCAAAAGAATGGGAAGAGAAGATTCCCCTCTGCTAAGCACACACACCATTTTCATGTGGTAATTAGATTAATTTACTCTAATACTTACCGTTTAAATACAGTAGACAGACTCAGGAAAAGTTGGCATACCAAAACCAGAAAATGTAATGAATTATAGCAGCAAGAAACGACAATAATCAAATATTGGATGAAATTCTGCTCTCATTTACACCAGTATAATAGTTTATTCCGATGACTGGTATGTGAATGTGGCCTCTTCTGTATTTTTTTATACATAGAACTATACATTTTATAGACTCTAACATTTGGTTAATGATTACTAAATCTGGCATTTACAGAGACATTAGGAAAGATGGTATTTATTTGCAATTTCATTTCCCTCATAGTGAAACATGGAATCCATACAGCTGTACAATGAAGATGATTAGAATTGCTAGAAATGAAGGCCTCCTGGGAAAAAAAAATATCAATAGCATAGTTTAACTACATGAACCATAATTGCATTATTAGCTCTGCTGTGCACTACCACAGGAAAGCTAATGACATGATTCTGGAGAAGCTTTATAGATTATGGAAAACTATATAACCTCTTGTGCTCCCGTTGACAACACAACTCATTTGACGCCCCTGCCATTATGGGAAGGGAAACTGCCTCATCCTTCACAAGCCTTATGAATATGTCTTTTCATGGATTTTAAGTATTAATTGTATATATGCTCATGGACCAGTAGCTGGAATAACACATAACCATTTGTTTAACCTTAGCTATGGCAAATTTAGCAGTGAATTGCATTTTCAGTTCCAGTCCAACAAATAAATGACTGTTGAAGAAGGAGCGAGGGAAGAGGCAGCACTTGGCACTCCAGACACACACAGGCTGTATCCAAGAGGTAGCAAGAGGATTACTATCATAAACTGTCAGTGAAATGAAATGTCTGTTTTTTTCACTGTGTAATTACTGCCAAATCAATCTGTCTACACTTTACTAGTGGGATTCCAGCTTAAAAGCAGAAGACCAAAATAATTTCCATTGCATTCTGACAACATGCAATAGTTATTCCCAGTGAGTCACTCCCACTTTGTCCCTGTATTTTTCCCTCCCACCCAGTCCCCAAATTGCAAAGACATAAATATATGAAAACCATGACTGTATAATCAACATTATTAAGTCTTGAGACACAAAACAATCCAAGACACAATCTTAAAATATTGGGCCTGGGCGACATCATATCTTCTCCATCACATTACACATAGCCAACTTGCAAACATTTGCTCTTTGGCTCCTTGGTGACCTGCAACAGCCAATATATGTTTTTTCTTACTTTATGTGTGCACTCAGTCACCTGTAGGCCTGCCCTGATGGTTGACAGTTCACCAGCATACAAGAGTCAGTGACATCTTTTTTCACTGGGAAGATTTAAAAGTGAATTTGTGGGCTCTGTAGGATATGAACGAGAACTGACCCCAGGGTGTTTCCCCACCCACAGCTCATAGGTGGGCATAATTCATGACATCTAGTTTAGATTTGGGATCACCTTACTGCACTGCACCGAGCAACCTTGGTGTTGCCTTCACGGTTGCTATGCAGGTTCAGAGCAGGGCAGCCCGGCTTGACAGTGCTTTCAGATCACAGCACTTGGTAAGTGGGCATGTTTGCTCCCTCTCCTGGGTACAGTAGTGCTTCTGCCCTCGTTGAAACCATGAGACCACAAAAGAACTGAAAGTACAAAGGGGAACACTTGCCTTTGAGCTGGTGGGGAAGCAGGATAAAAAGCTCTGAATAGAAAAAGAGTACTAATTTACCAGCAAAATGTCCTATCGTTATTTACACATTATCTTCTGTATAACTTATCGCTGAGGTGACTTGACACTTTGCAAACCTATTCATGAGTTATGCCCACTTCTACTTGAAAGAGTGAGCTTACTAAAGGAAGCACTGACTTGCTAAATGCAAACCAGTAACAAGGGAAGTCCTACATGGGTGCACAGTTGTGATATACACAAGATACAGTGAAGAAAAGTCTTATTTGCAGAGGTTATTGGAAAGCAATGTTGTATGCATGTCAGGGGTTTTTTAAGTGAGTCCTGAGGAAACGTGCATGTTTCCAGGTTTATAGTTTCTACTGTCAAAGTCTACTGGGTTTACTTATGCGTGGTAAAATGTTGCCATCAAGTGGCCATTTCGCCAATTACAGGGCGCCCGCTCCCCTCCGGGGCAGGCTCTTGCCTTCCTCAGGGCATGACTGTTTACATTAATCTGTCTGGCATGGAGAAGTATTAACTCCACTGCTAGTAGCTATGCAGTTACGTTACTCAAAAACGCTTTTAATCCAAATTGCTCTGAATCTCAAAAAAGAAGGAAGAGATCTAGAGTATCTACATTAGTGGCATCTGACCTCTTTATTAAGAAAAGCCAGCACAATTTTTCCTCTGTTGCTGAGGAGCATAACATGTAATTCTAATTCTACTAAGAGAAAGTAGGTAGGAAAACATTCCTCTTCATGCTATTGGACATACTCCCTTACAAACCATAGGGGGCATTCTGTTACCATGATTTGTTCTTCTGATTTATCATCTTAGAATGATGCTCTAATATTGTCATATTCATCAAGCTCTCAAAAGCCCTGTATTTACACCAACTTAAGAAATGAATGCAGAAAAATATGTTCTACATTTTCTACTGTTTGAAAAATTCCTTTTCAGGACATCCAAAGTGTGGGATATGCACTCTTTCTTATCATCTACAACTTAATTTATATTCATTTAAATGCCCTGAAATGTGCAGATTAATCTGTAAAGTGCCAAAAACCTGTTCTTGAGTGAATGCACAAAGAAAGCAAGGGACTAACTTTTAGGAAGAGATGAGAAGAGCAATATAACTTCAGATTCCCGGGCTCTGCATAACAGTGAGGGAATACTCTCATGCTGACTTGAAAAGAAATGCAGTTGCAGGGGTGATGGGAGAGGGCAGGGTGGCTCTGGTCCACCCATGCCTTCACGCAGCACATCAGGCACATGCAGGAGAACTTGCAATCTGCAGAGCCAGCCAAATTACTTTGGTTTTGTTACCAAATCTCAGCCAGTCTGCTGGTCCCCTGCCATGTTGTATGTAAATATCCACCAGACAGCCAGCAAAAGCCCTGGGGACCGATGGTGAGATTGTGTCCTGGGTGCCACCACCACAAAGGAGCCTTTGGGCAGAGCCACACTGTTGTTCTTATAAATGATTTAAAACATCACTGTCCCTTGTCCATCTCTCATATGACTCTCTCATGAGGACAGGACTGTAAAATGGTGGTTTCCCTAAACCATTTTTGATTCTGCACTCCTGTTTACCAGCACAGCTCACACAGCCAGATGCTGGTGGCTGCCGAGGAGGGTTAATGTGCTGATCATTACAGCTACTTCCAAAGCTCAATTTAATAATCTTTGACTGCTTTCTGCAGAAAGGTTTGAAAATCTTGTAAACAGAAGAATTAAAGGCAATTTCAAAGTTGGCTTACAATTTTTGTTTACAAGAATTATCTTAAAAGCAGCAAGAAGGAAGCCTTACAAACTTAAAATTTACTGTGACTTAGCCCAAATTTAGGCAAAAAAGCAGGTACTAATGAGCAGCCTTGGTGTTGAATCTAAAGTTCTTTTAAATTTTAGTCTAACAGGAAAAGGTTGGTTAAAAAACAGACCCTCATCTTATGTAATTGTCTTCTCAGGTTAACAAATATAGAAAAATCTAAAAAAGGCAGATTTTGTAGATTGTTTCAACAAGCAATATTTAGGCCACTTCAGAATGAATGCCACCTCTTGAGGATGAGATTTGATACCCTATATGGCATCAAGAAATTTCCAGTTTCTTGTTCTAATAAATACTTGCTGCGACAAAATACAAGAGAAATTGACAAAGCCGAAAGTACTAGATAGTAAATTGGCAACTAAAGCTTGGATTCTGCAGAGGGGCAAATGAAATATCAGTGATTTTTGTTAACAATCTTTGGGAAAATTCAAGATCTTAGTATTTATAACTTCACTCGTAATTATAGACTGGCATCCTGAGGAGAGAAGAAGGAGACTATAATGAGAAAGATAGAAACATTTTGTAGTAAAATATGCTTTTCTGAACAACTTCAAGAACAAACTTTGCTACTAAGATGGTTCCCCCAGATGAGAACTGTGGTCTATTTTCGCTTTTGAAAATGTTGACCTTGTTTCATACAATCCAGTTTCTCTCCCATTCCTTTTAGTACAAAGATCCCTCAAATGCATAAAGGATGCGATGATACTTTTTGGTCTGTCTCCCACATCACACTTCAGCCAACAAATGCTTGCAAGAAGCTTCTGCTGAATAAAGCTGATTCCATCTTTCTAACATCCAACACTGCCTGTTATCTGTGATAAAGGTAAGGTGTGACTGCTTACCAACTGCTATCCCCATGGTTTTTGCTATCTCACAATCCAAAAATCTAACACAGTACTGAAAATGCAACAGAAGACAACCTCTGGTGTAGGAAGAGTGCCAGCTCCAGGAGCATCAGAAAAGTGCTGGTTGTATTGCATGGAGGCATAAGTGATTGAACAAGGGAAGAGTTCAGTGCTCTTGACACCTACGAAAACATTATCAAGAGAAAGAAAGGAAGATGGGGCCATCTAATTGTATAATATTAGAAGAATACTTGCATAATTACAGAGCTACAGTGACAGCTGCTTACAATGTCCACTATCAGACGCTGCAGGTGGTAATTTATCCATAGGTTTCCCATTCATCTGAATGGAAATCAGCAGGGGGTGGCCTCTTGGCATCCCACATAATGGCAGACACTTAAGGCAACTACCATGTGCTAGGTCCCCATTTTAATTCTGAGGAAAAGATATGGACTCTCCTATTGCTAAGTGCCAATTTTAGGGCTGTATTCTTTATTGTCAGGGATGTCACAGGACAAATAGGAGATGAGGAGGAAACTCAAGTAAAGTTCCTAGGATTGTTTATTACAGACCTGATTTCTGGAAATTTCCCTGAAGATGTGTTCTGTATTGAGAGCATCTTACAGGAGATGGTAAAGGAGAGTTGTGCCATTTAAAATTCAGTACTCTAAAATACCAGCAAGTGTGAAGACAACTGTTGGTAGTTTGAAATAATAATATATATCTATAAAAGCCTTCTTTGTTATTTTATTTATACCTCAATTATGTCACTTTTAAAAAAACAATTTGGAAAGAAGGGCATATCTCAGTGCATACCCTTTCACCTCCTTCATGCATATGAGTATACAAAATTCACCTCAGGGTCAGAAATCAAATGGTTATTATGGCTTCAGAAGGAACATCACACACACAGTGCTCTGTGGCATCTCACAATAGTGTCTCTTCATCTCTTCAGTTACCATCCACTCTTTACTAATAAGCAGTGAGCTCAAAACAGAGCAAATCTTTAATCCTATGCTGTTTTTGAGCAGGATGGTTGCTATCCTCACTTGCTTATATAGCCTTCTCTCAGCCATATCCACACACCAAATATTTTATAGTGGTATTTGCTTTATTTTTATTTGCATTTAAGAGTTTATATTTTCATGCTTTCCATAGTGTATTTTAATGACTTGTTGAGCGATGCTATCACAGACTTATTGCCTTGGTCTTACCACACTTGGTGAGCTGCCAGAGTTTCCAGCAGTAACAAAAGCCAGTTGCAGCCGTGCCTATTATTCTCGATGGCGTTAGGAAAAGCTGGCAGACTCACTTTGTCACTTTAGCAGCTGGGTGGCATTTATGAGGTGTGTTTCATGTTCTCACAGCACTAAGCAGTATCACAGAAAAGCACAAAACTATCATTTTAATTGGAGTAATCATAGGTATCATTCTTGCCACTGTATATTACATTAAGTTAATGAACTTTGGGAGATACACTTGAACACATCATCGCGATCAGCCCAATTCATTATAAACTGTATGCCTCATTTACATGGGTTCCTAGTTTATTTTACTGGGGATGGGGAATATGCATCCTCTGCAATCAGCTCAACTTTTTTCTTTCACATGCAAACTATTACTTCTCAGAGACAGGCTGAAGTGATAGAGGAAAAAAAACAAGCATAAAAAGAATAGATATGTATGTAACACAGCTGGTTTAGAGTTAAAATTAGCTTGAAGGAAAAGGGAGCATCTCAAAAAGGAAAAAAAAATTACAGAAAAGACATTCTTCCTTACAGATTGTCTGAACAATCCTTTCCAATAGTTGACTAAGGAACTCTCTCATCTATACTCCCTCCTCATTTTACTTGCTGTGCCATATGTACATGTTATTTCTGAACCAGAACACACTTGTGCATTTTTATGTAGCGTATCTGAGACCACCATTGCTAGAGACTTCTCTAGAGCTCTGTAAGCCCATTTCAGAGACAGAAACAATGCTCTTTCTCTATCAGCAGCTTCTCCTTGGATTTGTCAACCAGGCCACCTATAAACTCTTCTACTCTATCATATCTCATGTTTCTTTACTTCACATATTTGACTTTTTTTATGAAGCCAGAAAGTAACAAAGATTTTGCAGCTTCCATACTTTCTATAAATGTTTATTAAATGTGGGCATTTAGAAAATACAACTGTTGAAGCTTACAGCTCCAAGGGGAAATTTTTTTAGCAGAACTATTTCAGGGAAGCGTACTTGTACAAAGTATGAAACCTCAGATAATTTCAAGTTCTCTCTCATCAGAAAGCCTGACTCAAGTCTGTTGTGTCACAGAATTAGAAGACAGCTGTAACTATCCTGCCCTTGCGCTACTCCTCGGTAAGTTTGTCTGTGAAGATGATGAGTAGAATGTGCAGGTCTTGATAACAACATGCATCTACTAACTAACTGACATGTTAACTAAAGCTGACCACCGTAAATCAGACAATGATGTATTTTCTTCCAAAAACCAATGATATTTTTCTAGTTTTGTCATCAAAGAACATATTCACCTTCCCCCCCCCCAAAAAAAAAAAAAAACGCAAACAAAGAAAGTGCAGGGTATTGTCTTCTGATTTGCAGATGCTTGTGTTATATCTCTTACTCCTCAGTAGCCATTAATACATGAAAGAATGGACAATTATAAGTGAAAGCATCGAAATTCCCATTATGGTATGGATCACATACTCCTATTCTAAGGATGAAGAAAAACTGCAAAACCTAGAAGTATTGAATGACCTTGAGCTCTTTTCCCAACTCTCAAGCTGTATGAAAACTGAAAAATTTGTCTTGTAATGGGAGAAAAATAACCTCTGTGTGGGAAAGGAGTGCAGCCTTGGGAAAAAGAGCACAGCCTGTAACACCGTGGGTTTGAAGAGAGCATGTACCTGTGCCTATCAGAAGGTATTTCAGGGTATCCAAGGATTGATGCAGGGAGTGAGTGCCATGCAGAGCGTGCCTTACACAACCACTGTCGCACTAAGACCAGAAGCACAGTTAGGATTGTTTATCATCAGTAGAATTAGAGCTACCTTTCAACCACCTTGGACTTCAAATCCTATTTTCCCACTAATTGTTTCTGGTACACTCTGCCTGGAAATCCAAGTGCTAGATTAAGTGTATTTACTGCTCGCTTTCCAAACAACTGCTTACACCAGGGCTGTAGGCATTTGTAATCATCTAGCAAAAAGGGAGGGAACAAGGATCACAACAGCAGCAGGTATTTGTTTTTACATGTAGAAGCCATGATACTCTCAAAATACAGGTCACAAACAATCACAAACAAAAGACTAGATATACTGCAGCAATACCTAAATCTCACTTGCTGTCGAGTGCTCTGTCATCCTGAAGGTGACCCAAACAGACAGTCTTATAGGGTGGAGATTTCAGCATATCTTGATTTCTGCTAATTTTACCAGTGAGGCAGCATCAGCTTTTGTATTCTCAAAAATTTGTCATCTCTCTGACCAGTCCTGCCCCCTTTGCACGTTTTGTACAGAAATCAGAAGAGATATATTACTTGGTTATAAGACAGTGGGTGTAAGAGTAAAACAAAATATTAAAATGGATGATGTGAATAATTAAAACCACTTTTCTATCTACTGAAGGAACAGAAACCACAAAGATGAAAGTGAGGTCCCTTGTTTTATGAGTTGCCTAGCCAATCAATACCATCAGTCAGCAGCAACTGTATAAACACATCCCCTCAGCAAAGCCTTTGTAGAGCCACCTGCACCCTGATCCAGACTGAACCCCGGTGACATTTTAAACATTCTCATGAGAAGTTTTCTTCATTCACTGAATACAGCATACTGCATGGCTGAGCAAATTACTGGAACATATGCAGTGGTAGTTTAGGATTTTCAATCAGCGATTTAGATTGTTGGGTATTTTTTTTAACCAATGCTTTGTTTTAACATTTGAAGCTCCCATATTCACTTCCGTCCATGTTCCAACCGGATTTGTCAAAACTTTTGCATACTTTGCAGTTCGAGTCACAACCAGCTAATTTCCCAACCACTGTAAATCAGTTTAGCTGCACTGAACTCAGTGGAGGGAGGTGGATTCAATCTAGCTGAGGATTTAGGGTATTGCATTTTAAAGTTAAAGGGAAAAAAAGAAAAGCACCTTGAGCAGTTATTTATTGTTGAGCTATCAGGTTTATTTATTTTTCACAATGTTTGACAGAGTCATAAGGGTGAATTGTCATTGCAGTAAGCAGGGGGTTATACACACAATTCTCATTAACAGTAGTATTTTTCTTGGGATTCTGAAATGCCAATGCCATCTAATCAGTCCTAACTTTCATGCTTCTGCATGCACAAACCAGAAGGGATAGGACTTAAGGAAGGTGAAGTGAAATTACTGTGCAAAAAAAACCCCAAACCTGATTTCATTACTGAACATCACAATCCTCAAGCAATGTGAACCACAATACTTAACAACATTTTACTCAGAATTCAAAGGCAGTTATTACCTTCTCCAGTCTGCTCTCAGTCTCCAGATTTGCCCTATGGAGTCTTCACTTTAATATAAAGATAGTCTTTAATATAAAAGGCCTATCTTGAAAACCTATTAAATAGTCTATCCTTAATACAAAGACAAACTTCTGCCAAAAGAATATTTCTTTATTAAAGATAATATTTACTTTTCCATTTAGGCCTGAAATCAGCAGGAGTTTTTCCGTTTCTTTAATGACAGAAAAACAATAACCCACAACTGCCTAATGCATGTGCATAAAAGAGAAAAAAAAAAATCACATTGGATCCCAGTTTTCTCCTCCTGTCTTTTCGAAGTGCTGCTTAATTTTGCAGCTTCATTCTCACATTGTGCAGTGGTTGTCTAGAATCAGGGTAACCCAGTGCACAGAGGAAGAACAGAAATCAGAGAAGTTGCAGGAGTGATATAAGAAGTATTTTCTCTTAGTCTTTTTGTTTTCCTTCTCTGTTCAGTCACTCACTTGAGAATACTGGTGCCATGGATTCAGCAACGTTTAACATTTTCTTCCTACACAGTGTTGGCAGATTCCTCACCAAAAGTTTTACAATGGACACATATGCTCAATACTCAGATACTAAATGGCATTGTCATCCATAGATGGCTTGGTCTAAAGTAGGTGACATTGCAGTACCTACAGTGACACTGGGACATAGAAGGGGCAGAAGCCCAAGAAGAGAACACAAGCAGATCTACCAAGCTTTTGTGTGAAACTTGCAGTATTTCTTTCCTCTAGTCAAGATACATCATTCATTGGGAATTCCTGGTTTTGCCATCAAGGCCTAGAGAAGGAAAAAAATAACCAAATTGTGAAAGCATTAATCGAGAATTAATTTTGGCAAAGGAGAAGTCCAAATTTCTTCACTTGCCTTGAAAGTGAAATAAGCAACAAAGTATGATTTTGAAGCTTTGTAGATGAGATCCCTTGATACAATCACAGTATTTGATAAAACATCTTTTGCTTAAGAAGTTCAATTTTAATGAAATTGAAATATTTCAAACAATGCATCCCATAAATCTCCATGGGACATATTAAAGGAGAAAAGGGATTTCAAGCATGAGGAACATGTCAAAAAACTTGTTTTTCTAGTAAATATCAAAGGAATTCATTGCCAATGCAGTGAGATTATCAGGCTCCACACTGACTAGTTAAGCAACCCTATGTGCCTTGTACAGTAACCACCTGATAATTCATTGGTAGATGTGTCAAAAAGACCCAAACCAAAACACCCTATAGGCAGAACATGCAACATCCCCTCATAAATCAGTAATAATCTTTTTCAGTGCACTTCCCAGAACAAAAAAAGCATTACTGGAAGCAGTGGCTAAGCAAATACCTCAAATTCTAGCTTCATTTTGACCTTACCAAAAGTACAATACAACATAACACGTGTTGTTTTCCCCCCTGACTTTTTTGTGTAAAAATGTTGTGAAAACAGCTTAGCCAAGTTTAGAACAGCTTTTTCTAGCTTGCGAATCTTCATTTTTGAGGGCATCTTTTGACACTGGACTCTGTGTTCATCTGCACAGAGTACTCACCAGCACATCCAAAGAACGTGAGCTGGTTTGATAGTAGGATAGATGACAGAAGCATCTCTGGCTTCAGGGAAGTGTTTTCCTGAAAAAGCTGTTGTTAACTTTACTCTGCGTAGTTGAGAACAGTGTTCAAAATCTTATGTTCTGCTGACGAAATAAAGATCAGTAAAGAGCATTTAAAGGTGTTTTTAAACCGGAATGAATCCAAAGATACTGCTGCCAGGATCGTACACCGCACAGTACAGAAACATGTCCTAACTTATCACATCCCACTGTAGTATAAAATCATTGGGAAAAACCACCTTTTTCTGTCACCTTGTCTGACAAGCTTTATGTATTTTATTTGTATGCAAGTCAGTGGTGGTTTATTGTGTCCTACAGGATGAAGTATTAATGATCATTTGCTCCCCGCTGTGCAGCCTGTCAGAATTTGGCAGAAAGACTGACAGAAGTAACAACCAATCCGTCTGTTAAGACTCGCCTGACAGTGGCCACTCAGTCCATTTTAACCAAGGTCCTTTGGCAAATCCTTAGGTAATTTTCATTTTAAAAAATGCTATTTTTGATAGCATCTGCAAATTGCTGGATAGAAGCAGACTAAACAAACCCCATATCTCTTTCGTGTGGCAGTCAGACTTCTCTCTCAGCGGGTGTTTTCTGGAAAAGAGGACTTCCAATCTGAAAGCCCATTTTGGTCAGCAAGAATCAATCTCTAAAACATTCAGCAATTTGTTATATCAATATCTTAACGTGGTGAATTCCTTGTAGCATATAAGAATTAAATCCAGTTCTGACAAGTAAATAGAAGGCAGAATTTTTTAAAATGATAGTTGAAAGTCAAATGTCAAAAAACCCCACAGATCTGTACAATGCGATGTCATTCATTTCTCTCTTCTCTGCAATGCTGCCTGCTTCATTTTACCTTGAGACTTGCAGAAAAACTCAGATAAAGACAGTTGTTACTAACTCTGACAAAAAAATAACCTCACATTTTATTAGCAATTTTATTCCATACAGCCCCACAGTAGATGCACTTTGAGCTATTAAAAAAAAAGTTTCAAGAAAATGATTTCTGAGTGTTTGCTGAGTGCAAGGTACAGATGATTACAGAGGAGATTAGCAGATGTTGGTATTGACAGTCAGTTGCCATTCTCCCTCCATCCACCCTCTCCCAAGAAAAGCTGTGTTTCTTTCTGAGCAACTGCATTTTATTCTTATTAACACAGAAACAATATAGACCCCAAATATACACAAAATTAGCCTGGAAGCAAAATCCTGGTATGAATGATCCTGGTGTAAAAATTATATTGGAGGGAGAGAAACTAATATATATCTATATATTTTTATATATATATATATCTGTGACATCAAGCTTGAGACAAAGCCCTGCCTCCTGGGTGACAGATAGGCTGTGACAAGGTGCCACATGAGTGTCGGACCCTACCTGAAGGAAGCAGCGTTAGCGGTTACCTTCACATAGTGAGCTTCTGAGACCTAATGGCACTTAATATCACTCAGGTGTTGCAGCTATAATATTTTGATGTAAATTAAATAGATGCATTGCATCAAAGACATTTGTATAAATGGAATAAGAAAGGGAAAGATACTTGTTTGCTGCCTGCTGTTCTTTATATGCAAATCTTAGTATATTACATGGCAACATACTTGCCTTCCATAGCCACATAAATGTTTTACTGTTTTATGAGATGTTTGCAATAAATGTGATTGATGATGATTTTTTTTTCATAATTGCCTATTAGAAATACACTATTTTGGTGACAAATCCTTAAGGGATATCTCAGTTTCAAAACTGAAGAGAATGAGAGGTACCTGTACCAGGAACTGGGTGGTGCTGTTAACAAATGCCAAAATGCACATTCAATCTGCTGGTTAATTTTACTCATACATTTCTTTAAGCTTGTTAGCATCCTTTCCAGCTTTACTGAGTTTTGCATTTCAATCAGATACAAAGATGTATAAACACACTGCTACTGTACCTTAGGGCAGGCAAATAGCTTTAAGCTACACACACAAATAGTCACAAGGGTGAATAGCTATAATTATATTGGAGTGCATCCAAGAAATCAGCTATTCTGTTTATACTTCTTGGTTCTTTGAATTATGTGCACTTCAAGCAAACATACTGTAAACTGGTTTTAATACTGAAACTATTGACCTTAGTGTTGCAGCTTATTGACTATTTTTCATACAATTGTTGTGCCAGAAAAGATATAAATGTCTGGGTAAAAAATTTATAGCAGGAAAACTCCTGGAACACCTGTAAATAATATTGGTTATCACTTTAAGTGCAAGAACATTAGAGATCCTTGGCCTACAGTTTTAAAACTGAATTCTGTTCGGAGTATTTCTGAAATTGGTACATTTGTGGGAACAGAAAGAAACCATCTCTACCATTTTCGTATTTATAGTAATTTTTAAATGCTAGGTACCGGCAGGATTCTTCCAGCACAAGACACATCAGAGGGCAGAGACAGCTGCATGAATGTTCTAAAAGTCATACATGGATTTACACTCACTAGTAGCCCTTGTAATATATTTGCCAGAGGTTTGGCTTCATTGTTTCTAGACCTCTCCACATATATTAAAGAAGTGGTAGGAAAACAGGACTATAGCTGCTGGCATGAAGAATATGAATTACGTTCTATGAAGATATGCAACTATATCTCTCTTATCTATACCCTCTTCACATAAAATCAAAATAGCTTCCATAGGCAAACTCATGTCTTTATGTTGCTACTAAACTATGATCAGGACCTGCTCCCCAGTCATGGATGTGTTTTGGCTTTTGGTCGGACTTAATGCTTTGGTTTTTCTAATGTCAAGACACGAAAAATTCTTTTTTTACACCACTTTAAGATCTAGCAGTCAAAATGGCTTAGGAATGTATTATTGCTGATGGAAATGCATCATACACTCATTAGTGGTGTCCACAAAACTAACGTATCAAGGAAATCAATTGACAAATATAATATTCAATAAGTATGCAAATAAACATGTAGGACAGAAAAATCTTCTGCAACATTAAATGACAAGAAAGTAATTCAGTATAATTTATCAAGGCTTTCAAAAACATATATGGTTTTATTAGTTCTTTCTAGTTAAATTATAGCAAAAAAATATAGCGATTGTAAAATAGTAAATGAATGGAACCAAAATCAGGATTTTCACATCTGTGAATTATTAGTCACAGATTTCCATAACAATACTTTTTTTCTTCTAGGTTAATTCAATTAAGAGGAAATTTGTCCAACTTTTTGCCAAATAAATTAGATTTAACATATTAACTTGGGAAGACATCAGAGGAAATTTACTGGGTTCATTAGGCTTAGGAAATTAAGTTACAGAAAATTGTGCTTCCTTGTAATAGATTTAAGCAGTAATATTTAGCAGTCTGCCAAAGATACACATTTCTCAAACAAATACATATCTTATTACCTGAAAGATCCACTATTTCTTCACAGCACCTGCAGTCCTGATTTTATAAAGGAAAGACTGCTCCTACTTGAGAGCTTCTAAAACATCTAGAGAACTGAACAGAATGGCAGAAAATGCTAACTACACCCACAAAAATGAACCATTTGCCCATTATCTGGGGTAATAGTGAGTGGGGATACTTTGAATAACTGAAAAACTCTGGGAATACATGCTGAAGAGCATAGCAACAAGACACTCAAGGCCACAGCTGTGTGTATGTTAGCCCTCGTCCAGCTGTGCTGGTCCTCAACACTGCTCCCTGAACCCCTTAGGCACCTGCACCTACCCTTTGTTCTCTCTGGTGACCAGGGCAGAGGGAGACAGCCAGCACCCAGCCCAGGCTCAGTGTGGCTTCTTTGAATCCACAGCAATATTAATCCACAAGCCAGACAAAACTCCCATGATAACTAACTATACATTAAGGTACAGAGGTGTAAATTCACAGCCTGGGGAGCTTGGGATATATTCTGGTAGGCTGCAGGTGTGACCAGGAAATTTAGGGTAAATTACAGGCATAAGACTTTACAGAAGTGCTCCTACCATTCTACCTTGAAACATCTTCTAATAACAAGCTAAGCGAGGTGTGTCCACCATGTAACTGTTTACTTCTTTCTCCCTTTGTGCATACATTATCTATTAAAAAAGAACAACGTCAAAGAAATGAGAAGAAGTAGGAAGTAATTTTCTTGCCTTTTAAGGACATTCAAGACCAAAACCTTTTCCAAAAGGCAGAGGAGGAACCCCTACCTTCCCATGGGCATATCCAAGGCTGCGACTGCCCAGAACTATCCCTAGTCTGAATTAGACCAAAGAGTTCAGTATTCTAGGGGAGAGAAAGTGCTTGCAGCCATTTCTGACAGCTCAGAGGGTTCAATAGGAGAGACATTAAGAACTCTAAATCTAATTACCAATCTAAATAGGAAAAGAAGAATTTGAGCTGCTGACTCTTCACTCCTGAGCAGGATGACAAAACCGCTTGGATAGTGACCTTTTGGGAGAGCATTGTCAAGTCTCATTAAATTCCATTCTAGAGGTACAAGGGTTTTCCAAAAAGCATCAGTGTAACTATGTCATATTCCTGTTAATAGCTGATGTTTGAAAACTTACCTCTAGCATGAAATTTAAAAACTGGATAAAAAAATCTGAAATAGAACTGCTTTAAACATGAAGGAGGAACTGGAAAGTTTTGTCATGATCATCCTTAATTCTAATGGAGAGAATATTACTCAATATGAGTTCCTTTCTATCAAAATGATTTATTCTGGTCATATCAGATAGACCTGAATACGAGTATAAAGCGGCAGCCTCCTCCTGATGTCACATGCATAGTTAAAGCTCAAATGAAATCTAGTCTGGTTTCTGTAGCTAAATTTGGCCAAAACATCAGAAATTAAGAATTTCTACTGGCATAAAAACACCAAGGGGTACAACTAATCCAAACACTTAGATAAATTAGGAACACAGTTGCTAAAAGTCTATCTAGATACGGCAGTGCAGACTCCACAGAATATCCTCAGTCTTTATTGCCTAAATTCACTCCTCTGACTTCAGTACCTAATGCTGATACTGGACTAGAAAGTGACATGTGTCTAGGGGAGGAAAAAAACCCAAACAAACAAAACCCCACCACAGAGACAGACATTTGACAAAGAGGCAAGACAGACCTGTACTGAATGATGTGCACCACACTTAGGCCAGTGTTTGTGAAGATTTCCACTCCTCTCTTCCAGGGATATATGAAATGCCATAACTGGAGTTTTTCTACTTCCCTTCTCTATGCCTTTCTTTCTTCAGACAAATTGTCTTTTGTCTCTTATTGCTCTCCCAGTTAGCTAGTAGATAATTTGATTTGCAGAAGAACGCACAGAGGACTCCTAAAGTGCCTTATTTCAAACTACTAGTGGTATCAAAATAACACTCCAATGGGCAACCTCAGCTCCCGGAAGAGTTTATTTAAACGTGATCCTGCAAGTACCAAACAAACAGCACTTCATCAGATGTGCATAAGATGGTATTTAAAGAAGTGGTGCAAATCATGGATTTAAAAGTTTCTATTTGGTAATAACAAATAACAATAATTTGATGAGTGAGACATTCTGGTATGTCATACTGGTATAACTGCTTAACAGACAGAACAGCAGAAATGTGGCATGTGAGGGCTCTTTTTTCCTCCTCTCCCTCAGCAGTATTTCTAAATATTGTGTTTGTATTTTCAGTCCTGTTTTCATTACTGCCTTCAAGCACAGATGTAACCACTGAAATACTTGGTGATATCTAGGAGTGCCTACTTAAGAAGACAGACAGAAATGGGTGGGGTTTTCTGGCTCTCTTTCAAATTCTGGAATTGAGAACTAACATTTGAGAATACAGTAAGAGACCAGGAAGGCTGTGTGAAAGCCACAGATTATTATGAGCAGGTAATTTTAGGCTCAACTCAGTCACATTCCAAAGATACGCTTTTACTATTGTTATTATTATAGATTGACTGCATGGCTGTGAAACAAAGGGTTGGAAATACTCTTACAGTTAAAAGTACTTCACTCATCTAGTAAAAAAAGTATTTTAGATCAATAAGGTTGCAAAGGCAAGTGCAACATGAGAACAAGATCTTCTAGGAAGACAGTCAACTGCTGCCATTTCCTTCACTTCTTGTCCTGTGTCTAATGCTCCACTTCCCCACTTGAAGAGGACACAAGTTTAAAACAAGTACCTAGACCATGTACAAGTGCTGTAAGGATTTGTATAATTCCTTAGTATCTTGAGCTTGGGTAACAAACTGCCAAAGAGTAGTACAAAAAGGAGATGGAAAACCAGCACAGGGTGGCACTTTTACAGCTGGGCACTATTTTGAGCTGCACAGTTAGAAACTGTTAAACTGGAAGATTGCCCTACTGAGTCGTGCTGGGCATTTATTTGGCTATTTGACCACTAGCTCCCTTCTTATCTGTTGCAAAGGGAACAAACCACTTTCTGCTTCTCTGATCCCAGCTGAGAGAACTTTTCTGTACCTCCCTTAAGACACGTGGTAAAAAGTCTGTTATTTTTCAGCTTGAAACTCACAAGAAGGAATAAACTAACAAATGCCAGTTGCATCCGGGAATTTTATGAAAGGCTTGCTTGAAACTACTTAACACACAAACTTCAGCCCATATAAAATATCAGCTCTTCAGCACTTACTCCCAAGCTTGTACAGCTGAGGCTTTGATCCTTATGGAGAATTTGGTGTGGATGGTTTAGCATATATATTCAGGATCCATGAAAATAAAAACTCCCGCTATCTTATGAACTTCTTTACTATACTTCTTGCAGCATCAGTGGTTGGTTAGGGAAAAAAACAATACCTAAAGATTCACATTTTCTAGACATTTTAGGGGTGTCCTAGAATATATATTGCAGTCTATAAAACCATTCTTCACGTTTGAAGAGTATACTTACAAATGACCATCTGGAAATTATCAAAATTCACAGGAACTAGAAAATATATACACAGTGTGGTTTCATTATTCCCCACACTCCCATATCACCTCCCATACTTAGACAGAGTGGCTCATTTATTTATTTTTAAAATACTTGAACAGAAGATTAAGCTTTTAGAGAGGATGACTACAATAAGAATATAATTAACCAAACTAGACAATAGTGCTTTTCTATTCTTGGCCATTCCCTCCTCCTTCCCGGTACCATGTCCCTGTTATACAAATGCCACTATCCCCACATACTAAGGTACAGGCTGTCTCACAAGATACTGTCATCCCTGGTGTGCTCAATTTGACAGTTTGCCCATGTAACTGAAATAATCTGTGGCCTAATGAAAGCTTTGCTTTTTCTCTCTCTAATTATCACCTCTTTATTGACATGCATTGGGAGGCCTGATTCAACCTCCCCACTCCAGTACTGTGTTAAACATTTTCTTTCTTTTGAGGTTTAGAAAATACCTGGTATTATTGCAAAACATCAGCTAAAACAGTGAAAAGTATACTTTCAGTTTGGGGCTGTCTTTTACCGGAATAAAAAAAGCCCAATAGTTTTCACACAATTACTTTAGGCCTGTGGGGATTGATTCATTAAAAAAATAACTTTGTGGCTTCTATGGTTTGATGCCAGTAGAATCATTAAAATAATGTGTCTTATATTTCTTAATATGAGAATTCTCATTAACATTATACATCCACTATTACCATATTCATCTCAAATTTGGTGCCAACAATTTCCAGAGTGACTTTTCATATAAAAAGAGTGATAGAAGAACTAATAATTGAAACAGACATTAACAAAGACAGTTTGCTTATTAATAACCAACCCTAGTGCCTTCCTATGGCAGTTTAAGCATGAATTGTTTTTTTCTACCTGTAACATCTATTTTTCTATGAAACTTTGAAAATAAATCATGAAAACCAGAACAGTTACTGTAGGTCAAAGTGTATGGAAAAACTTTTTTGTAACTACTTTTACTTTACTCTTTAAAGGAAGACTGCATATTTCAGGCAGTGTACACAGAGCAGCTTTGCTTAAGAAACTATCACAAGGTTCTGTAAATTTTTAACAGTGCCCTTTATAAATGTTTCAGGGGCTATAGAAATGAGACAGGCCTATAAGAAGTTTAATGGGTCCCCATTTAGCCATTTGTAATGGGGATTTAACTGCTTTGTTTGTGAGCTTCAGCCAAGAAAACAGATTACCTTCATCAAGTACTAATACTCCAGAGTCAATCTAAACTCTGCTCAGCTATGGAAAGGTATCGTGGGATGTCAATAAGTATTATAAACACTAATCCAGCAAACCTGTCAGCTGCTTTATAAAAAAAATATATCTAAATTCAAGCTCCAAGTTCAACACTGATTTTCCATGTCCAAAGCTTTAAAAAAGAAAAAATATGATGGATCAGAGGCACATTTCAAAATTCAAAATATTCTAGTCATAATTGAAACCCTTGCAGTGAAAGTGATGCTCTCTGAACATCAGCAAGCTAAAGACACACGTTAAAGATTAATGAAATCATAATTTCAAGGCCTCCAAAATTAAATCATATACACCATTTCTATCACAAAAACTTTCCTCCCCATATGTATCATGTCCAGCTTACAGGGATGAAGCTGTTACCAACAGAGGGTAAAACCACTCCTTAGCTCATGCAAGACATCCAGATCCTACAGGTCAAGTCAAAACCAAAGATTTATTGCCGTGACTCTGCTGTTGTCAAATCTTAAACTCAGGATATAAGAATGAAGAATGGAGGTATGCCCCAATCTCCTCTCCAGATTTACTTGCACAAAGAGGACACAGAGGCTTTGCTTCTCCCTGGCAGAGCCAGACCTAGCCACGAAGGAGGGGGTGCATACTGCACTGGTTTGCTTTGATCCACAGAGCAGGACAGAAAGAGTAGAAGCAGCAGAAGCTGAGTCAATAGTCTTTACGGGACTACTCTTCAAGGAGAAATCATGTCATTCCTGCTTTTGTCTTCTGCACCAAATGGAATTCCCATTTCTCCTTCAAAACCTGTTTTTCTTTAAACCAAGCAGTGGAATGACATTTAGGCAGAAATCTTATATTTTCTTAGAGTAGCTGATGCATTTGGGATGAGAGAGAAGCTCAGGGCCAGACAACTCTCCTGGGCAGCAAGCTGTTGCAAAACCTGTGCCAGCCAGGACTGTTCCTGGCAGAAGGCAGCTGGGGCAGCATTTCAGCTGAGGAACTTCTGGGGCACAGGCTCAGCTCATCAAGAAACTGAGCAACCTGATCCAGCACAACACTTAAGGGTCTGCTTAACTACCCTTGTTTTCTCATTGTCTTTAGATAGATGGTGAACATGCCTTAGCAGTCTATTAGACCAGGGACAACACCGCAGTACTTTGAAAGATGGAGCCCAGCCCAAGAAATTCTGCAAGCATTGCTGCCTGGTACAAAAGCAGATATTTCCTCTCTCTGGGGCTTTCAATGTGGTGCCTTTTATGACCACTAAAAAAAGAAAAATGAGAAAAGGAATATCTTATGTGCTTTATTCTTCATTTCCATCTCCTTTCCTGGAGCAATTATTTACTAATTATTTGTAATAACATTATTACTTTTTGTAAAGCTGAAACTGTTCTCAAAAAGTTTGAGAAGCTATAGAGAGTTGTTGTGATGTACCTCTCATACTTGCTATATATTGTGTGCTTGATAGTAAATATTCCTATGAAGAAGGGTGTTTAGTGAAGGAAAAATTGTAAGAGTTATATATGATTGGCATGTGGAAAAATATAAGCAGAACACCATTTGCATAAGAGTACATTAGGAGAATTTCTTTTATGTTTATTCAACAAATGTTTCCTAAAAGGTTTTCCTCCAAACCAAGCAATTTAATTTTCTTTTTAATGTTATTCTCAGTGGTTATAAACTTAATTAGCTTCTTAAGCTTCACATTTATTTGCATTTGAGATAAATGTAATCTGTTCTTGGTATAACTTTTTGAAATCAAAATATGGACTAAAAAGGTGCAAGTTTGATTAGTGGAACAGATACTGTAGCAAGTAATCATAGCAATGAGATGTTAATTGGTGTCTGGGTGGTTCTATTCATAGCAACAATAGGCCATAATAACACCCGGTGTCCTCTACTGTTCAACAGTATTTTGCCTTCTCATTTATCATACTGACAATTATATTGTTCTTGAATTTCCTGCCTGTCTTAACAATAGAAAGGTATGTAAAATGAGTCAGGCACCTGTGATATTTTGAGGCAGATGAAATCAGCAGGAATGTGCTGTATTTTACTGTAACTCCTATTCATTTCTGGAAGTTAGAAGGATGGAAAACCAGTCTAATATTGTTTTCCACAAAAATTTTAAAAAATTGGACCTTTTATTTTCCTTCTCCTGAAAATCCTGTTCCATGTACTTCCTAACAGACCTAGGTAATGCAGTGGTACTTCATCCAAGAAGAAAGGGATCAGGATGTGTCCCAGGTGCAGCCCCCCTCCCCTTCAAAATACACATAGTGAAGGTTCTGCCCAGTTTGGTGGGCTCAACAGCCCATCATTTGTTCCCAGTGGTCCCAGAATCGTAAAAGGAAATGTTTGTGTGTGGGCAGGCACAGGCGGAGGCAAAGACAGGGCTTTGAGAGGGAGAGCAAGGGCAGAATAAAGAAATACAAGAGCCCACAATACCCAGCCCATTGCAGTTGTTTCTTTGTTGCTTGGCATTGTATACTTTTAATTTTCACACATTTTAAAGTTAATATTACTGCTTTGTCTCCCTTCCTCTGCTTCCACCTGAGTTTCCAATTATATGGTCAAATTTATGTTCACCTGCTTTTAATTCATAGTCCCCCTTGCATGATATTTGTGCTATTTAGCCCACAAATGCAGATTTCTTTACCTGGGTAATTTCATTTCATTGATACTTCTGCTTCTCCCTAGCAAAAATCTGGGATTCACGTTAACCATCATCCTTGCCATTTTCTGCTAATAGCAGCTCACTGAGCCACCTATACTTCTGGGTCAGAAGCCTTCTCTGTTTCCCCTCAGAATTTTATTGTTTAATTCATCTGAACATCTGCCAGTTTTAGTAGTTACTGCATAGATAGCAAGAGTGATGGGAAAAAAGAACATCAAGTTCCTGAAATCCAGAAAAATACACATTCAGGACAGGAAAAGAACAGCCTTGCAACTTATTTGAAGTTTATGAAACAAACATCAACTTCACATTTAAGAGAAAAAACAACCCACTTTATGCACTAAGTTGCATAGTCCCTGCTTAAGACATGCAGACCATAGAATTATACTATGAGCAACACTAAGAAATCATTAATGAAACCAAGAAGATCCTCCTTTTTTCATGGGACAAGTCACTTCTAAATGTTTACCTGGCAAAGATTTCTAAAAGTCATATTATGTTCCAATTACAGTGAAGTTTTACTTACATTTCACACAGAACAATATACATTCACTGCATGAATAAGCTCATTCTCAGATAATGCACCTTATTTGAGAAGTAGACAGGGAAAATGATACTGCGGTGGAAAAAGAGAGGACACTTTTTCTCGATCCCAGAATTTGTGAGTAGATTAATTTCTCATTATCAGAGGAAACTTTAATCCTTCTGAAATGTCAAACCAGTTGACCAATCTTTATGCAAGTTACTGAAAAGCTCCTTTGATACAAGGTGGCCATACACAACTCTCCTCATAGCTCTGCTCATACATATTCCAAAACCAGTGTCATTCAGTACATACAAAACACTTAAATCTCTTGCAATAAAGAAACAATTGACCTAAGGTAGTCTTCACTACTTCTGTGAACTGCCTGGAAGCAAACAACTCCTGCATGTAAAATAGATACATGATCCCCTGAAATTGATTAACTAAAACAATTACAATCAATTAACACACTTCAAAGTGTTGCTGCAATCCAAAGAAAGAACAAAATCAGCTAGGTGACCTTTAACATTAATAGATGCCAGAACATTTACATATTAAGTTCACATTAAAAAAAAAAATATTACTCCAGGACCTGATCCTAAGCTGATGTGAATAAATAAACCTGAATATAACAGAACAACAGCTCAGCTGCTTTGACCAGCTGAACATGTAGCGCTCCAACACCCTCCAAGAGAAAAGTGCATCAAGGGAATAACTAAGTATATAAAAAAATATGAAAAATGAGATGCTGAACTACAATTACACTATGCAAAAATACAGAAAAAATAGGAAGATTGTAAAACCATGAGAGGATGCACAAAACTTTCAGCTTCTATACACCCAACATTCCTTGTCAGAAACCCTTGTGAGCATGTAGATTTCCTTCATTTTAAGGAATATGAGTTAAATCTTAACTTCTTTCACGTAAATAATTTCTGCATAGTTTTACACACACATTCAGACTAGAGTGCACAGATTGATTACAGCTGCTGCCAAGAATTTTCTTATTGCTCTTCCCCGAAGACTTCTGCTGATAAATGTGTTGACTAAATTTAATTAGGCCAAGTTTTCTCTTTGTTTACTAAAATAAAGTTACTTAATAGTTTAGCAGATTGCTTCTGAGTGCCAGAAACTTCGTTTTTGAAAAATTAACTTATTTCAAGAATACTTCCTTTCAGAATACTATAGCCATCATCTTCAGAAATTAAAAAATGGGTTGTGTTTTCTTAAATAATATCCAACAAATATTTTTATTCACTTCTGCATTTTATATACATTGCACAAGAGATTAGTAATGAGCTAGTGCTTACTTCATAGTTGCAAAGGCTCATCTCTTTCCCGTTCCTGTAGAGCACAAATTCCCACAGAATCTGTATTTATATTACTGATTATAAAAAGCATCAGGATCTAAAACTTATTCAGTTACTAACAACTTAAAATCCTGTATCAACGCAGTGGTGAGAGGCCAAAGCAAAGACAGCTGCCAGTACAGAAAGTGTTTTACATGCAAATTGCTGTGATGTGTTCAAGGTGACAAACCATAAAATGTGGAGTTGTTGTACATGTACTGAACACTATTGCTCGACTATGTCTAAATCTTGCAGAGCCACATACTGAGGAGTTTTACCCAAGACATTGCATTTCTTGCCATTTACAGCAGTGAATTTTGCTGATTCATTAGAAAGAGCATTAGAAAAGAATTGTGAACCTGCTTTCCACTAGTTGTATCACAATGACTAATTTTTCTGTCTCTTGCATGTCTGGTAACCTCCAAGATAAGGTGTCAGCATTCATTAGCTATTGATGAAACATGAATTTTTCTCCAGGATAATAACAATATTGAACACAGCACTTCATCACTTTGTGAAAATGGCATTCACAGTTTAAGGATTAGTCAGTTTGGAAAGCTTGGAAAGGCTTGCCTAGCTCAATCTCATTTTCTTTAAACGGGTATTGGAACTGGTAGGTACAGTGTACCACTGGGAAGAATGATTCTGATTACACACCGTCTCCAAAAATTACACATTTCATTGTGGCTTAGATAGAAAATCTCTTCCACAACTTATGAAAGCATCTCTGATTGTGAAGACGCAAGGCTGAATCAACACTGCGTCACTGGATGTTCCTGTACCTGTAGATTAGACAACTCTTGTTCACAGTATAGTGGCAAAAAAAATACCATTATTTCTCAGAGGATTAATATGTCTCTGCACACTGCAAAGATGTTAATTTCTGTTCTCTTCCTACATTGAAAACAGAGGATGTCTCAAAAAATAATATCTGCTGGTCTCCAACTATTTTCTGTCTTGCCTCAGGCATATATTTAGAATATATCCAAGGTGTGTGTTGTATTACGTACCTATGTAAGCATATTAGCTACCTACAGACCAGTAATATGTTACACCAGTAGCATTTATCTGCAAGCTTCTAACAGCAGCAGCAATCAGTGCACCATACCAAATTCTTTAACGGTTCTAGAGGGGATTAGCAGTGTCTTCTCTCACCCAGCAGCTGACACACTGGAAGCCTAGTGTATGAGCATACCAGTCAAGCAATAAGAACATCCCACAACATTACTTATGGAATCCTTGCCACAACTTAGAAGTGGGAACACTTTCATAAGAACACAAAGGGAAGAACCAGTCTCTTCCCTGAGGGTGAAGGAGGAGATAGAAGGAAGTGGGCTTGTGCATGGCAGACTGGCTTGGAGCAGTAGCATGGGTCCTGGCTGTGGGAAGACACTCAAAGTTCATGAATCAACTAAGGGTCAACACGTATAGACTAAAGCATATTATACTTTGTATGGTCCAATTTCTGTGCTGGGGCCTAAGAGAAGAACAAAGCTACAGTATCTAAGATCAATTTACTCTGAATAGAATATTCACAAGGGAGAAGGGATTGTAGTTCTGTGCATTAATAAGCTAAAAGTACCTTATTAAACTAAGCCTCCCCAAACTGTTCCTTTGTAATCAACCCATCCAATTCCTGCACTTAATACCAACAAAGTTGCCTTAATACGACCTTTTATTAGTCCAAAGTCTCTCTCAAAATATCATGGATAACTGTCTGCTGAGAGAGAAAGACATAGGCTACCAAGCTGAACTGAACAAGGAGGAAGATAGATCTGTCACTGCCCCAGAGTATGTGGCATACTTAGTAACTACAGTGTTTACAGACCCAAGCTGCAAAATGCCAGGTCTCTTTTCCTGCTAGAGGGATAGGAGTATAATCTGCTGAAAGACCAATTAATCTAGTATTTAGGAGTGATCAATGTAGTTATACTGCAAGGGCAGACAGGGCTACGTGTGCATGAAGTTCATAGAGGGAAAAGCTTATGAACCAATTTTTATTGTTACAAAATTCTTTGGCCATGTGAATAAGACTGAATATCTCCAGTATAGTATTTCTTTATATCTCAGCAGAGAATTTGACCGTGTTAGCAGCATAAGAGAGATCTATACCTGTAGCAGGATTTACAGCTACCCTGTATCAGCTATACAAAACAGAGGGGTAGCTGAGCACTAACTCAGATCTCCCAGAATACTGCCAGTGCTGTAACAGCCAGTGGGGCATCCTGCCTCTCCACAGCCATGGTAAGGCTGCGCTTTGTGATAATGAAGAAACAGGCTACTGGGCATCCTAGTGCAGGATGCCATCCTATAAGCCTTTTTCACACCTCCCCACTACACCCTCAAGGATTTTATTTGAAGCATATTAGAACTTTGCTCAGCTTGTTAGCAAGGGCAATAACTGTGCTTACATTTCCTCCCTGTTATAGGTTTCCCTCTTACTGCCAAGACTCATCTTTCCACTGCTCTTGAACCTTTGAGTCTAACCAGACTAAATGCATCTAAGTAACTTGACATAATACTATAAAAGTATGTGTTAATTAAAACATTTTTTGCTCTTAGTCTTTTCTCTTGAGAGGTTAAAGTACGACAGTTCAATTTCCGATCAAAATCAGGGATCTGGAATCATTATCCACCTCCTCATCAGGGCACTCCCCTGCAGAAGCAACAAAATGAGCCTAATCCCTCCTGCACACCTGAGTGTTTTACCTACCAGGCCAATGAGTAAGTCTGAGTTGTGAAACATCTTCAAATCTGTCAAAGATCAGGGCCCTGCTTGAAAATGTGAAACTCTTGCTGTCTTGGTATGATGTGTTTCTACTAAAAAGTGAAATGATCTTAAAGAACAACAGAATCAAAATATTTCTTTTGGAAAGATTGTACACTAGGAAAACAGTAATGTACCAGATAAAATACTTTGAGGTTTTAGTTCCTTGTTTCTTTCACTTTTATTGTATATTAACTTAGCTTTAATTTTTTTTTAAATTCAGGCTAAAAAGGGAACCCCAAAAGAGACAGAAACAATGATCAACCACTCAACACAGCTGATTGCCTTTATGGTCATCTTTAGAATAATTTTTCAAAAATCAAGAAATCTAGGCCCTGAGGACAGTAATGAGTTCTGGTTAAGTGAGAAATTAGACAGGTTGGTGGCAAGTTCCCATCTGCCTCTATCTTCTAACTGTGAGGGAAAAAAGAGAACATGAAACCAGAGTGTGGTGGTTTCTCTCACCACTGCCAAAACGCATATGCATGGAAGTGATACTTAAGAAAAGGAAACAATACAGAGACCTAGAGACATTAGGAAACCAGTGGAGAAAAGACTGACTGAAAGAACACCTTTATGATTTTTGCCAGGCAAAAGAAGAAGTGAGTAAAAGCTCCACCTGGAACATTTCACACCTACAAAACAAGCTCTTAAAAACATTTTCCATAAGATTTAAAAAGTGTACAAAAACTACTTAACCTAAAGAAAAATAGGTTGATGTCACTGTGTGAATATTTGTTCTTGTTCCAAACACTGTTACACAATTTTACTGATTATAGTGCTATATGACTTAGAGTCACTCTTATTCTTTAAGGAGATAAAAAACAAATTAATAATAATCTAGAAAATTGTCTCTGAAGATATATGTATGTCACAGAACAGAGCTTTTAAAATTAGTGATCAGAATCCTTCTGAAGGTTATATTTCTCCAGTAAAATGTACAGAAATTGTATCCCTTTCTATTACAGGAAGACATCTAATGAAGAAAATATAATCCTTTCTGTTTTCAGTACTTGCTTGAATTTGTGATGAAACATTAAAATATTCTTGAGCTTTCCTCAGAGTTAAAATGCCTTGAATTAAAGTATAAAAGTCACTGAATTAGAAGAAATATTTCAATAAATGGATAAAGATATGTCAGTGAGATTAATGGCAAGCAAGTATTAAAGACTTGTTACCAGATTATATCATTGTTTGCTCTGACCCTGTGACACCTTGTTTTACTGACTGTCCCACTTGCATGTTATATGGTCCCTATCTTTATCAGGAAGTCAAAAATAACACACATGGTAAATTTCTTTCTGTTTCTATGAAAGAAATGTCTTCTTTATAGTGATTAAAGCTATTTTACTCCGTGCATACACACATTTTTTGCACTCATGTTAACAGAAAAAGGTGCAAGATCCTGTATATGCCCAAATTGTCCTTTGCATAGTATCACTTAAAATAAAACAGAAAAATTACTTCCAAAGGGAAAACTCTAATACACATGGCATGATGCCTGTTGTAAGCTAACTTTTCCATGTAAACTGCAATTATGACAATGAAGTTCCTTGAGTTGGAATAAAATTTCCTTTCATGAGTGATGTTTCAAGTGATGCAAGTATATGCAGAACACACTTCTGTTGGTTTAAACACGTACATGTTTCAGTTGTATTGAACACAGAGGAAAGTTGTGGTGGACTTTACAGCCTTACTGTGGTAATAAATAGATTAATTCTGCCACTTCAGCACTGAGCTGGAAATTACCCACAGGACTGCTGCACCAGCCTCAGCTCTCAGAGGCTGCATTATACTCCCATATGCCTTCCAGCACTTGCCCCTACTACCACCTTATTTTAAAATAAACAATATAGAAACAACATCCAAAAAAGCAGTAGACACAAATTGGCTTCTCACACTGATAATTCTTAGTATAAGTTCCTGGGGAAAGGAAGCCTTCTGTGGAGAGGAGTGAAAGCCCTTTGTCCTCTTTGGGATGAGGAGCTTGCAGAGAAGCTGCAGACCAGTCCTCCCTCCCTCCTTCTGAGTAGGTCATGTTCCAGGCAGACTCCTCTACCTCCTCCAAAGTCACCACAACAGCTCCTAACAGCTGACAGACCTAAATGTTTATTTATACTTTTAAACTAATTTATAGTCTGTGGTTGTATATGTTGTATTATATTTTATGCAATAAGGCATTTTGGACTAAAAATTAACATTTGACAGGACTAGAGCTGCTGAAGCTACGTGAGGAGCAACGGGGTTTCCAGAGCAATTCTTATTCAAACCTCTGCAAGTTTTAGACAAGGATTTCTCAAACTGCTGGTATATTCCAGTGCACAAAACCACAGAGTGCTTCAAGAAAAATTAATCATTGTAACAGACACTTACAAGATTAATTTTTCTGATAACAGAGTACAATCAGCTGTTCCACCTCCAAACACTCAGCTAACAAAGACATCCAGCGGTATTTGAAGCCCTTAAGACGAAACACTCGTCATAAGAGATCAGGCCATTGAATCAGCTTCTGAGGATGACCTTGGCTGAGGGAAAGCTGAATCTCATACCTTATTAGGAGGAAAGACAAGGATCTGGAGTCGAGAAACTACAGGGAAGCTCCAGGCTGAAGGATGTGGCAGCACAGCCCTGCACATGGGGGGTCCTGCATCCACTGCCCCACTCAGACACTCCACCCCCGCAGCAGGGACAAAGTCTACAGAAGAGGTCCCACTTTGTCTTCTCTGAAGTTGTTCCACTAGAAAACCTGCTGCACATGACTTTTATATCTATAATGGATGAGCATATAGCAGAGTGTAGCATAGGTTATCAGATGTCTGTGTCGGCCCATGTAATTCAGCTGTTTGCTATTGAATTTGCCCAGAGCAGTCCTGCTCATGAAAGCTGGGTAAAATTTGTAGCATGTTACATGTCCTCATTCATGCATCTGCAATCAGTCCTACTGAACAAGCTAGCAAAACCAAATCTGAATTATTACTTTTTGTCTATTAAAAATATTTTTTTATTTGCTAAAAAAATATTTCTAGAATAAAGAAAAAAGTGAAAGTACAATACAATCTACTGCTAGTTAAATTCGATGTATAAAATAATGGTGGAAAAAAGCTATCGCTTTTTTAATAAACCAAGAGCAGTTGTAATAAGCATACACATTTCTGATAGTCTGAAAGAATGAATAAGATTCAACACAAATTTTAAAGAATGTGTTTTCGTATAGAAAGCTCTGTTATTTGCCATCAACAACAGAGTTAATTCAGATGAGTCAAAGTAGTTTTCATTATATGAATAAATTGACAATTTTTTCAGTATCTCTATAATAATTCCATGTAAATTACAGGAACTAAATAGAAAACACTACAAGGAACAGTCATGGTATCACATACCGTAATTCAAATAGATCCTAAATTGGGAAGCAAGAGATAATCTATATCTTCTGGATTCCAATGTACTAAGATCATAATGTCATAAAGGTTTTGAAACTATTGCCTAAGACACAATTTTAAATCCTAAACTGCTTGCTTTTTTACTTCAGAATTCACCTCATTCATTGAAATGTTACCTCAGCATCTATTAAGTTTTTGCCTTGAGCAATGAATTATTGGGCTTTTTGTTTTATTTTGTTTTTCATTTTTACATTTAAAAGCTGTCTGCTTCTAAAATGAAGCTATTTAATCCCTTGTCATCACATGGCCATAAAAATTGCAGGCAGACAGAAGTTAGCAATGGCTGCTTCACAGGCCCCACAGCAATGCATGGTAACAGATTTTCAAAGCAGTTCAAAGAGTCCAGTTTCCATCTGTGTTTGGTGAAGGATGCAAAAACCTTGGGGCCATCTGAAAACTCTGCTTCATCTCTAACACTTGGAATAACAAAGGTGTTATTTTTCAAAGCCACATTCTCCCCTCCTGGGGTGGCTCTGCAGATACAGTTCAGGGAAGGTGGGAAACTTCAGAGTAGATATTCTCCTTCTAGACTTTGCCTCCTTCAGGGAGTTCTTTTGAGGATGTCACAATGGTGGCCTATATAACATGGGTTACTGCCAGCAGAGGCCAACAGTTAATGAACCCTATAGACAAATTCTTTCTTCTGATTTCAGTACAAAAATCCACAGGAAAACAGCATCGATGTTCCCCCTACGCACCCTTCTCTTCAAGCCCAGGAGTGTTATTTGATCAAAAGAAAGTAGAGGGTGCTCTGCACCCATTGTACAACACAAAATCGTGCAATACAGCACAGGTATCTATTATATTCAGCTAAAGCAGCTTCACTAAACAAAACAATACGAAAACAATAACAATAATGAAGAGGAGGATTAGTTTGCTTTCTTCTTGATAACTAGCTGGTTGCTAATCTGCACTTCATTGTCATACACAGGGCAAGTGCTTCTCTTATGTTTATTTCCACCTTGTAGCTGCACAAAGTGAAAAAACCCAAAACTTACCCAAAACTTATTAGTCAGGCATTTGTGTAATATTCCTCTATTAACCTGCTATTGCATTTCTTGTGACTTGGTATAAACACATACCAGAACAGAGATACAGAGAACAAGTTGACCAAGAAACACCAATACACATACACAAAAGGAAAGGCAGTATCTATGAGAACCTCCTTGATGTTTCCTTAAAAAAGATTCTGGGCAATAAAAGCTTTCAAAGTAATTAATTCTAACTCTCTCACAGAATAAGAAAGATATTCTTCCAAAAATGTTTTTGCTTTGCGTAAATGCTGCAATATATATATATGTGTTTGAATTCAAATCTAGATGTTCACTTACAGTCAAAACTGTTTCAGTACATTCACATAGACTTCAATGGGATTTCATTCTGTTGACTTCTAGCCTAGCCAATGTGGTTGTGGTCAGCACAATTTAATGAGGCTGTAAGGAGTGTATGTCCATTTAATGTAATATTTCTGTTAAAGTCTGAAAGATACTTTTATATGGAGGGGTTGGTGAATGGTTTTGACTTCTTTGGTTTTCTAGTACACGTGTCCTAAAACAGCATCCTGAAGAGAAATTGCTTGGTTTTTAAAGGTATATTTTCTCCTAGGTAGCTTATGTGGTGATATCTACTACAGTGAGACTTTATGACAGTTTTGAACTTAACCTTCTTGACTAGCTCACCTTCTAGAACTGGATTCATCTTCAGTATGCCCTCCCATACTTCCCTCAAGACTATTTCTTCCCTCTCTTAAAGACAACATGATTATTTTCTAGCCCTTTTCCACTAGTGTTATGTAAATCATTTCGGTGGAAATAAACTAACACAAAATCAGCATGAAGGAACTCTGTTCCAAGGTCCCTGACTCTTTCGCAGTACTGGGATTGATAGGTGGGAGCGTAGATGATGGCTCATTTTGGGGAGGAGCTGTAATGCACCATCTGTTTCCACTGCTGGTAGGAATCAGAGTGGAAGAGTGTAACAATTCACATCACCATTAGAAGGGCTCACTTCTCATTTTCTACATTTGTATGAAACTCCAAACCTACCACTGCCTACAGGGACTCACATTTGTCCACAGGCATTTATTCCTTTGTTGCAAGGCTCCAGGCCTCCTCTTTTTGTTCAAAGCTTCTCTCTCAGGGCAGTCTCTACCCTGACTCACAATATGTTGCTTCCTCTTTGACGTCATTGTAAGTGAGAGTCAGTCTTAAATCTTTAACTAAAATATAATATTTTAGATCAAGAATTATTTCTTCATAATTTTATCATTACCCCTATGCTTTGACTAATGTTCAAATCAGAGTTGGAAGGATAAAGTTCCAAAACAAAACTTAGATTGCTTCCTTTTGGTATGTGCTTTGTTGCATCTATATTAAATATTCTATTGCTCTGAGCAATTTAAAATTGAAATGCAGTGAACATTGGGTTACAGTAAAACTGGTTTCTGAATAAAGATAGTTGGTTTTGGCAGAAGACTTTCCAAGGCACTAGAAGGTTTAGAAGGCACACGGAGGATGTTAAGACATGGCTTAATAGAAGATAGAGCTATTCTTTCTGCTTGTGCAAAAGCTTTTTTAGGACTCTTCTGGTGTCCTGACATATACTATTCGATGCATAGGAAGTGCTGGGGCATAGGGAGCAGTGACATTTTTGGTGGGAAGGGGAACACTTTGAAGTCATGCATTGTTCTGTCTCTTCTAACTCTTTCACACTTCCCATCACCATGGTAACTGCCTGCTTCAGTGAAAGAGGAAACCTGCTTGGAATTTGTTTTTGAGAGTCATGCATGTACTGTTATAACAGTGGTTTCTGACTAAATTATTAATTTCATGTCATCATTGACCTTAGGTAAGCTTTGCAAACTTCCAGCAGTTGTGGAGCAAACCCTTTACAAGAATTTTTTGCACTATGTGCAGGTTGAAAGCAATCCACTGTTTTATACTGAAGGGATTAAATATCACAACAAAATAATATGCTATTAATCTGAAGTAACTTTGCATGGATTTTTGTATCTTGTGCCATTATCTACCAACAACAGCTAGACCATTTCTGAAATTTGGCATTTAAAGTTTAAATCTACAGCTTGTTGAACAATATTTTTATGGCACAACAATCATAGAAATTGCTTTCTTTGCTTCAAATATATTCTTAGACTCCAAATATACTACGTACTTGGAAATAAGTAGTTAAATAAGGTATAGATGCTAAGTAAAACCAAAATATACAGCACTTCCTAGTGGATACAGAAAGTCTAAAGTGACCAAGAGCTGTTATTTTCCAAAGGGAAAGAAGACAAAAGTCAAATTATCCGGAGTACATTGGCATGAGAAGTCTTAACACATCATCAAAATATGAACCCCTGCCCATTGACACTGCAGGGGTTGGACTGATGCTTTGAACTCATCTTTCACCGGGTGCTACATCTAAAATTCAATTCAGTCTAGAACGGTTTCTGTCCTGTCACTATCACAGTGCTTCAGGTAACATGTAAAAATACAACCACCATTCACCAAATCCAGAATAGAACATATTTAAAATGTAATTCATAGTACAAATTTTAGAAAATTCTTGTGCAGGGAGATGTCCCTTGTGTATTATAATGATCCAGCTACTCTGACATTTACATTGAGTTAGTACAAAAGAGCAATGTTTTCTGCTTCTTTGTTGTTAGGTATCATCATAAAAGTATCAAAATTATTCTTTTACCATTAGATGTGCCATTTACCAGGCAAAGAATTTTCTTTATGTTGCAATAGCAGTATGTATGACCAGAAATTTTCTCTACATATTAGCCTCTAGACATTTCTGTTAAAACAAACAAACAAACCCGAACCACCACACTCCATATTCCTCTTGATGTCTCTTACACCAAGAAATGTAAAAGTTAAGAAGTGATCTTTCATGCAAAGTCTTTAGCATAATCCATACCTATGCATATGCAACATAATATCACACACATAATATCACACTCCTGTGTGATGTACTCTAGATGACCCTGCTCTGGCAGGGGGGGTGGACTAGATGATCTTTCGAGGTCCCTTCCATCCCCTTAGATTCTGTGATTCTGTGATTCTGTAATATATACCCAAGAAAAAAGTAACATCCGTATGTTATATTGAGCCATTAACATATAGGCACACAAACACAACAGACATAAAAAAAGCACACTGTAAATGCGTAAATTGAATGGGAAATTAGGTCTGTGCCTTTTACACAAAGTCACTGGGTCTTTCTTAAAGTTATACATATTTTAGCTTAATTTTTGTGTCTGCCAAGCAACTGGAGCGGGGCTGGAGCATACACAACCAAAATTTTATTCATGCTTTCATAAAAATCAGCTAGTGGTTTCCCAGTCCATTGACACTGTTGTGGCTGCAGCTCACATAGACTTCGTACTTATGCTTTTCTGACACTACCTGGATAGTAAATGCCAACACAAAACTCGGTCTGTGATGCAAAATGCTGAAATTGTTGATCCATACTGAGCTTCATATCACAGATGGTCAGCTAGTAGTACTAAGGAATTAATATTACTTCAGTCCTGTGTATACGTCCAATTACTTAATAGATAAAGGCCAGAAGGCCAAGATCTCTCTTTTTTACAAAAAAAAAAAGTCACTCCCTATATTTAAAACTTCTCCAGTTTTTGTCTGCAAACACAACTCCCAATTACTAGGGAGCAAACTACATGTTTTTAATTAGTAAGAAAGATGGTTACACATTAATAAGTACTTAAATACTTTCTTGAAGGAAATAAAAAGTACTACCATGGAGCAGAAAAACAGTAAAAATTATGTTATACTAGTATTCACATTTCCTCCTTAGGAATAAAAAATTGCAATACAAACCAGTAAAAACGAGTAATCTGAACTAATAACTAAGTGTAGTGGAAAAATTCAAAACATTTTAAAGAGAGAAACTACTGGTTGCAGCAGGAAAGCAGGTCTGTTTATTCATTATAAAATACAGTATTATAAGTGGATCAGTTATAACCAGGTGAATTATAACAAAACATTTTTTTCTAAGCTTTTGACCTGCAGAGTGCCCTTGCGTAGCCATGCATGGCATCATTTATGCAGCAATGATTAATGTGCATAGTGCTTATTCCTATTACTAACTTTTTTTTCTGTGTTAATCAAGACTACATTATTCAATAAAGTGCAATCCCTTTAAGACAGACTACTTATATGTCACAGGCACATTTCCATTATATACATAAATTAGTCTTTGTGACAAGGCACAAGTACTCAGACCTAGAGACTATTTCCTCCATGCTTTTTGCATCTACAGTACAGGGTAAGCACACAGAGGAGGCCAGGAGGCCTTCCCCCAGCCAGAGCAGACCACGGTTTCCCTACAGAGTACCTTAGCAGTTATCAAACTGCAGGAGCTCCCTGGAGCCCAGCTGTGCTGCCTCAGCCCTGCTGCCTCTCCAAACCCACGCAGCCCAGCCCAGCCTTGTACAGCCTTGTGTGCCAGCAGGTGCAGAGAGCACAGGGCATGGGCAGTGCTGCGGCTGTAGGTGACTGCAGAGAACAAACAGGCCTTCACCATTCCTCAACCAGAACTGCTGGCAGATTTGAATTCCTTCTTTCTCACAGCAGCAGCTGCCTCACTGGATTTTCACTTAGCTAGGGATAGGTAGCTCACATTTCACCATCCCTTTGTGCTTGACATTCATTGCAATTGAGCTTTTGGGGGTTGAACTTCACAGGTCTATCTTATGCTCCCCTGAATTCTTCCTCTTCTGCCATTCTGACAGGAGTTACTCTCCTCTTGCTTTCATTAGGCCACTGAAGGTTGACTTGTACAGAGCAAAGGGAGCTACCCTGCCCATCGCATATAATTTTGGTGCCTTCTGCAAGGGCAGTTATTGCAGTCTTTAAGCAAAGACTGATCAACTTTCCCAGAAGTCATCACTATTAGAGATTAACATACAAAGGTGAGAGCTGTTTACACCTGACCACACTAAATTTTTAACTGCTTATCGCAAATTAGGCAGACATGAATGAAAACAATCCTCACAAATAGAGATAGACACTTATATTAAATCCATGCATTTGCCTTGATTTGGGAAATCAATTTCTGTATCCTTCCTGTTTCAGCAGTGCAATCTAAAGGGAAGTTTTTGTATTTGGCTTCTTGATATTCCCATCTCGCCCAAGTGAACTCAAGAATCTGGTTTCCTTCCATGCTATGAAAAGATCACCTAAAGCAGATTTAACTGATTAGCTAAGCACCCTATCTGGTAGGAGGGCTTCATGTATGTCCTTCATACAGACATCTCATGCTCCCAACTGGGAGCCTTATGGTCCAAATTCAGCAGCACTGCCGGTGGACTGGAGAGGAGCTTGCCCCTGAAGAGAAGCAGCAGCTATGTTAAGATTATCTCAACTTGAACTTTTTGGGGGCTTGCATTAGCCAACTGTCAGCAGATTACTGAAGCAATCCCTGTCTGTCCCAGCAGGAAAGAGATAACACAGATTTGACCATTTTGCCTTTATCAAGAGGGGTGCAAGGGAACACCACAGATCTTCCTTCAACATATCAGCACATGCTTCTTCCAGTCACAGTATACTGAGCTGGACAAACCCATGGCCTGTTCCAGTATGTCTAATTCCACTAATAATAATAATAATCGCCTGTAATAGGCTCATGGCTTGAGCTAGAGTCAATAATTTGACTCCCCTCACCCCACCCTAATTCTGACTAGCAGTCAGGGAATCCCCATCCTTCCTTTTACTGAGCTACAGACGGTATCAATGGGAATTAAGCAGGCACCTGTAATACCACCTGCTGCAATCTATTTAATTCTTTGTTACACAACCATTTTGGGTTTTTTATAATTCATTAAGTGCAAGAGGAGAAGGAGGGGAGGAACACCACTGATGGTTACCTTCCACCCCCATGAGTGATAAAGTTACCCTTATATCACATGGGATTACCAGCGAGATGTTTCTATCTGGTCTGTGTACTTTCCTACTCACTTTTATGTTAAGTTTATATAAAACCATAAATGCCATATCAATTCCTGATATACTCTAGAGCCAAAGCCATATACTTCATTCTTCTGAATATACACATCAGTGGGTTTGTTTTGAAACTCTGCAGCAAGTAAAGAAATTGGGAATCACATGTTCTCAACATGAAAATGAAAATTCCTGGATCAAGACACAGAAAAAAAGAGCTTATATGTTATGGGAGGTAGTCTTCTCCTCTAACAGAAGAGTTCACTAATCATAATCTTTATTCTAACCTCTTCCCTCTTTCCCCTCCCTACCCCCCCCCAAAAAAAAAAGCCCTTGAATTGTCATAAATATTCTTATGCTTCTCTAGTGCTGCTCCTCAAAAGCTAGAGCTACAAAATTTTATGTAGAAAACCACTCTTCTTGTGTTCTTCCTCCTTCAAGTTGTCCCAAACCAATCTATAACTAAGCTTTGTTCACAATAAAAAGCAGCATGGAACACTATGACTTGCTAAACACATCCTGTGAATTGCAGGGCACACCACGTGAACTGGTTTATCTATAGGCAGCTATGTGGAAATGTTGCTGGTCTAAGGTGACACTTGTTACTTCCCAAGAGAGGAATAAGAGAGCATGATGGCTCAACATCTCATTGTAGAACACGTGCAATAAAAGAATATATTTTTATTCATCTACAGATAACTCTTGAGGATACAGAGTCCAAATGTCAGATGTATCACTGTAGAGAAACTGTTTATATATCATGAGACATAGAAAAAATCCCGATAAGTGTAGACACTGTCACATCCTATTGATTTAAATAAGGATTCACATCACCTCACATAACCAGGGTGGGGAGAGTTTGAGAGGCTTTAGGGCAAAATGAAAGACTACACACTGTAAGGAAGCATACTTCTGGAGAACTACGAAAAATCCATGCTTTACAAGAAGTTAATTCTACAGCTATATTGGAAATAACTGTCACTTTAGAATAAAATGTTTCTCTCAGCAAACTTGAGCCAGGTATAATGATATTTGAAGTCTTAATAAGGAGTTAAATGGATGGCAGTGTTTTAAAGCAAACTCTGAAAAAGCAGCAATATAATACAGCCTTCATTGAAGTGTAACTGAATTCCACCCTTCCCTCATAATGGTATATTATACACCAAACTGCTGGGCAGTTAGGGTTACCAGGCTACAAAAGTACATTTACCACACTGACATTTGCCATAAATGTAGTAGATTGTCATTTCCTATAATATATAATAATAATAATAAATTAATAACAGACTTAGTTAAAGTGGATAGATGTTGTGCAGGTTTTTCTAAAGGCACATCATACAACTGAAAATAGAAGAGCATCGGAATACATAAAAGTGGATTGGAAGCCAAAACCAAGAAGAACCTGTATTGAAAGTAGTAACTGAATACAGCCAGTCTAAATTGTAGGCAAAGGAATTATATGTTTATATCAAAGAGATCATATGGGCTAAAAAGTGACTTGATTTGAAATATCACATTCTTTTGTGAGGCACGGCATTCTCACAACCACATGAAAAAGATAAGAATAGTTCATCTGCTCTCCCAGCAGATGCTCAGCTGCAAGACCACATGGAGTTCTGTGTTCATTCCATGAATGTGGGAGAAAGCTTAGAACAGATTTTATTTAGGGCAAGTCTGTTCATGCTTCAATTTATTCAACTTGAGTGTCAAAGTTTTATGTCAAAGTGAATCCTTTAAGTGTGTATGAACTTCTCATTTGTGTTAAATACCTATTTTGAAATGCACATTCCATCTCCAAAATAAAAATTATTTGGCCGAAAAAATTGCTTTGATTAGGGAAAAAAAAAAGATACTTTCCATTTTCAAATGTAATATACATCTACAGATAACCTAGATCAACACAAGATGTTAGCAGGCAAAAGGAGCCTTATTGACATTACAGTGCTCCACACGGTTGCTTTCTATGGTTTGTGTCCCCAGTCAGACCATTCTTAGTAGGCATTTTAAGCCTGGTTCCTTCACAGATGAATATGCTTCATGTAAGTTTAAGCAGTCCTAGCAAAATCAGCGTGAAAGAATAGTAGGTAAAATTAAGAAAGAATGAGTTTTTGCAGAGTCAATATTCTCTTTCATTTTACTAATATATCCCAATTCTCAGTTATTTTGTAGGAAACAAAAACAAAACAAAAACAAAAAAAACAATAAGTATTACACAATTACCTGTTAAAGAGTGCCGAATTTATTAAATCTGTTTATCACAGCTAAAGAGATGGAATAATATATTTTCTTATGCCCATCTCTTGTGCTAACCCCATCTCCACAAAGCTTGGACCCTTTCACACTAGCCACCTACTTAACTCTTAGAGCTCTCCCTAGTCTCATTTTTGCTATGTCTTCTGAGGAGAACTAAGAGAAAGTGCAATAAAGATCTACTTTAGGGTTGCTGCCAAAGCTGATGCCCCTACATTGATTCAATGAATTCAGATTTTGGCATTATTGCAGAATTATGCTTGCATGGTCCCTACTTGGATTCCTTTCAAGGGGACAAGGCTTTGGGTGTCATCAATCTGTGACTTCAGACTCACTTTGTATCCATTTGTACCCTGAGCAAGTTTTCATTCATCTCAACCTCCATCTCTTCAATGAAGGCTTTCATTGCTCTCCATGTTTTTTGTTAAATATGTATAAGTACACTAGAAGGCATACAGTGAGTGGGCACAGATGATTATAGTATGTGTATTACTGTACTGTTAACCTGCGTGTCAAAATTGATATCAGGCTAACACCTTCCAAATTAATAGAATTGTTCTGATGAAGAAAAAGGTATTACTCAAGAATAACCTGGTTCAATATTGGTTTTATAATCATACATTGTTACTTGTTTTAGAATTATAAGGCCTGTTTATATGGTCAGTCTGAGACAGATAAACTGTATATTCCAAGCAGAAATGTTTATTTTTACTTATTGAGTGCCTGAGAATGTTGATGTTCAAGTTTTTCCACCCTGGTTTGTCCCATCTTTGTCTTCAGTAAGTTCTGGTGTGAGGGGGAACACTAAGGCAGTAAAACATCATTTTTTTTGCAGTGTACAATGTGCTTCTTAATGATTTTATTCGATTTTGCTTATCAAACACATAATCCAACTATTGATCCTACAGAGACCTTGTGAGTGAAGATTAAAGCATTCCAACATGCTTGTCTACAGGTGTGCCATGGTGAATTATGATCTTCGAATAATTCATAGAATGAAAAAGTTGCACCAAGAAGCCAACTGTTAATCAGTGTATAGGCACAGGAGATCAATCTTTGATTCGTGTATTCACAAATCCTGTTTACTTGGCCACATTAGAGAACAGACGGGTGTTCTGGAAGGGATTCTTAGAAATGATGGATGTAATTGTCAAAACTGCCAAGGTCAATGTATAATGTTCAAAAAAGAACCAACTCATTTCAAGCACCTTCCATTTATCATTCATGCAATTTGACCCCCAGTTCTCTTTGTAATAACATACTATGAGGGAACAACTGCTGTGTTCATTCCTATATACTCCTGTGGACTTTTAAATATCATGCAGGTCACAGCCTTTCCAAAAGACTGAGGACATTTGTATATAACTTTTTTCCATCCTGAAGTATGTGGAAGCTATTAGATGAAGCCTGACTTTAATAAAAGTTTGTTTCCTATAGAATAGTTATGCTGCAGTATTATGTATGTTTGAAAGAAATTTGTTGCAGAATTTTATTTTTTTTCCACTTAAGAAATGTACATTGATTTATAATAAGTTTTGAAAAACATGCCTAAATAATTTGCTTCTCAGAACTGAGATTTTCCCACCACTGATGATGTATCTTAGTTGCTTAACATCATGCTGTGGAATATAAGCCAACTCTAAATATTGAGGGTTAGAGAAAAACTGACCCTGTGGACAGTTTATTCCATAACTCAGCTATTTCTTTTAAATACCAACCCTGATCAGAGTCAGGATACTGAGTCAAGGCGGATGGCCTGACAGTTTGTATTGGTATGTAGGCCTAAGTATCTGGAAGTAATTAAAAGTGTTTTAATTTTCAGATTTAAAGAAAAACAGAAATGTAAGTGCCAGCTCTTTTAGTTTTTAAATGTGGTATTTTAGAATGCCAGATTCACAAAGTCTCTATTTTCTGGTGTTATTTTTCATAAAGGTGAGCAACTGGAAGATGTATACTTCTGTCAATTTTTGGTTACCACTGAGTACACTTTTACATTTTTGGAGTTTACAATATTCACCACTCTATTTTCACAAACAGTCATATAAACTTGTAGAGTGAACCTGAAAATAGACACCCAGCAGGTCATTTTCTATCAGCTTACAGAGAATAGGACTTTGTTTCATCATTGTACGTGGTTCACAATTATTTTTAAAATTGAATAGAGAAGAGTATAATCATAACATACAGGTATAATACATTTTTTTCTCTGGAATGTAACGATAACCAGACTGTGTTTGCTTTTCAAAAAAACAACACTTTGGTTCATATTTTGTTGAACAGTTTAGAAACCAAGACAGTTCTGAGGATATGGTACAAGAGTACTACAACCCACTAGGTGTAATCAAATGAGAAATGAAGAGTTGGCACCAAACATCTTTATGAATAAAGTGGAGAAGCATGGAAACATCGGCCACATGAACAGCTTCAATCCTACCACTTTCCACAGTTTCAATAAGGAAGTCTGTGGATGTGGTGAAATGACATTCTGCATCAAGTCAGCATCCCTAAAGCAGAAGTTTAAAGAAAGAATATTTACTAAGCTTTCCCTTCTCTTCTTACACCATTATCTTTTAATGAAAACATAACAGCCAGCCACATACATCTGTTGGATTATCATTTCTCCTCAAGTTCATGACATTGTAATAGAGTGGGAAGATGGATTGTATGATTTCTTCATTTCTCACATAATATTGAAATATGACAGTTACTTGTAGGTGGAGAAACTGTGACATCAGCCTGAAGGACAACAAAAAGGTGCATGGAGAAGCAATCATATCTGAAATAGAAGATTGTTTTTTCTAACTTTTGCACCTTACAGTTGACCTGTAATCTTAGTAACAGATATAAAGAGACACTTTCTCCAAAAATGCTCTATAAAATAGAAAAAAAAAAGATATCTTTGAGATCTGGAACAGAGAACCTCCTGAAAAATTAAGTGATGACTTCAGTTTACATGATCAAAAAGTCTTTACAGGAAATAAAAACAGTAAAATATTTTGTTTGCCAGGAGCTTCAGAAATATGACAGGGAAGAGTGGACAATGCAGAAGAGCTCCACGCCCCCTCACAGAACCAACATATTTGGTGAAGCCTATAGATCTACAGACTGTTTGAAAGACAGGTTGCCATGGGATGTCAAAGTGGTTTCCCTGACAGACATTAGGCATTTATCAGACTTAAATGAGCACAAACTATTTCATCAACTTGGCTGAAGAGCAATCACAGAGACATCCATAGGTCAGGAGGGTGATACGTGAGCTAGTGCTTGCCTGGAAGCCCCAGTGGTATATTGGCACACTGAAACATCTGTCAGGCAAGTATAGCTCATGGTTTGGAGCTGGTTTGCACCCATCCATTGGGAACATGCACAGTGCTAGCGTGCAATGGTCTGTGCTCAACTGAGCTCACAGGTCCACACTACTATTTTTTTAATGAATTAACATGCATTAGGGCCTTATCTTTTGATCACTTCAGAATAAAAACTTGACACTATGAGAATATACTTTGTTTGTGATCAGTACACAGGGAGATGAATTAATCTGATTAGTTTTATAATCCTTTGCACCCCATTGCTTTTTCAGCCAACTTGATATTCAGGTGTAAAATCACTGTAGAGACAAAAGCATGCTTTGTAAGTAGCAGCAGCAGCTTTGAAGTATAAACCCATGCTGCAGGTGGAGTTTGGACAATGCTGCTTTTGTACATAAATCTCAGTCAACAAGTCAGACGTATAACTTTTAAAAGTGGTGATGGAAAATGTACAAATTAGTCCTCCTGATGAAGCTACTGGTTACTTACTTCCAACACATCACGACATCAGGCTACTGCAGCCTTTGTCTCCACACGTGGAATTTATCAGGAAGAGCCAGTGGCAGCAACTAATCAGTACCCACAAGTATCAGGGACACCCAGAGGCAAGATTGCACCCCTGCAGATATGCTACAAAACACTGGATAACAGGCACACTAATGATGAGGGTTCATGCTTCGGTACTGGATATGACCCACTTACTTGCCTACAAATTAGATCACATAAGCTTAGAGTGCAAACCCACGGAGATATTTCATTAGAAGGGTTATACATGTTTCAGGTGCCAGCCTTACAGTATGAGGGCAGTAACTGTATATTATTCCGGCCATCAGTAACCTTCACACACAGGCAGTGGTGTCAAAAGTTATCACTTGCAGATGAGAACTGTGAAAGATGTGAATACAAGTGTCAAGCTATCTCTAGAGCTCAGTGCTTATCCACTGAAGATGCATATATTGCTTTACCTCAGAGACTCAGTATATGCGAACAGAAGCTGCTTTTCCATCTCACCTTCTTCATGTCTGCTGAGCTTTCCACTGAGCAATTACTCTTCAGCTTTTATAGAAGCAGGAAGTTTTATTGCTTGTAGGACCCTACCTCAACCAACATATCACCCAGTCCTCAGAAAAGAGCAGATGACTTTGCAATAGAGATGCTAAACTGGGACATGAGAGCCCTGTCCTGAGATACCTATTGAACTATACAGCTGTGAAATGTTGGGCAAGACTGATCTAATTCCCAATGTGCAAGACCAGATGGCAGAAATTCTGTACCTCACAGGGCTGTTATGCAATCAGCCTTACCAACTCTGAAGAGCTTGGACACTTCCTTCAAGATGACCTGTTTAACTTCGTAACATAGCATACAGTACAAAACTGTTATTATGGAGTATTCCTGGATGATTTGAATGAATGTATGGAATTTTACAAGGCAATTATTACAGCCCAAAGTGAAGTGTTTAATTTAATCCATACATTGCCACAAAAAGGTATTGGAGAAAAGTCATGTTGCAAGAAATAATGAGGTGACTGCCATTAATGAACTGAGCTCTACTTGCAGAGTGAACACACTCACAACTGTGTAACTACCAGAATAGAACTGTCTATAGCTGCATACCTGTTTAATTGAAGCAGCGCAGAAAGGCAAGACCATTTTGTTTATCAGAAGGCTAGCTTCTGTCAGATGTCAAATTTGTCCTTTTCTCAATTTAAGTCATCCAACCCTTAAAACATAAACAGGATGCTCTAATTATCTTTGGATGTACAATTCCTTTTGAGTCTTGTACCGTTCTCAGCACTCCTCCTGATTTGTGATAGGAACAGTTTTTAAAAGGTAGAAATTACTATTTCAAAACAATCTGGCTATATCACAATAGTACATGCTTTTACATTTTTCTTATATAAATACAGCTGATAACGCTTCTCTCTTGTACATGCAAGGCATGATTTCATCTTCATTGTTTATCAACCAAGATATGAAAGGAGAAGAGAACAATTATATTTTTGCTTCCATTTTTTTCTAACATTCTCAGATAATGAAGTATGTATTACTGTAGGCTTCTGCAAAACAAACCAAAGGGACAGTAATGTCAGAACGGAAAACGGAAGAAGAAAGTCAGCTTTGAAGTCTAAGTGTACATCTTCACTGCACTGCCAGCTCTGAGCTCATTTTGAAATCAAAGAACGATCACATAAAATTTGAAGCAATCAGACACATATTGCTAACATGGAGACTTCACATCAACTTCTTTCTTTTTAGCATGGAAAGGTAAAAACCCTGATGTTTTGAGATGAAGACTACAAGCAAATTAGTGACATCTAGCTTATAATTAATGCTTTCTGCATTCCTGTGAAGAAAACCACTTTGAAAACTTATCAAAATATAGGGTTATTTTCTTGAATGTATAGTATGAAAACCTGTCATTTTTATGTGGCAATGGCAAGCAATTTTGAAATCTTCACAGATGTGCTGTTAAAGTTATTAATTTCACCAGGATGATCACAAATGCTTTATTCAGCTGTTCTACAAACATTGGAATAATACAAATCAAATCAAGCCCTAAATTACAATACCTTGTCCTCAGAGCTGGGACTTTTGTTTTGCCTTGCAGGCTTTGAATTCTATGGTTTTAAATGAGACGGTAGCTAAAAGAGTTAAAAGCTTTACAAATGCTTGTGCAAATGAACAGAACAACTGAGGACACACCAGTTATATTTAGCAAGCCATGGTATCTCAGGCAGAGGAGAGCTTTAGCTGCTTGTAACCTTCTTGTGAAAACATCTGGACATTAATACCTGGGAGAGCAGACTTCAATGGAAAGGAAAATTACTTGAATGGCTCACATCTGACAACATGTCATGCGAAGGGAGACAATGAAATAGAAAACTGTAGAAGTGTCAGACATGTTTGGTTCAATACCTGTTTATTGGAGCACTGTAGATGTTAAAATTTGGCAATCTGTTATTTAAGACAAAAATTCGCTAATGTTATGTAACCCAATAAAATACTTGGTTAACAGCATCCCATTCAACACAAGACAAACAAAGCTGCTGTCAATACTCCTTTTAATTAACCCAATAGTATTAGCTGCTTATGATTTCATTCCCCTCAGTCCCAGTGGGCAACCTGAAAGGCAATTCTCACTATTACTTAGCTCCCGTGGTGTAATCCACAAGAGGCTGTCAGCTTGCCATGGTTTGTGACCTCTGACCCAATCACTTTCTTCCTTTTAACATTACTACCTTTGCACATTTAATGAACTTTGTACATGGTTAAAAAGATGTCAGCACAGAGAAACGATAGTTCCTGCTGTGAAAGGCTCCATTGTTTCTATAAGTCTAATTGACCTTTCACATCACAGAAAATGAGAAAAAAATCAATACAGTTACTTAGTCACCAGTCCAATGCTATCTTTTATAATTCATATGCTAACCACATTGTTTTTGGAACACTGACACCCAAACACCCTTCGATGTACAAAAATGAATTCTCATTAATAACCATTATATTAATCACTGTTGCCCAGAACTGGAACCTGACTGCGAAATCCCCTGGTGGAAATTGCTATAATCGTTCAAACTACAGGAATGAATATTTTTTCAGCATAATTACTGCTGTCTTCTTATTGAAAAATATCCGTTAGATGGCAGCTTTTAGTTACGTAAATCAAGTTGATTAATTTTTAATTTTTACCATTTATATGACTTTGTACAAGTAAAGATCTTTGATAATTTAAATTATTAGCTGAACAATTATTAAAGCAAATTGCAGCAGTTCAAATATTCATTTAGTTACTAGAAGAGCCATACATCATTAACTTCCAATTAAAAAGTTGGGAAATTGTAAATGCTGATACAATAAGAAATATGTGCATGTTCTTGTCAATAAAACAGCATTCCACCATAAAATATTGCTCTAACTTCAGCTGAAAGCAAGCAGTTCATGCAGTACCAGCTTTCTGTGACTATTCCATGAGTGAGGAAGAGAAATCCTCTTATGTGTCTGAAAGTCATTGGGAAGAGGCATCCAATGGCAGCACAGCATTTCTGTGCTCTTCACCCCAGTCCTCCTCCTACAGGACAGAAACACAAACCAGTTGCCAAGTCCCTGAGCTGGTTCAGCTCAAGAGAGCAATTCAGTCAATAGCCTGCTCTACAGCAGTGCTCCGCACAGGAGTCCTTTCACACAACCCCTGCCACAGTTTTTCTAGACACCAACACAACTTCTTTGCCTGGGATTGTCCATACTTGTGTTAGAGCACCCAGAGCTTGACGTTATGCACCACCACTCCCATCTGAAGCCAAAGCAAAGGGTGCTCCTGCTTCTCATCCCATGTCCCAGACCATATCAGCACAGACTGCTGAGCCCAACACATACCAGAGCAATTATCTTTTCAATAGAAGTATTCTGCAAAAAGTCACCCACTTTTTTATGCAATAGCTCAGTGGCTAGACTAACTTCTTCCTAAATATAAGGGGATTTCATTTCACATCATACTCTCTGCCTCCCTTGAATGGCTACAGCCGAGCTGGATACCCCCTGAGTTTTGCCTAAAAATCTTCATCTGAATAACATCATGGTTAGTCAGGAGCTGAAATCAGAGCTAACAAACAGTGGAAGGAAAAGAATAATTGTGATGTTAATGCTAAGCAATGAGACTCATGTCCAACATAAGTCCATACCTGTATTGTATATGCACCTAAACATATTGTACTGAAATTCAGTTATACTATTCAGACCAATCTTCTGCCAGCTTGGCAGAAAGTCTTCAAACCAATACACAATGTTGACATTCTTGCAGTTGCATATATAATTTTGCACATTTCTGAACTCCAAGGTTTCAAATATTATAATGAGGCATGATTAAAATGTTTTCTTCTCTGGAAATCAGTGGGTAGTTGTATATCGCTCAGTGCTGGATGATCTGTTTCAGGATCTGGAGACAGTATTGCTGCACAGGAGATGCATGTGTTGGGTTACCCTGCATGTTTGCTCAAAGCTGGTCCATGTAAAACATCAATGACCTGCACTGTCCATGTGGGTCTCCTCTGAGAGACCACATTACAGAAAGAAGAGGTGGCTGGAGTTTTTATTTATTTTTATTAATTGAAGAATAATGAGTTTTTTCTGGAAACAAGTACGTTCTTAAAATAAAATAATCAATTAACCTCACTGTTCTTTACTTGCCAAAACACAAAATTAGAAGTCACAAAAATGAAGTGTTTTGGGGTTTTTTGAGAGTTTTGTGGTTGGTTTTTCATTTGTTTGGTTGGTAGGTTTTTTTTGCATAACTATTCCATTGGCACTGCCACATGGAAGAGCATCATCAATACAGTTTATAGGAGTTCTATGCAGAAGAACTGCCTGCTGTGCATAAAACAGTTTTATCTGCATGGTTGTGTACCTTCTGATTTTTTGCCTTCTACCTCTGATTGTTAAAAGCCAACTAAATTCTGCACTAACTAGGTAAATTATCTTACCACTGAGGTATTAGTAATTCTGTACTATACTTCCCATCTTGTTTCTGTGTGTCTTCTCTCCCACCCCCAACAGGCACTGGAATATATAACCTTTAGTCTAGACTGGAACTTAAACCTGGATTGCCCTGAAATGTTTGCTTTTCAGGAAATTGTAAAATCACAAGGAGAGAGAGATAGAAATACTAAAAGTGGTGTTTATGGACATAAATCACAGAATCATAGAATGGTTTGTGTTGGAAGGGACCTTAAAGATCATCTAATTCTAACTCCCATCATCGCCAGGAACACTTTCCCACTAAACCAGGTTGCTCAAAGCCCCATCCAACCTGGCCTTGAAAGCTTCCAGGGGGGTGGCATCCACAACCTCCCTGGGTAACATGTTCCAGTGTCTTACCACCTGCACATTAAAGAATTCTTCCTAAAATCCAGTCTAAATCTACCTTCCTTTAGTTTGAAACTTTTCCCCCTTGTTGTATCACTACGTGCCCTCACTATAAATCACCTGCAGTGAACTCAAGTCTCAGTGATGATTAAAAGTCCAGGGAAAATCTTTCTAGACCATTACTAGACCTCACAATTTCCTTTAAAAAAATCCTGATGTACCATGGAGTTCTCATTTAAGGAGACTTCTAAAATAATGCCACAATACTTGCAATGTGCAGCAAAACTGAACTAATCTAATGTGTTCTTATACATACTCTACACAAATTTATTAACAATGATGCTGTATTAAGTAATTTTCTCCTAAATGAATTATAATCAGAAGCTGTCGTTGCTATTTAGCTCATGTGACTGCTTGCAGTGGAAAACTAAATTTTCTCTAATTTTCCTATTACTGATATTTGCGTATTTGGACTGATCATAAGACCTCACAGTGTCAACATTACTATCCACTGAAAAGAATACAGAAATGCCGAAATTTAGAACTGGTGATTTCTGGCCTGTTATCTTCCTACGTACATAGCAGGTTGCATCTATATTCAACCACATTTTCCTTCCATACATCCTTAAAACAACACACTCTGGAGCAATTTATAAATTGTAACATATGCTCATATTTACATTCTTACATGGGTACCTTGACATCTGTTTGCAAACAGAAACTAAAGTTGGGGGTGAAAAAAATCAGGCATAAGTGAATTACAAGAAAATAGTCTTTCAGGGAAGTCTAACAGGAGAATTGGAAAAGGTAGAATGAAACAGGTCTTCCATGTCCCAGTTTCCCATTTTAAACCACTTTTTTATCCTCCCTCTAGACTACTGGTGCCTCTACAGCAACAACCATTTTAAAGGTAATTTTATCAGTTAACTGTCTCTCCTTGATATCAAAACTTATTCTAAACATTCTGCTTAGTTGTTTTAGTATTCAGGATATTTGGATATCGGGGAAAAGAATATTTTTTAAAGAAGAAATTTTATTTTTTGAATAATTGGGAGAGTTATGAATCAGTTCAATATGGTTTTTTAGAAGATTTGTGTTATCGACATGCAAATGACATGTCCACAAAGAACAGACAATATGAGCCACTACTGTGTCAATTAAATCTTGGCATTCATTATGCCTATGTCCTTTTCCTGCCCCTTTCATCTTTGGTGGTCTTCTGGTATTTTTCTTAAATACCAGCAGCCAAAAGAAAAAAAAGAAAAGATACTTGAGGCAATTTCTTTAGTACAGTTACAGACAGACTTTTTTGTAGTTTAATATTTGAAACTGCAGCCCTTGTAACTTAGAGGGGCCACTACTCCACTATTTACACAGATGTTAGGGAAGGCAGCCTGTAACCATCTACCTCCGCCTCTGCGGTCACCTTTGCCTCTGAGCGGTCTTTGGGAGGTACATTAATAACGTTTGTATTAGATACCCATTTCTCAGTTACAATATTTTTATTTCATATTGTCTGCATGGAATGTAATTTAATCTATATCCTTGATCCAGGGAGATGTTTACATAGTATTTTATGATTATTTCAATTGGACACCACTTGTTTTCACAGACTAGTATCAATAGTCCATATAGGCAGAGAGGAGGCAAAATGTAATTATGGTGTTCAAAACGACTGCACACACAAAGTTAGGAATAAATTTAGAAGGGATAATAAACAGCCAGCTACAAAGAAGAAATAAAATTGATTCAATCTTTAAATATTTCTTATTAAAATTAAAGTAAAATATCTTCAGGAAAGATTAAATAAAAGACCAAGAGAGCTAAAGAATGTATAAATTTTATTGTAAAAAAGTAAGTTGTAACTGTTTGGTAATGCTATTGAACAAGAAATTTTGTCTTTCCCTGACCAACTTGCTTTGGCTATTCTTTGAAGTTTTCCAAAGAAGCAATAATGCAGTTAATAAAAAGTATTAGAGGGACTTACATAACATCTCTTTTGATTCTACCTTTTAATTCGCTCCTCTCCTACTATGGAATACAGAATGAAATTGGTAGATGGCTTATTCCACGGGACCTCCCTGCCTCTTTAATCTTCAGCTTTGCTCTCTGAGTGCCTGCAGGTGTCTGTGCCCCGCTGGCAGGGCGAGTGCAGGTCTCCCACTGGGAATTTTACTCAGCCAGGTGTCATGCTGCCCCGCTGAGCCACAAACACTGAGCAGAACCTGCCGGGGGAATATTTGCATTGTGGCTTTTCCTTTTGAATCAAAAGGTGTTAAAGATGTCATTGAAGAGCTTAGAATAGTGACTAAGCATTTTCTATACTTCAGTCTCTCATGGCCTAACTTAGTCATATGGCCTCCTGCAGGTATGCCTAATAAATCCAGCTCTAGTGCCTATATCTTTTCACACCTTTTCACCAAGAAGGAAGCATTGTCTTTGATTGTCCATCAGCCCTAATCCTTTCCCAGCATGAAGCTTGTTAGCATAATTGGAGAGAAGAAACCAAAAAGGTACATTATGTGCATCTATGTGTTTCTCTTTCAGTGAGGGAGGCTGTTTGGATGAAAAACCACTGTATTTATTGCACTAATCCAGCACCTACAGGTTTCCTCGATAGAAGAAAGTCTCTACCTTTTCAGGTTTTGATTTAATGCAAGTGATGAAAATCACATCCATAGCTTTGTGAATAACAGTCACCATGCTCATGAAAGACTTGTGGAAGTGTCTGCCTTGAATATTGGGCTCCCTACCCAAAAATAGCTGTGGAAAGTGACTGGCATCCCTGAACACAACTTCAGCTTCTTGGTCAGTTAAACTGTAAAACTGATTGCAAAGAACTTAGTGAAGCTTATGTTTCAAGCATCTTTTCCGAAAAGAAGAAAAGGTTTTTAATATCTTGCCCAGGACACCAGAGGCTAAGAGAATAAATAGGAAGGTAATGAACCCTGAAAACTTCCAAGGCAGTTTCCCTCTTCTGCCATCTTAGTCTTTAATGAGAATCAGTTAAAGGACTATAAGCAACAATAAGAGAAAGCCAACCATCCATCACAGGCGCTCTGTATTAGGATTTACTTCATGTTTTAGTCTTCATCTCTCATGAATAACAAGACACAAATGCCAAAATAAGTACAATTTATCATTGTATTACACACTTTGTGGAGCTAGTAGAAGAATCTTTGGCGTTTCTATTCCCACAACTCAGGACTTCAGCACAGCCAGATTAGGAGGATCAAGCAACACTGAAGTACTCTGCTCCTCTCTAATACATCAAGTATGACATGATTTACACCAGCTCAGTCGGCATCTGATTCATTCCTAGTACAGTCAGTGGAAACAGAGAACCATTGGTCTGAAGCACAAGCGTGCGCTACAGCTCCTCTTGGGTGTGTGCAGCTCGCACACTACCCTGACCAGGCCCGGCTTTATTTTGAATTGGGCCTGTAAACAAAAAAATAGTCAAGCGACCTTGTTATTTAGGAGGCTATTTTGTTTAACAGACTTTTGTGAAGACGTATAATAAAACCACTTGTAGAGCAATTTATGCAGATGAGATTGCCTTTTCTCTCTGGCCCTGATATATAGATGCATTCAAAGAAGCACCAAGCCACTTTTTTCACATCCCTCACACCCCAACAATACCTGTCAGTGTTCCCTTATCCCACTGGCAATGAGAGTTTAGCAAGATAAGCTACTTTGTATTTTCCAAATTACATTCTATCCATCCAGGTACAGCTATGCACCATGCAGCATTTTTCATCACAAACAGTAAAACAGATCAATACAGAAGAAGCACTGACAAGTCAAATATGCTTCTCTACAAGCTTCTATGAATATGTTTTGTTTGGCTTTTTTAAGTGACTGAGTCTGCAAATGCTAAAGGAGCAGAATCTTACAACTTGAAGGCAAAGAATGAACTTGAAGGCAAAGAATGAACATACCATTGTACTATTTTTAAACTTGTATTGTTTGTGATATCTGGCTCAGGGTTATTTCATTTAATTTTAAACTTCTGGATCAGGAAAACAGAAAAAAATCTGGCTTTCTTCCTTATGCACACATAAACAGATATCACTTTAGTTGCAGATCTTACTTGTACAGTATTGAGCACCTATCCGCACATACGGTGTAAGGGTGTGTGATCACAAAAAATTGTCATTTTGCTTTTCTATTTTCCAGGATAAACTCAGATTGTTGTTCATACTTGCAACCTTTTTACTGCTCTGGAGTGCTTACAGTCCAGATAATATTGCCCAGGTTTCCTTAGCTTTACACCAAAAAAAGGAAAGATTTTGTCTAGTTTAGGATGCAGCTTAATCAGTTGCACACAAGGTTTTCAATAACTATTTTTAAATTAATATATGCCATGGTTTGTTATCCAGCTTTAAGAATAATGTGCTGATGAAAACAGCTTGTGAATATCCCAAATTCCATCTTTCTATGTATTCAAGCACCCCGAGCACCAGGTATGTATAAGCAACATAGAGGTCAACTAGTAATTTTAAACATTTCTGCACCTGGAAAAATTAGAATAGAATTCATTAAATTAGACATACTTAAGTCTCTCCAGGGTCTTCTTCTAGCTTAATACACCTTGATCTTGGTTTTCTTTGATCATTGGTTGTATGTTGAGGTCCTTCATGAAGGACTATGGCAGCATGAGGGAGGGCTCTAGCGCTGCACTATGAGTGTGGTCAACCAGGGAAATTGTGTTTAGTGTTGCTGCTAAGCTCAGTAAGATGTTTTGCCATCAATCACAGCATCTTGGACTTTCTGTAACACATAGCTGCCCGGATATTGTCACAAATAACAATCTGATTTCAGTTAACTGGGTTTTTACTCATTTCTGACCCCTAAATCCTAAGTTTTCCCTCCATTCCAGCATAGCAATACACACAGCATACAAGAGACCACTTTCCTTGCAAGGTATATCACAACCTATCCAGATCTTCAGTTTTTCCTTGTATCAGAACACATTGCTAGCCCTAGGGAAAGTGAAACAAGTAGAACTTCAGAGGAAAGAAAAGAAAAGAAAAAAACCACCAAAAACCAACCCACTCAAAAAACCACAGTAAAAATCCCACATCACAAAGCCATGCAAAATAAGCATTTTATCAACTCTGAATTTAAAAAGTGAGAAGACCGTGCAATGAGAAATATGAGTCCTCCCAGAGGTTTAGTAATCTTTTTGGTATTTTTGCTACCAAAACCCTGGAACCAAAGGATTTTGGAGTATGCATACACATCGCTCAGTTTTCAGCCACAACATTAGTCAGCTAGCTTTCTACAGCTGTATATACATACATATACAGAAAATGGAAACCTACATCTCACCCTGGCAAGTTTGCCTAACGAAATCACCCAGGTAACTTGGCCACCTAAAGTGATAGCTGTGTTCCTCTGCTGCATCATTCATAAATCATTGCAGAAGTCCTGGGGATTAAACATTTACTGAAATAACTGATGTGAATATAAGTCACTACAACCAGTGTCCTCATGTGAACGCACTTTTCCACAAAGGATTACCTTCATCTCCAGCAGAATAGCCTACTACACACTTTTGCAGAGCCAGAAGATGCATTTCCTTAATGGTTTTCCAGGACACTATCAGTATTAAATATATATCAGTCATTATATGTAAATACACATAACAGTTTTAACATAACAGTTTCTTCCCTCTGCAGGAAGGAAAAGGAAAATCCATCAAAGACTGGTGCATAGGGAAATCAAATATCAAATGCTTCCTGCTTCCAAGAAGAGATGTAATATTCTGTGAATGACTGACCTGGCTCTGACCTTGATCATGGTAAGAGATTTGTTTTGGTAGTCTGCTGTAGCCAGCTACCTGCAGAGCAGTTTGGGAATCCTACCAGAGGGAGTTCTCAATGCTGTAGTTAAAAAGCACATTTGTTTATGTGGAGATACTATAGCAGATATGGTATTGCAATAATATATTTAAGATTGCTTGACAAATACATTAAAAGAAAGCTAGATAATTAAATACATAAGCATGAAAGGCTTCTTGAAGATAACATAAGGTGAAATGTAGCGCTGAAACTTGTGATTCCTGTAACAAAGGCAACATTAGAACAACATTAGTGGTTTTAATTATAGCTAGACAACAAATTCAAATACAATTTTCTCACTCACATTTATGCACTGTTGACCCCAGGTACTGCAAAGGTTGGAGAAAAGTTCAGCTTTCTGTATAAAGCACCAAGTGTACATATTACCTTCATACAAAGCATGAGAAAATACAGAGAAACTGAACACAGCATTCATATACAACACAGGCACAAGCCAATTTTAATTTTTTTTTGCATCTAACTTGGTTTTGCTTTCCATCAAAAAAAATAGATCTGAAGAATGTTCAAAGTACAGATTTCCAGCACTTTTTATTTCTTGACTGAAGTTTTGAGTCCTTATTTTTTTTTTCCTCTCAAAACTTGGGGTTTGACATACAAGTTGGAAAAAAAAATAAATAAAAAGATACAACTGCAGTCCTGCAATCATTATCCATACAAGTTTCATTGCTTAGAAAGCATTATAAGGAGGCAACATCAGAAGTCAAGGTAGCTGGGTGGAATGTGGTGGCTTGAACAGACTAGAGAACCAAGAATGAAAAATAAATGATGCCGCTCAGAAAACTTACAGAAAAGACAGGTAACCAACAGCAAATATCTGTGGGAATCTGTGACTCTGACTAGGTAAGAGGCCAGCCAGTCCATAGACTTCCAGGTAAGATCCACTAATTAAACAGAAAGCCCAGCCCACAAGATCAGCTGTAATTCCATAGAGCTGCTGATAACGGAGATGCTCAGGCCTCCAGCAGAATCCCTCAGCCATGCAAGCATAGGCATGCTGCCAGTCCACCGCAGCACACTGTCCCATCACACAGGAACACTGTTATAACCTCTGTCCCAACAATATCAAGGAATTGCCTGCAGAAACACTCTGCCAAGTCTTTGTTCGCTACTGAAATCGCAAAATTTTCTAGAGAGCAAACGAAGACAGGTTCTGCCAGGCGGGTGAGCACAGGGCACAGAGTGTTAGCTCTGGCAAAGGAGAACATTGTCTAGGCTCATTGCTGGAGACATTCCCTGTATAACAGCAACATAAGGAGCCCCCGGCCACACTTCTGGTGGAGGAACACAAGGAACACACCCAAAGTGATTTCAGCAATCAAAGACAGCACATCCTTAATTGGCCAATAATACTCTCACACATGGCAGAAAACAGCTAACTAGAAGGCTGAACATGAAATGTAAAAAATTTCCCTGTGTAGTGAGGAAAGGACTCAGGAGGAAAAGAACTGTAAAAAGTTGCATTTGTTATACAGGTATGAAAAGGCACTGATAACCAGAAAAGTCTTAGCAGTATCACAAAAAAAGGTGGGAACCTTACCTCAGCATGAGAGTAATTATGGATAAGGCATAATGTGTTCCCAACTTCAGTGTGATGGTGTTTATGTTTCAGGTGTAGTGTGATTTTAACTTTAGTGGGCTGGTGATTAAATTTAAGGTATATATGAATAATACATGGGGAATGAAATGGGGCATTATTATAGACAAAAGAAGTGAAATAACCAGTTGGAGATGTTGTTACAGAACTCTGAAAGTGCAAGCTTCCAGATGTTTAAGTTCCCCAGTTTAAAAGATTAATGAGAACAGTAAAGATTTATACCCAGCCCCTGGAGCAGAATACGAGTGGGGTTTTCTAGGCACGAATCTGGCTGTTTCCTGAAAAAGGCAATTTTCCAGGTTCAGTGTGGCTGAAGCTAATTGGCCTGGAATTAACTGGACTCAAAGCCATTTAGACTCAGTCCTGACAGAACCCCAAGGGAAACTTACTGTGCTGGCACATAAGACATTTTAACCTTTGGAGCAATTTCATGGCATAAATAGCAATTTTCTGTGTATTGAATTCTTGGATTAGCAATGATTATGTAGACTGCACTGCCTTTCAAGCTTTTAGGCTGCTTCCAGAGCAGACAGGGAAAAAAAAACACCACCACAGAAGACAATATCTAGACACTTGACCTACCACTGCTTGCAATTCACAAACTTTGTTCTCTTGCTGTTACTCTGGCATTCTTCACAACTCAATCTTAAATTAAAGAACAAAAAACCCCAACCCAACTCCATCATCCAACACCAGACTCACATCATAGCAACCCCATTAGTCCACTTGATTTGAAACACTATGCAATGTTTATTCAGAGTGGTCAAAAAGCATGAAATTATGTCATAACTCACCATTCCTACCCCTGTCAAAATGTAAGCTCTTACCAAAAATTAAGCCTATATTTCCATATCACAGCTGCATTTACACTATCCACATCACAACAACAACTAGTTTTTCTTGACTGGCTAAGTGTTTGTCTTTCAAGACTATAAGTGTATTTGTTTCTGCACAACTGTTTTCCAGGGAATCAGCCAGCAAACTTTTGAAGACCCACACTTGCCTATTCTTATTCACAATGATGATGAATGAATACCCTTCCTTCACTTTGCCAAACAGCCCCTCTCACCAAACCCACATACAACTCCTCAGGGTCCCTTATGTGAAAGAACTTGGGAGCCACAGGAATCACCACTTCAATAGACTAACCTGACACTGGGAGCTTTCTCATTCACAAACCTCTCTTGCTTATTGCCACCTCTCTTTAAAACAGCCATTTTCCCATTACCCAACACAGGCTCACGACCATAACACCCACATAAATCACTTACCACTTCATCTCAACGCGTCCAGTTTCCAAGCACAAGTGAAGTCTCCAAAGCAGATATTTCCTGGCCAACACACAGAGCTACCTCGATCCTTCCCTCCAGCAACCAGTTAGGTAAGCCATGGCTGCAGCTTTTGATGGCCCCATCCATGGGTGGGGCTGGGCCTCACAGGTGCCCAGCTTCTAGGGTGAGTGCTGCTCTTAACCCTTCATGGCTGGCACGGGGAAGATGACAGCCTGGAATCTTCTCCACCTTAGTTCAGAAGTGTATGTTTCCTTCTGAGCGGGAAGACTCAGGGTTATCCCAGAATTTTTCAGGCACTGGTCTATTAACTTCAAGCTTTGTATATGCCTGGAAAGAACTCTTTTGGAAACTCAATTCCTTGCATCTATTTTACCAACTTAAGGCTGCCTTGCTAAGAGATAGCAGTGAGTTTAGATAGCCCCATGGCTTGTTATTGTATCAGAACATTAATGGTCAAAACCTTGCTTAATGGTCAAAACCTTGAATGGATGACTTTTGGATGTGACCCAATGTGCAGAGATGCTGAGCAGAGATGGTCAGTTATGCACAAAGTCTGAACTGACACTTTTAAGAGCTGTCTTTGCCCTAGATACATGTTTTAAACACTCCTGTGTTCCAAGGAGAACAAGGATTGGATGGTGTTTTTGGGAAGAAGCAGAAAATTAGTATTTTCAAGTGGGGCATGGTGCTTTCTAAAGCTACTCCAGATACTCTACATTTAATCAGTTTAGAGACCTTGCTGCAGCAGTTTGTGTAGGTTAGAGTAATTCAGCAGCAGCTCCTGGTGGGTTGCATGTGACGTGTCTGTGCCATCAACTCTCCAAACACAGTAAACTCTTCATTCTCTGAGAATGAGGGATGTGGTTATAGTTGATGAAAATACCCAGAGAAGAAAAGTGTCATAAAATTCAAACTTAGCACAGCACGCATGTGTCTCATGGTATCTCTGTGAGAAATCAGACTTGGTTCAGTTAGATCAACCAATCAACTCCAAAACAGTACATGTTTTGTTGTATCAAAGATGTCTCCTGCAGAGCTATTCGAGATACATGCATTACGCTCTAAGCACTTGGCTTCCCATAGTATGTTATATTAAGGTCAGTGATCCAAAATAGCCCCTCTGAAATCTGGCAGCTACTGGAAGAGGATTTCCACATGTTTGGTTCAATGGGCACACCTGAGTGGACTTAGCAGACCCCAGCTGGATCTAACTGGCTTTGAGATAACTTACCTCTCCCCTACCTCCTTCCATGGAAACTCAGCCAGACAACACTGGAGCAGAGCGTATTACCCAGTCATTACAGATCTAGTAGGTATATTTGCTCAGGCCCTGTGTGGAAGGAGGCCAGGTGTACGTGCCTGCTCCTGAGAGCAGCTTCTATGTTGCTGTGCTTAGGTAATACAAGTGGTCCTGAGCTGACCCTGCACCCTTGGCACAAACAACTCACACTTCAGCTCACTGAAAGCTGACCACATCAGACTCTAAAAGATCATTTCTACCCAGGTGAACAGAAAAGAGGCAGCAGCCAAAAGATATAGGAATAGTTTCATACAGATCTGCTTGCTAGAGTTATTAACAGACATCTATGGGTTGATAATGCAAATACAATAACAATATAGCCTATTTTTCTGTTAATGCTGTTTAACATCATAATTCCTGCTGAAGGTGTTTGCTACCAAGTACTAGGATATCAGATCAAGCCCATCATATAAAATGAGTTTGGCATGGCTGCTTTTAAAAAAGTGGGCTTTCTAATGATATATTCCTGCTCAGTGTGAGGTTATGGATGTAGGAATCAACTGATGAATTTATAGAAGTATGCACTGCAAGCAAAGACAAACTAGATTATCATCAAAGTGGTTAATCTGGTTTTACAAAGTACATATGAATTCACTAGTTCATTTTTCTTTGGTTTTCTTCTCATGTAAGAGGGTCATATATATATAGATCTATCTCACAAAATGACACCCCTAGTTTTCAGACTTTTTTTACAAACTTTTTTACAGATTGTGAATTAATTATCAACCTGACTGAAGATAATGGACATGGTGACACTGGAGGGTCCCAAAGCACAGCCCGCGCTGGCACGGGTCTGGGCACCAGCTGCCATGAGAACTCCAGTTCAGATGCCAGCCGCGTTTGCACACTATTGTGTTTTGGCTAACACATCCTGTGAGAGGCTGCCAAGTGCAGCAGTGAAAACTACTTGGGCAACAAAGTTAAACTCTGCTTGGACAGGCTACACAGCCCAGTTCTGTCTTGCCAGTTAAGATCTTCAAGAGCTCACGCATCCTGTCACTGCATTCACTTATATAGTGTAAACATTTTCCATGGGTCAAAACCTGGCCTGACAGATATCAGTCTTTTGCTTCGTATTGATTAAACTCAGGGACTAATCTAGGAAATAGAAACCTGGCAAAACTTTTGATGAGACTTTAGGTATGTCAAATCATTAGTCTATCACGCTAGTTTAAAAAGCATTAAGGCAATTTTAGAAACTCAGGCACTCAGCACAGGTCTCTCCAAGTTTCTTCATATTTCTCATTCAGAATATATAATAACTCCATGCTTTAAAAACACTATTTATGTGGTCACTCTAAATCTTACAGATATTCCAACGTAAACTTGGTATCTACCTTTCATATGCTGCACTTAGGTTCTAACTCCGATGTTATTAGTTGGAGTATCAACCCATTGGTTGGATTACATTTGGAAAATCACCCTGGAGATTGAGTTGCTCTTGCTTATGTATTCAGAATCAAAACATGCTTATGATTATCATGGCGATTTTTTTTTCCTGTGTTGTTTGTTTTTGATAAGATAGTACTGAAATTTGCTAAAATTGATTAAAAATAATAATCATGTGCAAAAATTTGAATATTTGCCTGGTAAAATGAGAAAGATGTAAGATTGTTAATTCTCAAAAAAAATTTTTACAGTTGTGTAAATGTTTGAATTTTTCAGTTATATCTATCTAGGTCTATTTGGTAAAGCATATATGAGATTGTTATGGACTTTTAGATTATAAGCAGGATATCTATGATTAAAATACATTCTTTAAAGGTTATTTTCCTTTTAGTTATCTTTCACTTTCATCTGATGGAGAGTAAAAGATAAAACAAGCTTTGTTGTTTACTGTACATCTGGAGTATAAAAAAAGCACAGTATGAGGAAAGGATATTCCATGAAACACTATGTCACAAACATTCGCAGTCAAAATTCCAGAAATAGCAAGATGTTAGATGGATAATTAAAATGTCTTCCAGGTCTAAACCATAGGGAGCTGGAGTTTTAATCATGTAGAGTGTATTCATGAGAAGTTTCCTCTTTTATCAACATGATCAGATTGTGATGCTTTCTTTTAGGAATAAATAAGATACTGGTCTGGAGCACAAAATTGTTATATTTTGTTGGTACTGGCAGCACTCACAGACTCAAATGCTTTCATAGAAATCACTTTTTTTGTTTACCTTTGCTTTAAGAGGGATCTGCAAAAAAGTTCAAGTGTAGCCTTTCCTCAAAGTACATCCATCCCTTCAGGTTCAACCAGTCTGGAAACCAGCTGAGCAGAGACACCCTGCTGCAAGCTGCTCGGTGCCTCTGCTGTACCATCACCAGAGAAAAGCAGTGAAGAACCAGAGCCTTGTTTTACTGTGAACCAAAGATCCATCCTTAAAAGGCTTAATAAAATGCCTGCTATAGTTACAAGGTAAATGTAAAGGGGACATTTCTGCTGTGAGGCCTTCACTGGGCTGTGGAAAAACTGGAATGAGCTTAGTGGGGGAAAAATAAGATTAGCTGTTTTTTCATAGCTAGAAGATGGTTTCACGGCTAAAGCAATTCACTAATCTTATTTTCTAATTTTACCACATCTTTTATTAACTTATTTTTCATCTTGTAGCCCACACACAACCATAACATTTAAATAATGTTACATTCCTATCTGTACCATCTTCGTCTATGCCTAGTCAGATCTAGTTATTGAGCAGTATTTTAAAGGCTACTGTAATTTTAAGGGACAATTTAGATCTAGGCTACGCTAAGAGAAAGGAAAACACATCAGTGCCAAATTAGACTCTGATGAGGCTCTTGATCACTTTCCCTTCTCCTGACAAAAACAGAAGGTGCTAGTAATGCTGAGAAGGTCTGTGTCCCCGATGAACAGATGTTAATAACAAAGAGCATCTTCCTCATGTTAAATAGCCAAAAGAAGAGATATCGCAGCCGTTGATAATGATACCCATATATCATGCATGCTAAATCATGACTAAATAATTAAAATCTGTGCATGATACTTGTTTCAGGCAAGTAAAGCAGATCACAGTTTTAGTGGTCAGAGGAAATGAAATGCAGCTTTGAAGAAGTGATTGTCACTGAACACACAGAGCATTATAATGCACACAAAGAAAATTAAACTCGGAAAAAGGCAATTGACTGTGAGTGGCTTATTCAGGAATGAGGGCTGGCGATTCGGTCGTGGTTTGCCTTCCGGTTATTTTGATGCATTGTTTGAATATGCATTAACATGTGGGGAGAGTGAAAGGAGGGAGGTGATGAGCAGAAAGTTCTCCCAGGGGTGAGGCTGGTGGCTGGGTGCTCCCTTTTGCTGGTGGCAGGGCCAAGTGTGCTGCCTCGTGTCACCACACAGACTCTCCTCTCTCTTGGCCAAAAGAAGTCATGGGTGGGTAGACTGATGATATTTCCTGCAGTGGGAGAAATAGCTAACTGGAGGCAATGATAGCCTGTTACTAACACTACACGTTGTATTCTCCATGTCTCCACTTTACCAGCTCTGCTTGTGTTGGCAGCAACACTGGAGCACTGGTACAACCCCAAATCTGCCCAAGCACACCTCACCTGACTCCCAGATTCCCTCTCTGTGCTATGCCAGTGATCTGCTGTGCCCCTGCGAGCAGAGAGCTCTCCTCCACACATCTGTGTGCAGAAGTGGGGGAGAAGTCTCCATTTCCTGAAACCTGCCCATGTGCTGTGACCAGCTGAATTTGTGGAGACCCATGCAGAGAGCGTGTTATCCCACATCTCATAAAACGAGGGCTACAAAGCCAGGGCAGCTTTGTTAGCTGTCATACAGACCTTTCCTTCAAAGCACAGAGAAGAAAAAAACCTCAACCTATTACTCAAAACATGAAACAAGAATTGGTTGAAATTACATTTTTCCTCTGATCCATTTATAGAAAACAATTAAGTGAATTTTGAGGCATATAAGTAAGTACCTGCTCTGTGAAAAGTATGTTGACTTGGAGTATTAAAACTGAAGTTAAAGTTTAGGTTTTTTCACAAATAAATTTAAAACTGATTTAACCTGATAAATTTGCATAAACATATACTGCAAAACCATTGTGAATTATAGCAATAAGAACATTTCAGAAAATGAATTAGCAACTTAGCCAAAAATAAACAGATACTGCCTTGGAAGAACACATGCTATACTTGCATACACTGTTTTTCTGAGACTGGTGTTCTTTGATAATTTAAATTCGATGGGGGTGGGGGAACAAACACATCTGTATGTCATATCATGGGAATCTACTCCTGTTTTTACCAGTTATAAAGTTTATGACAAGCAACATCACGTGAAACTTTAATTTTCAAATTTAAAAATGTAGAGAAAATTTTCACTCCTTTTCCAATCAATTGCTAATATAGCAATACTGAGAACAGTGCAGTTGTGTTGTCCTGGTTTAATTACAGAATAATTACAATAATACAAATAACTTACTTCCCATGATCCTCGTTTTCTCTTTGTGCTTTTCTATTACGCTCATCCTCTTAGTATGAAAGCACTGAGGTAGCAAATAGCATATGTAGACCTATTTTAATATGGATATTTTTAGGCATGGTACTCTTTTCTCTGCACATGCACCCCGAAGAGTTTGTGCTGATTAATGTCAATGTATTTCAGTTACAGAAGGAAAGTTTTAATTTTAATTGTTTTCGTAAGTATAGAATTTGTCTAAGGCACAGGCACATAAGGCATATGTCCAAGTCTGTTGGGACTTGGTTCTGTCTTCTGTTTCTTGCTTCATCTACAATAATCTTACATGATGTAGAGTGCTCCAGGTTAAAGGTGTTATTTAATCAAAGATTATTCTTTCTATACAGCTATGGTAATAGTCAAAGATTGTGGATTGAAATAATAGTAAGAGATCAACAAAACATCTAATAAAGTGTTCCTAAATGTTGTGATGCTTAAAATAGATACCCACTGGCTCCATCTTTGTGAGAAGCCAGAAAAGATTTTATAAATGTTTAAATTGAAATATATATATATATATGTGGGACAAGAGGTAGCCACCTGTGTGAGGAGATAGGAATGCATGATTTGGACACAGTTTAGGTCTCTGCTCTGTCATTGGCTTTAATAGGCATTGGAGAGCAATCCTAATGAAGTGACAGTACATGAGAACTCTTCCAGCTAGAATGAAACAGTAGAAATAATGGAGTCTATTCTTTTTCTGTGTGATTTAATTTTTCTCTTTTATTCTAAACCTACATTTTCCTACATCCTGGTAGAGTTTTGGTTTTTTTCCTTTAACAGCCACTAATTATTGTAATTATTTGTTACAAGATGGAGGCTTAGTTTTATATTCTTGTCCCTGACCTTAAGCTATTTCCTTTACATGTATCTATACTGTTTCCTCTCCAAAAGAAATACTTGAAAAAAAATAAGTGTGTTAATATTAATTTGCTTCTTAGGACCGTAAAAAATGAGTTATGTTGGACTGCCAGCTGAAGCTGAATTTGGAAAGCATAGAGGATAAATGTATATAAAAATCCACATATTTAATATTATAGTTTTAAGAAGTTGTCTTTCTGTCTTAGAGGCTTGTGTGTGTGACTTAAAAGCAAGATGAACAAAAAAAAGCCACACATGAAAGAACCCCTATAACACATGTGAGTCATAAAGTGATTCTTTAGTGTACAATAACTGTGAAGTCTCCAGACATGATAAGTAAAATGAAGAAGAGTATTTTAGCAAAAGGATATTTTGCCAACTAAGAAAACACTCTTAATTGTAGAGAAAGGAATCTTTTAAACTAACTTGACAAGGTACATGCAAAAATTAATATTATACGCTAATGTTCTTTTTAGTGAGTAGCTTAGGTTGATTTATTCATTTAGGTAATTATGTACCACAATATTAGTAATTCAGAGTTAAATTGAATTAGGAAACACAGAATAAATTGAAACTGTAGTCATATTTCTTTCTCACTGTGTAACGAACAGAGATGTATTGATGTAAGTTCTAAGTGTACTACATAAGTTAAATTCCCTAGGCTGCAATTTGATCAAAAAGCATTAGACATTTACTTAGGCTATAATAGGTCCTTGCCATTGGATGGCAGTAAAATTCTACATCAATCACTAGAAGCAAAGTGAAGCTAGGAAAACAATAGGATTTTTCCTTTTTTATTTGAAAGTAGAAAGCTTGAGGGGGGATGGTGATTTCTTAAATGCTGTGATAAGCACTAATATTAAACTACATTTTCTTTTTCTATGTAAAGAGTGTTTTAGAAATAGTAAACTCAATTTTCTATGTGGAAAAGAATTTATTTCTTCTTGAAAAGAAAAAGCAAATATGAGCATATTGTAAAGACAATGCAAATATATTCTATTTATTGCTACTTAATATTGGAGGTTTATATGTACATATATATATGTTTTGTTTACTTTTTTACTCAATGTGATTTGTTAAATTTTGCACAATATGCAAATGAATTTTTCATTAGTCAGCCTTCTGTAGAAGCATTGTAGAAGATGGTTTCTTTTCTTTTACATCTATATTATTATTGCTAATATGGTGATTCCCCAAAATAAAGCCATTTTTAATGAGAAAAAAATCCAACCTTTCTGAATGTGCAGATGTACATGAAAAATCCTCTATATAGACAGAATCTTTTTATTCAGGAATTTCATACCATAGGCCATGTTTTACCACCTTTGCTCCGACCTATGCCAGGATTAACACCCATTCAAGCTTCTGGAAATCTAGGCTATGAAGGAGTTAAGTTTCTATAAGGTGATCAGCACCAAAAATTCCCAAGCTAGTAAAATGAAAACACTCAGTTTAGTTCTATACATTGACCTTGGTTAGTAATGACATGATTTAGACCAACAGTAAGTATAACACCTTTCTTTTAATTAACATTACAACTAACAAAGAATAAACTACCATGTTCTTAAAATACTATTTATATAAACTACACATTAAATAAAGAGAAAAACTTATTACCTGGCAAATTATCTTGCAAAATTATTTTACATTTTCCACATCCTACTAAAAATGTTATTTGAAAGGTTCCTAAAATACACATGCAAATTAGTTTCACTTTTAAATGTGCAGTTCCTGATCAATGAAAATCAATAAGAGTATTATAAATACAATTACTTTCATATTAATTACACTGGTTTTCAATTAGGCTCTTTTTATATTAAAAATAGGTTTTATGTTGTTAGCAAATTACAGAATTATACATTTACAAGACTGAACCAAATAGAGCAAGAAATGTGTTCAGCATATGGCCTTATATGAATAAATATAAATTCTTATGTCTTCATTTAGTGTTTTTTTAAAAATTGTTACAAATTTAGTAGGTTGAGTTACAATCTAAACGGCCATAAAATGAGTCAACTGTTTTTCACAATGTATTCAGGGTGGTCTAAACAAAAATGAACGGCTATTAATCAGGATTTCCTGGGATCAAACCACAGACTCCCTGGCAATTTATTCACTTGTTTTATGTTTAAAGTCTGTTAAAAGTTTATAGCTTTTCAAAGATCATATTAGACATTAAAATTTGGAACTCATGTAACAAAAACTGTTATGGAAAATGGCTTATCACAAACTCATTCTTTGGAAAGAATGTGTTAAATATACACAATGGAACAATATTAATCTGGATCTTATGACAGTGACTGTAAAGTGAAACAATGCCATAAACCTGGTGATATAGTCTTAGTTTCACTCACAAGGACTTATAATTACAATGCTCCTGAACTGAAGTAAGAAATCCCCACAGAAATATTTCTCCCCCACGTTAAGGCCATGATCCTACAACTATTCTATCAACTGTAAGCACTTGAGCAGTCCCAGATAAGCCAGTTGAATTACTCATGTATTTAAGATAATCATATACCAGCTTGATCAAAAGCCTAAGATTTTGTTGTTGAAATCCTCCAAGACTTAGTACATGGGACTAAATCTTCTGAGGTCCAGAACACTATAAATTCACTAATATTTAGCGAGACTGAACAGCCAGCAATTGGCTGTTCATATTCTTCCCATATTTGTATTTAGTCCAAGAAGTGTCATTAAGACTCACGAGCAGAATTTCTTGAGGTGTTCAACATTCTTAATGCATCAGAAATTGAGGTTTTTGGCATTTCACAGAAGGGGTTTAGTGCAATACAGGACCAGACTGCAGCTGAAATAAAATTTACAGTGTTGTGATACATAAAATAAATGTCAAAAAATCATATTCTTCTAGAGGCATGTATTGAGCCTACATTTCCATCTTAGCAAGAAACTAAACAAACTGTTGCACTATAACTAATCACTCTCAGTGATATAAATGAAGTAGATATAATGTCTAATAGCCTTTGAACTACCATGTAAACATTTCTAGCCAGAATCTGACCTTAAGTCAATTTTCAAAAACTTCAAAAAAATATAATGGCATCACCAGATATGCACAAGAGTATTGAAAAAAAACCTAGCACAAATTAAGAAAAGACAGCTTCTAAGGCCTTTTTTGTACACAGTGGCCAAGTGCACACATTGTAGCTGAACTTGAGAACTGCACTCATTTTTTGGTGAAAAACTACATCATATGTACTTAAACTTTAAAATTAAAAACATATTTATTAAAAAAAAGGCTTGAGTAACTCGAGAAACAATAAGATTAGACCCATGCTCAGACAGCAATAGGCTTATACTGACTTGTTAATGACAAAGTGTGACTGTTTATTGATTAGTTACTATCCTGTTTTACAAATCAAATTTCTTGGGGTAACATCCAGATAGTCAAACCACTCTAGGTGTGTTCTATGGGCAGGAGTTGGGGAAGAAGAAGAGAGGTGTGGGGAGAGCAGTAGAAAAGCACCTAGTAAGTTGTTCTATAAGGCAAATGAAAATTTCAGAGTCAGATGAGCTGTGGAGATCTGACTAATAAAAGATGGGTAAAATGGAACCGGGAAAAGTGTGCAGAGATTCAGAGAATAAAGCCATAAGGCAGGAAGTTGGAGAGTCAATAAGGTGGACGAAGTAGAGTGTTGAAATGTCAATGAGTCATCTCAGTGGGGAGGCAGCTGGATTGCAGGTGCTGAGCTCAGGGAACTATGGCAACACCAGCAGAGAAGTTTTTCTGAATGTCAGAATTTAGTACCATCATCAGAGGGCAGGGCTGGTGTTAGGTAGCTGCTGAGTGCTCCTGTTAGCACTCCAGCTTCTCCCCAGTGCTGGCAAACCTTCCTTCCAGAGAACGGAAGGACTTTTTAATTAAGAAAATAATCAGAATTTCCACAAACTCTCAAAAATTGCCTTTCTACCCTGTCTAACAATTATTATTTTTTAATTATTGAAATAAAAAGAACATATTTATTACTCAAACCTCCTTTTATTCTAAATAATTTGGAATAAAATTATGTTTGAACATGACTGTACTAACAGCAAACTTTAATTCAAGACATTAGAACTAAAAAGAGGGACTCCACGCATGTCCCTGAAGACTTAGGTTTTTAAAAAGTTAGTTAATTTACTTCATAATGCTTAATTTGCTATGAAAATCTCAGCCCAAGACCTATAGCTACATCCAGTTGACACTCATTCACCTTTAATGAGACCAAGTTCCAGAGAAATGAAAAATATTTTCACCTCCTGTGATTTACTAAGTTGCTGTATTGATTGGTAACATACCACTTTTATTCTCTGAAAAATAACCTGTAATGTCACCACCTCAAACTTTGAACATGCCACCTCGGGTCAATCAAAATAGAAAGATGTTGTACATGACAAACACCTGAAAAGGGACTCAAGTGAGCAACAATTAGCTGAAAAAGCTGGCTGCTTACTGCTCATTTTTCCTTATGTGGGAGTCTGTCATTAATATATTTCTAATGCCCAGAACTGGTCTTAGCCTTACAGATCTCTGTAAGGAGAACTGAAATGCTGACTTAACTCCATAATATTGTAATCAGCTGTTCTTCCCACACAGTGAGATATCATGTCAGACTAAAGGAAGCAGTTAGCAAATTTTTGCACAAATTGAATTTCCTAATCTCTTTTATATATGTTGATGTCCTAAACACTCTCTCAAGGGAATTGAGAGGCTGAAACTTTCATCTTATGTTATTAAGTTGAGCAATACAAGTGACTTGATAAATATTAATTATTAGTTTCTCATTTCATCAGCTGCAACATCTGTGCACAGAAATGACTTCCAAAACACAGACAATTTTTGTTGACTTTTGGAGAGGAAGTATGAAGGATCTGTACTTCCAAAAAGGTTGCTCAGTGCTCATACAGGATATACATTCCTTCAGTCAAGTAACAGACAAAAAATTATGCCAAAAAGTCATTATCTATAAAATAAGCAGCAGGAATCAGACACTAAAAATATATTTTGAAGACAATCAAGCAATTTAGAAACTGTGATACCTTTACTTGAAATACAAATAATTACAAATAGTAAAACAACTGGTCAAGAATCCAGTAGTTCAAGAATTAACAACACTGCCCAGAAACAGCAAAATGCAAGTTATCTACAAGAGCACTCACTAGAAGCAGTTCCCTCAGCTTTTAACTAGAATCAGCTACAGACTGTCTCCAAAGGATATCTCCAGTGGATAATATCTGGTGGTGAGGATGCACAGCGTACCATCTCAGCTCTTCTCTGCCCTGCCAGTTTGCCCTTTTGCTCTTGATATGCCCCAAACCACCAGGTATGTGACTGCAGAAACCTACAACTGCCACACAGCCCTCTTAAGCACATCTGTTAGACTGTTGATTGCCAATGAACACTTTCGTTTCCTGAGCACAGACTTCCATACGTAGGCAAGCCCTAAGTTAATTTCAAGTCATGATTAGTTTTGGACAACATTTAAGATCTTTGAATTGGTATTTATTTTGAGCCTCTTGATATGCAAATCACTTATGCTAAATTCTGCAGCTTTGACTCAGTTTAGATTATCAGCATTTACCTGCAAACATTTGAATAAACACAAGTGAGACCATCCTTTTACAACCCTTTTAAGATCAAAGAGTCAGTATTCTGCCTTTGAGGCTTGTCAGTTTAAAACCTGCACTAACAATTAAAGAATTCTCCTTCCTTTCTGCCGTCTTCCCTCCCACCAAAAAAACAAAAATGAAAAGATTCCACCTTGCAAAAATTGTCCAGTTTCATCTCAGGACTTCTCATTAATGAGTAAACGTGAGCTGTCCTGCAATATTGTTTCACTGCTCTTCTGTTTAATGGCCTCCATCCTGCATGGCTAAAACCTCAGGACAAAAAAAGGGCTCTGGAGAGATCTAAGCTTCCATTAAAAATTGGATTTATTTTGTGCCATTTCATGAGGAATACCCAAGGATTTTTCCCAGGGTAGTTAATGTCAGAATGCCATAGGAAAAACACTGCATGAGTGAGTAAGTATTAATATGCTTACTGCTGACATCCTCCAGTCAATAAGATGGAGTTTTGTGCTTCTTGGCTAGGTAAATAGGTCATTGTAATTTTCACAGACATACAAAGCGTCTGAAAGTGTGTGGTATAATAAGTAAAGAAAAATATTCCATGTGATGGAACACATTTTTATTACTCTACACTGGTATTACTGAGCAAACATCACCATCCTCACTGGGATGTAGAGACTTTAAAAAATACCAAAGAAGCCCACTTCTGTTCTGTAGAAGACAGAAGGTGTATTTTGTTTGTTTTCAGAAGCAAGTTGATGCTCAACATCAACTTTGGAGGATTTATGTTTTCTACTTTAAAAGAAATATTTTTTAACTGAAAATATTCCAGAGCAGAATAAGATTATTTGCTGTTCCATGCTCTGACAATTTCTTGACTAGCAGGCATCTCTAGCCACATTTAGCAAGTGGAATAGCTGTGAAATGCTTCAGAGTATTCAGTCTGTCTTACAAAAACTATGATGCTATTTTTCTCTTTGAAAAATAGCCTCCCACACATATAGGGTGGATAGAGCTATAAATGCTCATGGTCTTGAGGCTGTGCTTCAGCAAGTCTATGGCTACCTGCACCACCCACAGCTGGCCACCCAACCTCCTTTCATTCTGAAAGGGCAACTCTGAAAGAGCAGGACTCTACAACAATATGATTTTGCAACCACAAAGACAGAAAATAACATTTTCTGTGTCATTTCCATGACTCCGGATGGGTGGGAATGACATAAAAATAGACCATTCTCTAGCTGACCTAAAACAAAAACTATAGATTTGCACGTAAAGAAGCATATTAGAAGTATAAAAATGATAAATAAAATGTATGAATTAATACAGCTTGAACTCACAATGGATTTCAGTTCAGCCTAGGTTTGAGTTACGTTTCATTGCTTTGCACACAGACTTATCAAAGATTTTCTTTGCAATTTTTCCAGTGCTATGAGAAAAGACAAAGCCAAAAATCTGTTTGAAAAACAAAAATACACTTTTATACATATGTTTTCTGAAATTTTTTTTGAGAACTTCAGTATTTTAACTACTCACCATTATTTCCTGGCTGTATAGATACAAAACAATTTTCATTACAGTGTATTTTCTACAGTGATTAGCCAGAAGTTGGCGAACAGTTAAGGTCTTTGTTGTGATGGGCAGCTAAGATACAAGTGTGATAATTTTTTTTGCAAAACAATTACATAATTGTACATAATCCAGTACCTGAAGGGGCCTACAGAATGCTGGAGAGGGACTTTTTACAAGGACATGTAGTGATAGGACAAGGGGGAACAGGGTCAAATGAAAGACACTGAATTGAATATTACGAGGATGTTCTTTATTGTGTGGGTGGTGGGACATTGAAACAGGTTGCCCTGAGAGGTTGTGGCTGTCCTGTCCTTGGAAATGTTCAAGACCAGGTTGGATGGGGCTTGAGCAACCTGGTTAGGTGGGAGGTGTCCCTGCCCATGGCAGGGGGGTTGAAACTGGATGATCTTTAAGCTTCCTTCAAGCCAAACCTTTCTATGATTCTATGATTCTATAATTAATTGCAAACTAAATTAAGATAAAAAAGTATATCGAAAGTATATATTGTGACTGAATAAACATAGTGTTTTGTTGTTTATCTGCTTCTCTTCCTTTTAGTAAGGTCTTTACACAGACTCTTTAGTGTACTCAGTGGTACTCTGTGTTACTTCTATGATTGTATTGGACTTCTTAAATACTGTGTGCTCAGCTTGTGGCTTATACTAGTGGCTGAAGTATCATGAAGCAAATTAAAGCACGTGTTTAATGAATATCATATTTGTTGCCAAAAAATAATTTGATATTTTCAGATCTGTGGGATCTGATTTGATATTTGCAAATAAAACAGTTCTGTTTTTCTTTGAATGATTAGTTATGTAGTCTGATTATTTCATTAGTTTGTATTAGGAACTAAATGCTGCAAAGATAGTTTTCCTCCTGCGAAATGAACATTTATTGATGTTTGAGAAAGACTTTCAATTGCATAATTGAATGTTATCAAAATATCATGAAGTATGTGAAATAGAGAGGTATCAGATATTATCACAACACATTGGAACATTCAACCTGTGATCAAGAGTTCAAAACAACATCGATCTAAAAGAAAACTGTATTTACTCTAGGTATCATTCTGTAGACTGAAAAAGAGAAGATTGTGGGAAATGGATAGGCATTCTTATTAAAAAAAAAAAAGAGAGAGAGAGAGAGAAATTCATGTCTTAGAAATAAAGCAGAAAACTATATAATGCTTAAGTGGTCTTTGCAATCCTTGCCCATAATGGCAGTGATATACTGCCTCAGTGGGAATAACAGAAGGAGTTGTGTCTGAGGAAGGCTTTATGACTCCTGTATTTCCCAGTTGCATAATGTTCACTGGGATTTAACATTTTCTCAAAGACAACTTCTCTTGATTTCTCTTGATTTTGGCTAAGGAAATAAGCAGTAGCTCAGACGAATATGAGAACCACAACTGCACGAGAATATTCCACTTTTAATTGAATAGAATAAATAATGTGTTTCATGCCCTCAGCAAATAGGACAAGATGCCAGTATGAAATAATATAAGAAAAAAACATAAGCAAAAAGTGACAAAAAATAAAGCTGATAGGAAGGGATAGAAAATAGAGGTCACAGTCAATTCTTGCAGTTACCATGATGCCTATTTATTCATACATGTATTTATTTCCACATGTATTTGTTCATATATGAGATACACTAAGTTATCACAAGGAGAAAGTTGAGGAAACGTGAAATTAGATCTGAAAGCAGATTGATATGAAAGGAAAGAAAGATGAAGATGAGACACACACACAAGCGAAAAGACAGAGTGTGGGGAGGAGAAAATGAAAGATCAGAGAGTTGAAGATAAAGGGCCTAATGATAAGGGACAGAGGAAATTAGGTGTTTGTTGCTGTGAGAGTTTAGTCACAGTCTGGAAAAGTTCTCTAAGCAGGTCGGATGTAGGCTCAGGAAACAAAAAACTCCTAAATACCTGGTCAAACACTGATGTATACCAAAACTTTTGTGGAAACCTGACATTTGGAGGGATCAAGAAAGACATGGGAGGTCTTTATTGGCAGACCTTTGGGGACATGGAGGAGAAAAGGGAAACCTATTTTCTCAAGTTGAAACTGTGAAGGTCTCAAGACTCACACTGATCAAGAGGAATCATATTCTAATCATTCCTTGTATCTATCTGCATCTGCAGCTCCATACATGGTATCTACAGAGTCCTTGGGAAAGCTCAAGAGTAACATTGCTTTGTAAGTCATAGCCTTTTCTTTACTGGGTAGACCTAGAAATGATAACTGCCTTTGAAAGATATAAATGGGACAGAAGGGCATCAAACAAAGTTATGGCTCATGCATTTTAATGTTGCTTTCTTTATAGGAAAATATAGGCTACTTTCCTTAAAATAAAAAAGATTTCATAAAAAGATGTGAAATGGGATTTCACAGAATAATCTACTAAGTACAAAATTAAACATTTTTCCATAAAACTGGTGTCTATGACAACACCACTGGCTTTAACTGCAATTGCTTTATGAAATAAATCCCAGTATTTCTTAATGTGGAGAGGGGATTTAATGTAAAACTTATTTAGACATTTTCACCTAATCACAGAAGTCTTCAATGTAGAACCACAGAAACTGAGAGCTGCTCCAGCTCTGAAGGACCTTATTGACTGCACGGGTAGTCCAGCTCAATGAGTTAGAGTTTTGCTAGTTAAATCAGGTGCATAAGATCATACAGGAAATTCCTCTGGCAAGCCTTTAACTCAGTCAACTGCTCACAACTGATAAGTCAACTTTCATGTCTCGTTTGCTAGCTTTGATGACAGCCCTTCATACCCCGAGAGGGCTGTCATCCCTGCAGCTCCCATCGTGGCATCTGACCCTTTCGGGGACACCCAGATAAGCCAGGCTGGGTGGGCTCAGGGCACCCCCTACCTCTGAGGCCACAGCCTGCCAGGAATTGCTAAAATATTCTCAGTTCCATGTGCCAGCTTCAGCAAGAACATGGGGATTACTTCACACAATACCACCACCCACCATCAACAGAGGCTCTGCCTAAATAAAAATAAGTGGGAGAATCCAGGACAAAAGGGGGCACATTTGGCAAACATTGGCTAAAATCTATTGTAAATCTCTACTCTGATAAAATTATTGTCACCAATTCTACTGATAAACTTTTACTATGATTAAGGAAAAGGTAGCGACCGTATTGTTTCAACAAGATATTTTTTTGGAACAGAAGCAGTTCCACTGGAACAGTACATATATCATTAATAACAACTACTAATATTAGTACTGCACTAGCATCCAAAATGTGCTAGCACTTCCCAGAAATCTCTATTAGAGCATCTGATGGAGAAAAATCAAGTGGACATGAAAGTTGATTGAGTAAGGTATGCTTTTGAAAACAAAAGAATTAATAGGGCTGTGAGACAGAAAAATACAGAGCCTTTTCTTGTTTCAGTGCTCTTACTTGGAAAGCTATTGCAAAAATTTGGCCACTAACCTGAAAGGAATGCAAATGTGTCTGTTTTAATGTACATAACTATGTCTGCCTTATTAAACAAAGATGTCTATATAGTGTCAAACTGAGTTCCAAGCAGAAAAGATGAACTTCTACTGAGAATTGACATTAAAAAATAATGAATAGAAATATTTCCATGAATCTTGGCAGGAATATGTACACAGTAGATGAACAACTGTTTTAACAAATGTTCAATAGAAGTATCCAGAATCCATGGAGGAAATAGCATAACTGCTGATGTCTGATTCCATTAGGATCAGTACCAATGCACTCCAAATTATTACAGGATATTTTATGAACTGTTATTGATGATATAGTGGCAGGCTAGGTTATGTAGCTTACAAGCTGTCACCTTTAAGGTGAGGCCAATAGCGAGCCCAAGGATATATTCTAAAAGAAAATGTAACAATTATTATAGCATGTGTGTCAGCGAAGTTCATATGATTCATTGTCCTTCTGGTAATAGGAAAGCTGTCAGTGGGCGCTCTTGGGCATGGTTCAGCTAACTATATAAAGAATGTTCTCTTAAACATTCACCTACGGCTTGGGATTCAGAGGTTGCTTGTCTGATTAAATGGAAAGGAGGTAATTTAAAAGCATCTTCCTTTCCAAATATGTTACTGTCAATTGGCTTTGGTTCAGAGGTTTCCAATCTGAAGTACATGAGGCAGCTGCAGAAGAACTCTATTAATATTCCTGCATAAAGTGCTTTCTTAGCCCAGGTCAGCTCCCCTATGCACTTTTGATGTATTAGAACTTTAATGTTTAACTGAATTGACAAGTGATGGGTTTTATAATCAATGTGCACAAAGGACATGCCATTCCCAAGCAAGCTCAAAATTTATTAAAAATAATGATAAAGAGGAGTATATCAGGTGGCGGCTACTGTGCAGTGTTTTGTTCCTCTATACTTCATAAACAGTGAAAGATAGACCTGTGACATGATCTGGTTTAAAACTGGGCTGAAACTCAGCTCTATTTCAGTATCAAGTAAGTGAAAGTTATGAATCTAGTTAAAATGGAGAGTGTCAATCTAAATGTTCAAGAGAGAGCAAAAATAAATCTGTGGCATATTTTGCTTAATGTTTTGCCACAGGGTGATTTCTGAACTCACAGCGCAGATGTTTTAAATATGATACAACCTATCTGCTACAATATTTGATGCTAATTCCTTTGGAAATATGTACTAATTTAGGGGAGGTTATGTTTTCTTTTGATGAAGTAGCTCAGCTCCCACCAGCCTTTCCAGGAACTTTTGCACTGTTTTGTGCTTTTTCTTTCTTTAGTAGGTAATGTTGGAATGAAGTGGCAGGGTCTTTCACAGAAAGGCTAACTTACAGTAGTTTTTGTATAATGCTCTACAGATGTAGATGTTCCCCAGATGTGAACAGACTAGAAACTTAGTTTTGTCTCTGGGTATTCATTTGCCATATAAATCTCCCAACACATTCTTATCTGCTATGTAAATAAGATGTGGAATTCCAATAGTGTCTCAGCCTTCTACAGCAGATGGTATAGTGAGATTTACCACACCATTACATTTAATGGGATTGAATTCATTTGGATTTCTTGATGTTCACTCTGTCCTTCTCTGAGCAGCAGTGTTGCCAATGTTCCTGATTATATATGATTTGAGAGAGTGCTTAAAGAAGAAAAAACCCTTTATCTTAGAAATATGAGTATTTTCTGTCAAATTTTAAAGTGTGTATGTATTGTATTTCAGAGGATTTATAAGCCCTATGAGAACAGGATATTTAATGAATATTCAACAAAGAACTTGAAGTCATTACATTTGAAGATTTTTGTAAATATCAGTTATCCAGTTAACTGTTTTAGTACTAGCATCATTATATATTCATTTGGAAAGAAATGAGCTTTTTACCTCACCACATCAGTGCAGACAGAATGAAAACAAGAAAAAAATTACCATGTTATGAAAAAATATCTTGTAAAAACATAAGCCGAATAGAAAGTTTTTATTTTCTCTTCAAAGTAAATCTGGCTCACCGTATGCAATAATTATACTAAATTAATAAATAACATGTTCAAAATTGAAGTGTATTCTGACAGTGCTAAAACATAATTTAAAATGACAGTGTAAAGCACTGTCAAATTCTTCTAGTGAAATGTCGTTTCAAAAAATGCTGCTGCAAATGCCTTGATCTGCTTGTTCCACAAATTGCCGTGTACCCAAAATGACATCTAAAACATATACAGATACTGTATGCAGTCATACATTAGCTGGTGCTTTAAATTGTCTGCTTAGCATTTTATCATTTCTGTAATACCATGTGCGGCCTGAAAATTTACTCCAACCAATCTTGTGAATTTTATTGTGCTATTGCTATCATTCCTCGCAACAGTCATACAGACTGCTGAAATACTCTTACAGGACATCTGAATGAGCAAAAATATGTCTTTTTATAATTAAACTTAGAAAGGATTTCAGAATTTTTTCACCTCAAAAGTAACCTGTTTTTCTAATTAAATAAAAGTTATTTCTAAAGTCAGGCTTCAGGATCAAGCAATCTTAACTGTTTTATATATTATTTTATGAATTGTAAATCAGTCATCTGATCAGCAATAACACACTCTTTACTACAGTGCCAAGCAAAGATAACAATAATGGTGAATCTACCATGTACAAACAAAAAAGCTTTAATTAGCACAATGAATTGCAAAGATCTCACTTTTCTTAATAGCATAGATAGGCAATAATACCACTTCTGGAGCTGATCTGGTTTGCATCCAGAATTCCTATTCCAGTGGGCACTACAACTTTTGCTTTTAATTTGAAAACAGATGAAAAATGCAATGGCAAAATTCTGAAATTAATGGAATACTATGGAAAAGTCTGAAACAGAGATGTTTTGATCTAAATCATATAGGATTATGCGATTCACAGGTGGTTCCACCAAATCACCAAACTGAAAGGTAACAGAGGTATGACCACAGTGAGAACTCTGGGCTGGGCTTCCTGTGAAGAGGCTGGAGGGGGCTCCAGGTTCCTTTGCCCAAGTCCTGTGAGCTTGCACACACGCAGCAGAAGTGCAAGATCAAAATTGTCCTATTAGAAATACTGGGTTTACGAAAGACAAAGTTTTAATGGAGAAATATTCTATGGAGAGTTAAGCAAGCTCTGGTTTATAGTAGGTCTCCCTCTACCCACATCACAACACAGGTGCTGTGAGCTGGTTTTGTGAACACAGTCATTCTGCTGGCAGTTGTGAGGAAGCAACAAAAAGACAAGTCCCAACTGTTGCACAATGATCACACTTTGCTCTACCATGTGCTAGTTGACTCCAAATATTAACAAAAGAAAATGAGGAATCTAAAAAAAAAAAAAATCATGGAGGTGGCAGTATAGCATTCTTGATTCATCTCTACTATTGTTTACAATTGAAGTAAAAATAAGAGCTCTATAGATCTTTCATTTCAGTGAGACTTCACAGACAAACTTTTTCTGCCTTCAAAGACAGTGTCTTCAAATACAGCAGCCCTAATTTTCCACACAGTCTGTGAATTGCTGCTTCAATTCCTGACTTTGATAGCTATTAGATCAGACTACCAGTATATCTAATTTTTCTTCTGCTTACCCATAGCTCTTGTTACTTTCTGCCAAGGATATTAATGATTTACAATACATTGATGATATATCTATATCGTCATTAAGGAAATTAGCAACAGGAGGTTGCTGGAAGCCCAAACTGTTCCCTACACAAGTCCTGAGATTTGTATGTATATATTTCATACTTTAAGTCCAAAGCCTTCTGATATGTTTTTTAGGACTTTTTAGACAGAAAAGTCCCAGAAAGAAAACCAAATTGTCTCAAGCTAATTCTATTTTGTTTTAATATTGAACTGCTAATGACTCGCTGGTTTAAACTGAGTGGAGACTCCCCATGAGATGAACCAAGGAAGTAATGTTTCATTCTGAATGAGTACTCAGAGTGTGAATGTGTATTTGGATCAGGTAATTTTCTTTGAAAACCTATGAGAATAGATTTTCTATAGATACTGTTGGCACTTGTTTCTGGAATATCAGAGGAGCTCTGTTATTTAATGTGTCCTTTGCAGTCCTAGTAATATGAAAAGCACAGGAGAAAAAGTTTGTAATGTGTTCACACATCAGAGTCCTTGGGTTCTGACTATTACTAGGAGAGAGACGAATTCATTTGAGTCAAACAAAGGTTTATTCTGCCCTTTTGTTCTTTTTTTTCTTAGCATTTCATTAAAAGTGGGGATTAGCTCTATGTTTGAGTTTATTTAGCTTATTCTAGAAATTCATTGTTTCTGAGTATAGTAAGACGATGCTATTGACTTAAGTCAGTATTTTATGCACTATGTGTGGCTTCAATAACTGTTATGGAACTGCTACCCCAGTCCATCTTCACTATAACACAAGACTTGAAGATTTCCCAGTTCAGATAGGAAAAACAGGCACAGTCTTCCACTAAAATACCTATGATAACGACTCCAGATGGGAAAACGTTTCAAAATTATGGAGAGCCAGTTTCTACATCTTTGATCACACTTGAGTAACTTCTTGCTCTACAGATGGTGCCCCTAACATCAGCAGTTCCTGTTGTAGAGTCAGGTGCTAGACAATATGAATTTGGTATCTAAACCTTGCCCTAAGTTCTAGCACCTGAATAGACGTATTCTTTTGTAACACAAAAGGAAACATGTTTGTCATTCCTTTTGTTATTTTATAGTCACCATTTTGATATTTATTTTTTTTAATCCTATAACTGAAGTGAAAATTTCAGTTACTTCTTCTATTACACTATTGTGATAGCTACTCTAAATTTCACATTGCTCATGCAGTTATGAACAAGATAAATTTGAGTCATGGACTGAACCTAGAAGCTTGTAAATCAAAAGACACCACAGGTACTCTGTGTTCTTGTTAGTCAGTCCCTAGGATTTAGATAGGAAAAAATTTTTAAAACAGGAAAATAATATACTGTTAAAGTTGATTAGCTGGCTGTAGTCTCCTAGATACAGAAGATTTCCTCCTTTTGCACAGCAGGTGCACGCATGACTTATGCAGGCAAAGCTCAATTTTGTAAAGGTTAAATTTGATCAAATTGATTAAATACAGATTTTTCTTCCATTCTATCAGTACCAGGTTTATGCTTACTGGTTAGAAACCTGTTCCCCAAAAGTCATAGTCATTTCCTTACTTTATTGTGTCTGATTGTTAAGTATCTACAATTTCAAATAAAGAAACAATCCTTTTACTTATAACTTGGAAGTAGCTCCCCTGCAAAAATATTCTTGTTCACCTGTGACAAAGAAAATAAATAAAAATTCGTTTTTCCCAGCCCACTATGTTTGGCACATCAATGCTCAGATCAGATGAAATGCTTACTTTAAGTAAAAGTACTTTTTCTTTTAGCAAGTCAGAAGAATAAAGTTTCCAAAAGCATCACACACTGAGAGAAATAAATTACTTTTCTCACTTGCCCGAAACTGAAAAGACAGGTCTGGGACCTGCAAATGTTTAAAAATCAAGCTAAGCACTACATATATGACAAGCAACATTGACTTTGACAGGGATTCTTATATAGACAAACATGTGCATGAGGTTTGCATAGGACTCGGGAAAAGCTAGCCCTGTGTCTGGGAGACTGAATGCATTAAATTCCCATTTGAAGTGTCTGGTAGCAGATAATGTTCAACACCTTGTGGAAGATACTCGGCCTAGGGCTAGATTGCTAGTTTACACCTGGGCTGATGGCTGGCTGTGGGCAGGGTTTCAGCTCCTCACCATGAAAAACCTTTGCACCATCCAGGAATTATAATGAAATTTGTTCAGGGTCATTAACTACACAGAGACGGCTGTGAGCACTAGTAAGATTTACTTAGCGTGAGGATATAAGAATTAACCAATCTCCTAGATTATAGGTACAAATCTGTGCTCAGAATCTGTGTAGATCAATGCTAAATGAATCATTAATATTCTGTATGAAGCAGAAAATGAAGCTGGAGAAAGCTGATCCCCCTACCTTGTCATTACATTCTCTATTACCACAAGTTCATCCAAAATTGCAAATCATTACCGCTTCTCCAGCATCTGCCACACTCCACTACTGTCCCTGGAGCACTCAGAGAGTCAAATATGTTTACTAAAGCATAAAACTACTAGCACCACTCATCCATGGTTACACAGACACATCTGAACATTACTTTAAAAGTGTCATAGACCTTATATTTATTGTTCTGAATAAACATTAGTCTCATGAGCTGAGAAGCACCAAAGACTGGAGAATGGTAATTACTCACAGGATAGGTACACTGCCATTAGCCGCAATGAAAGCCTCTCTCTTTCCATGTCAGCAGATTTCAGCACTAAGGAAGAGTATCTTGCCTCAGATGGGAGAATTCAACTCCCTGCTTCTTTAGTCTTATGTACTTAGGCAATAAGACCACAATTTCGCTAGATGTTTGACTGGCTTTTGACACAAATTGTACTAGACATGGTACATGGATAATTAGTAGTGCATACAGGCTCTGGTTTTAATCCAAGCCTTTTAATGTAAGTCTCAAAAAATATTTGGGCCACCTGAAATGTTTCATGACATTTTCATTTTTGCAAAAACTGTAACTGCTGATAAAATTCTGATTTTTTTCAACGACATTTTGTTTTTTAACTTGTTTTAATCTTTATTTTTATTTTAAAAGCTAAATATTCTTAACAATTTAAAAAGAAACATTTTTATACGAACCAGTTTTATGAAAATTCAGCACATTTTCAGAGTCAACAAGCAGAAAAATCAGTTACCAGGTGCTAGCAGGGTAATTTTCTGTGAATAAAGATTCATTTGTCTATGTGATATCAACACATTATAAAAATCAAGGCAATACAAAATTGTTACTTATACTATTATATTTCTAATTAGAATGGACTAGAATATTTTCAAAGTTACTTTCTTATAGTCAAATCTAAGTCTGCGATAAGCAGCAACAAGATGTCAGGGAAATCACAATCAAGTCTGATGCCCAGATGCTACTATAAAACACTGTTTGAAGGACTGTGCCCCAGGAAGAAGTACACGTGTTCACCCAAGATACTAAAATGTGCTGATGCTTGCTGTACTCACTAGATAACAGAGACAGTTTTACTGTAACACAACAACTCCCAACAACTTTTTAAACCACTTAATTTAAGACTACCAAAAATGGGAGCTACCTCTGTACTGCCATTCAAAAATCAAGTGTTGGACTCTTAACCTTTCATTGATGCCATTACAAGAAACTGAGGAAGAGAGTAAGAAGAGCAAAGTTAGTAAAATACCAGAATTTTCCACTATTTCTCTGGCAGCACCCACACCAAAAACCAGTGAGTCTTTCGGCAGTGTACTACTTCAAAGCTTACGGAAATTGGGATTATTCTGGTTTACATCAGCTACTGGCCTGACCCAGGGCCTTTGGTGGGGTCCTCTAGGGGATGAGGTCAGCAGACTGAACCGCTGGAGAACGCCCCTCACTCCACCATACTGTAGACTGTCCCTGGGCTGGAAACCAGGGCTGGAGGCTCTGACGCTGACTGGAGTCGAGGAAATGCACCAGAAGGCTTTTTATAACTCGTCTCTCAGCCTCACAGAAGGCAATATGCAGCCTTTTTTTCTTCAGTAAAAATCTGCCTTTCTGCATTGCTCATATTCAGCTCGCAATCAGATGCTGTGCAGATCAGTGCCCAAAATATCAATCCAGCCAAATGTTTACCAGAGCTTTAGGGAAACCTTACGGTCTCAGAACTATTTGCATTCTGAGTTGAATGTGTTTTAATTTCAATCCTACTGGCATCTGCTACGCTTTCACAGTCTTTTAGATGGGTTACTTGGATTATTAGCAAGTAACTACTGTGATTTGACTTTTGCTTTTACTTCTGCCTCTCCCTGATATGGAAAGGCAGCAAACTATGTCTGAAACTCTGCTAAAAAATGGCCCATCCTGTCATTTGATTTGACATTTTGGCATTTTGGGGTTTTTATTTTAGTTTTGGGTCTACTTTCTGGTGTCTACCCATGACTTAGAACAAAGTAATTTAAGTTCCATGCAGATACTTCTCAAGATATACTCCAGTTGTATTTGATTGCCTTTGTTGATACCTTTCCTTCCCACTCTCCGTTCACCTCCTTAGTCAGTTTTTGCTTTTTCTACCAAATACACAAATTGTTCTGTGAAAGACCTTTCACTGATATATCCTCCTTGCTTTACACCTTTTTTTCCCTGAGCCTTTCATCAGCAGCTGTTAATCTCTTCTACTTTTTAACTGGCACCAGTGAAACTGCTGTGTTTTCTCTTTTTCTTTCCAGACGTACTTCAGGTTCACCAGGGCAGTCCAAGCTGCGAAAGGAGGTGGTTGTGATGGCAAAGACAGTCATGGGGAGCTGCATTCCACTACCGAAGCAGCAGGCAGCAACTGTGGAACAGAAAATTCACCTTTTTAATTTATCTAATAAAAATGGACTATAGTGGTGTGGGATAGATTGTAGCTGCTTTAGGCTGGTGTTTGGATGAGCAACAACTCAGATCCTCAGGAGTCCTCGCTTAAGAGAGTGCAGATTCTCCCTCTGGTTTGCTTTCCAGTACTTGGAAAGCACTAATGAGTGTTTTAAATCAAACCACATCTCAAATATTAATGATGTTTCAATGAGCCTCCCATTTAATGTAAAGAAGCACACAGTGCTTTTTAGCTGATTTTATATTTTTCAATAGATTTTGCACTCTAACTGGCATTAGCAGGAGACCTCCAAGTGGCATTGACATATTAAGGGTGCTTAGTTCCCTGCCTGTCTTTATCCCAGCCACCCAATGAGTAACAGTTACGGTTGGGCTTGAGGAAAATCCTTCCAGAAACTGTTTCAAATGCAAACACCTTTTATGTCCTTTGGTTTAATGCATCTTTTTATTTTATATTTTTATAGGAATTGGCTGTCAGGAGAGACATATCACATCACATTGTTTATATATAACACCATTACAAAGACTTCACGTTTAGATGCAGCTCACTAGGGCTGTTTTCCTTTTTGGGGGATAGTTTGTGCCAAAATGAGAGGAAATAGCATTTCCTCTGAGAGTAATGAGCAGCTGGTGCTTTTGCCCTGGTGTTTATGGGATGTAATAGGCACAGTGGCACATTTGGAACTGGTTGGGGAGAAAACGAAATGCTGCTTTCTTTTATCTTTATCACCCCCTTTCCCAAGAAGGTTTTTCAGTTTCTATGGTTTATACTAAATTTAGAAAACACAATAAAAATAAAACCGCAGCACTTTGCCACAATGTAGTCAGATATTACAATGTATGCTTGGTAAAGATGAACTGTATTTATCAACTGTAATCATAAAAACTAAGACAATAAAATATTTTTAAAACTTCTCTAAATAGTTCTTGGAAGAATTAAAGCAAAGGGAATACATCTGGAAATCATATTTGGAGAAGAACCAGCGAAATTGCCATAAACTGTAAATCTGCTCTTCTGGCCAGTGTCTGACCTTAACTTGCACATTCATGGCTGCCATTCTCATGCCTTGAAACTTTAATCCAGTGACAGGACAACAGCAGAGGAATTTAAAAAGTACTGATTTCTCCTAAAAAGCATTTACCAGTTCCTCAACCAGTGGAAATTGGTATAGCTCCATTAAATGAGATAGTGCTATGCAATTCTCTTTGAAAACAATATAAACCCATTGAATCAGAACCAGGATCTGCTCCTTTAGTCACAGCACTTCAGACTGACTGATTAGACCATTATGGATTGTGAATAGGGGTGGCAAACACTGTTCCACAGATAATGTCCTCTTCATCAGCCATACTAATTGGTATTTGTGGTGATCTTATAAACATTGCATAAACTAATGATGTGCACTTGATAACAGTTCAGTACCCAAAGAGTATTCATTTGTGCTGATATAATTCAATGAAACACATAATTATCTACCCTTCTGGTGACAGTGCTCTTTATATGGATCACCATTAATATAAAGACTTATGTCATTCTCAAGTAGTGATGTCATATTGGTGATTTTAGCAATGAAACTATGGGCAAGCAAGGAGCAGTAGTCTTCCAGGGTGGTTACATAAAGAGAATGTAGAAGGGTGCCATTTACGTACTATTTGGTTAATAAGAAAGTCTAAACACATGCTTATGGAATTATTTTTTGTATAGTTCATGATTATGTAAAGCTTTAAGAATGGTTATTTACTTAGCATTGCATAAAGTTTACCACCTAAATCCGGATTTGGGCACCTTATTTAGTTAGATTTTGTTTTGCCCAACTGGTGATCTTCCGTAAAAGAAAGCATGTATACAGAGCACTCAAATCTGAATTTAAAAGCCTGCCATAAGAACCTAATTTGAAAAATACAGGTTTTAGCATTACTCAGGAGAAGTATATCATGGCTGGAACCATGCTTATAGAAATCTCCAAATGGGCTGCAGTTCCTCTGAATATTTACACTATCCATGAGACAAGAAACCTCTACATAAGCCCAAAAGTTATTTACTTGGGTCATATTAAATTCTCACAGTGATTCAACTTGATTTCAGATTGTGCTGCAAACTGAAGAGTCAGGCATGGTATACTAGATTCAACATATATGAATCATTTTAGGCATGGTTAAATACAGTCAGCATTTCTGATGTGCTTCTGAAATGAAAGAAGATTCTGTGAGGAGGTACCTTGGACACACCAGGGAAGGGTTGTTCCATGAAGCCTCCTGCTCCATTGATGTCACATGAGAGGATGTTCTTGCTGTAACTTGGACCACTGTCAGCAGCACCCAGAGATCAGATCAGTTAGCTCACAAGACAGTACTGGCAGTTTCCTCACATTTTCTCACCTCTCCCACACATTCCTCCTTTTGACATAGCTCTCAGGATGTTATGAAAGACAGGAGGTGCTACTGAAGCAATGGAGAAGATCAATCTAGTCACCAAAATGTTCCTCTTCTTCTACTGACCACAGCTCCCTCATCACTTGCTAAGGGTGCTTCAACATGCCCTGCAGAGCTGGGCACTTTGCCATCCCTGCAACGACCTGACCATGAGCTAGGGCTGCCCTTTTTTGTGTTTTTTTTCATGCTGTCCTGGCACCTAAGCTTCCTGTCTTATCCAGAAGTTACTATGACTTGCCTTACCTTTCTGTGACTAACCAGCCTTCTTGGACATCTGGTTAACCTCATACCCCATTTACCTTAGCTCTCACACTGCAGTATGTGACAGACTGCCTCCAAAAAGCTCTGCAGCTGGAGGGCTATGGAGAAGAATATACAGGACCATACCTACAGCCATATATCTCAACTGTTAGTTGGATGGTGCAGGAATATATTGTGCCCAGTTTTCTGGGGAGGGAATTTATCATGCTTATCAGCGTGAGGCTGAGCACATTGCAACATCCACTATTACTCATTCTTCTTTTCTTTTTTTCTTTCCTCTGCATTTGGATATTTTTTACATGTTTTAAATGAATTACAATAATATCCCAGTTAAGCCTGAATCACCAGATCCTGTCCAGAAGAATATTTGCAATACTGCAAAATAATGTTCGTTTTGAAATCTTTGGATATTTTACCAATCATTTTAGCAGCAAGCCAGATCCTACTTATGCTGGTGATTCTTTAAAAAGTACCTTGCACAACTCCTTCAGAGAAAAAGGTGTTGTAATACTATTTGCAAATGTTTACCTGAGTCATGATTATCACGCAAATTTCCAGAACAGACCAGGTGTACTCCAGCCTGACCTTTGCTACTTCACACTACCCTGGGAGCAAAGCAACTCCAGTGTGCCACTGAACTCCAGAGCTCCTCTTGCTAACAGAAGTTCCTTGTAATACAAAAGAAATGTATCTTTGGAAAAGCATTCCAGAGAAAAATGCAACACATAAGGCTTCTAGTCCCCAGACTGCATGGTTAAATAGCATTTAGGAATCAAAACAGACAAGCAACTAGTACGAACATTTGTACAATCCCTCTGAGAATGGAGAGTTTTTCTAACATTAGCAACTTCTTTAGAAGAATTTCTGCTTCATAAATGCTTTTAATACAGCTCTAGCCCTTCCCTTAAGCTCTTTCCATCTAGCCCACCAGCTCCTTGCTCTCTTTTTTCAGAAGCTCTGAGATGGTACTTTTCAGGGTCACATTACCTGACACAGGAAGACTAAGAGGCTCTGACAGCAGAATTAAATTACTGTTGGTAACGAATACATAATATTATTCAGTTTAACTGATGGAAACCAAGTCAAAAGCCCACCCCTTAGCATTAGAATCTACATCTCATGGTACGAGTAATTTTTGGGGTTTTTTTTGTTCCATCCAATCCTTTGTTCATGGACAAAGTCTGCCATGGTTTCACTGGGATAAGATGGGGAAGAGGCTGTCTAGGGGTCCAGCTGTCTAGGACTCATACCATGGTTTGGACAAGGCACAACTGCCAAGCCTCTCCCTGCCTACCTAGAAGAGAGTATCTTAATTTTTACAGCAACCAGTGAGTAAACTAATTTTTAACCTGGTAGGGTGTTGATCCTGACTATCTTTGATGTGTCTTCTCCAACAAGTAACTGTTTTACAGTTCTGAGTTGTGCTTATCCTGCTTGTAGAGTTTCTGTGCTCCTGACAAAACAGGAGCAAAGTGACCACCTGAGGAGGGTTACTCAGCTACCTGACTGCTCAGAGGTGCACATTAGATCTGATCCAAAATCACCAAAGGCTTCAGCTACGTGGGGTTGGAGGTGCTCAGGAGTATCTCAACAGCCTGACCTGAAACAGCTGAAAGAGAAGATGCATAACCTGAAGCTGTTCAAAAAACAATCTTTTAGTTGGTGTGTGGGGGACCTATGAAGCACCTGCCACAATGGTGCATATAGCAAGGTTACCCTGATAGAAGCTATTTATCATATCCAAAATTCTTCCAATAGTTGGCAGTCAACTGGCTGCAGCCTCATAACAAGTACAGCACAGGTCTATGCCCTCAGCAAAGCTTTGGTAACAATCTGAACTGTATGTACGTACGGCTTCATGTACAATGACAAGCCAAGCCCCAGTAACTCTCAGGAAGACTCCCAAAAGACACACACTTATCAGCTCACTCCTGTTCCATTTTAGCTCTTTTTAAAACCAAAAATAACCTTTGCCCTGATTCACCAGCCATAAATCCACTAGAATATTCTACAGTGAGTTGATCAGTTTGTCATGCCAGGATTGCACAGATCAGTAAGAGAACAAGTGTGATATAATATAATTGCACATAAAAGGACTGGAATGATCTTTTGCATCTTTATTTACTTCTATTAGAAAATGTCTTGGCAGACTTAACCATTAACATTTTCTGCTTTCTCAAGGAAAAGATAATTTATCCTCTTAAGGATATTAGACTCCTGTGTATTGTTTTTCCCCGTTTGGTACCCTTGATTCCCCCTTCTGAACACTTGAGTGCTTGCAATCAGCACACAATGACACTTACTAATAACAACTGAACTACAACACCCCACCATAATGTTCTTCTGACACCATATATAACACCATATAACACCAGCAATGTGGAGGAGCTTCACTGTGCAGACACTCGAGCCTCTCCATACCTACATCTGTTTTCTTTTCCCTCTGGTACATCTGCTGTGGAGTGTGACCCCTGCTGGGAACAATGAGACCCAAACTCATGTCTTTCGCTGTAATTCTGAGCCCCAATTCAAATTCTGGTACTTGGCTTTAATTCCTCAGAAACTGACAGATGCTGGATCAACACAACTGCATGCAGAAAGCTCTGTGTCATGTTCTGCTGTCTTTGTTATGCTTATTATATTCTACTGGAGAGGTGGCCAACAAACAAATTCTGTAGCACACCTCCTTGTTACATTATATGCCACACTGCCAGCAACAAGAGAAATATACGAGACACATATGGGAAAAGAGAGAATGTTAGATGGTTAATCTATATAACAGACGACTAAATTTCAGTGCTGCTTTATTTGCTTCAAACAGCAACAGAAAAACATTCACTAATGAAATTATCCAATTTATTTTCTGCTAAATTATGTCCTTATTAGTAACAGACATACACATAAATATAGTAATAGACTGGAGCAGCTGCTCCATCAGTGTTACAAGACTGCAAGACTTGGACACTCCTGGGGTCCCTGAGCTCTGCCATTCCTCCTTCTCTGCACGTCCCCAGAGAGCAAAGAAGTCCAAGTGAATTTCACTTGTAGCCCCCTCTCTCCCCAGGAGAAGAGAAAACTGTAAATACTTATCCAGAGAGAGGACATCTTGCATTTGTGCCAAGGATTTTTTTTCTCTATTTAATTCTACAGGTCTAATGAATAACCTCTGAAGTTCTCTATTGGCATCTTCCTTTTAATGTTCTACAGGCTGTTCCTTACTAGAGAGCTAATGCAATCCTTTGTGTTCTTTCTTCTCACTTTGTTTACGAGTACTATATACAACAGCTAATCAACATCTCCATCACAAGGAATGAAAGAAATCTATTCCTACTGTTGTGAAAAATAAGTGTTATAGGCATATGCACGCATGTTACTTCAGATGTGCTGTTCACCAGTGTTGGGAACACATCATTGAGCTAAACAAACTTTTAACACCAAGAATGGTTGCTCCACATATATATATATATATACACACACACACATATATATACACACACACCTATATATACACACACACACACGCATATATACACATATAGATACATAGATATAGATCTCTGAAGAGATCCAACAAATATTTTACAAATATTGTAATTTCCCAGCCATATATCTGAAGAGTAAATCCCGGGTCATCTGGTTTATTGGTCCTTCCCTATGTATGGAAGTGACTAGGCACTTCAAGGCAACTCAGACTTTCAATCTTTCATTTGTTGACTTCAAATTCCTGAGGTCGAGGAGCAGAGCAATTGCTGGACATGAAGGAAGCCCTCTCCTGAGCCTCTGTTCTATGCTTCATCCACTGGATTCCAACCCTTCCCAGTTTAATATGAAACATTTTGCCTTTTTGACAGGCTGTTTTTCTAGAAGGCAGGCTGTTGGGAAGACCTGGGGAAAGCCTGGAAGGTCTTTGACGTATTTAGCTATATGGTCTTAACAAAATTACATTGTTCTTGCTAAGTGTGATTAACAGTAATCACTGGAGGACACCTTGTGACAGTGCAAACCTGTCCTGAGGTAGTGTATAAGGCTTATTCAGTTTCTTTAGAAAATTCCAAGAATAACAGTAATAACACTGCTATCCTCTGTAGAAAGTGAAGAATGTGATTGGCTGACTTTACACAAGCTTTTTAAAGAAGAATTTTTACTCTTCTTGTGTGGCAACTTTCCCCATTTTTTCTCTACTCCACCCTCTCCAGCCATCATTCTTTGCTTCTGAATAAGGATAGAAAGGAAAAAAATGAACAGCAATGTTTTTTCTTTGTTTGGGGAAAGACAAATTTGAGAGAAATTTGTATTAAGGTGATTTTTTTATTATAAAGATAAATGATCAAAATGTTTTGACAGCCTTGTTTTTATTTATGCAGCATAGGTTAGATTTATGATCTTTTCAATGCTATTTTATAATATAAGCACTTGGGGGAAAATGCCCATCTTGTGTCGTGTGGTGCGGGTCTGCACGACAGCATGCCTGTGCATGGAGGGCTGCAGTTGCTTGAACCATTGCTATATCCACAGGGGAAAGAGCAAACCAACCAGGGCTCTGCAGTGGTAAACAAATGAAAGCCCAACTGTTTTTCCCTGTAATATTTCATACATCAGAAAATCACGTATTAAAATAGAATGATTAGGAAAGTAGCATGCTCTCTGATTACAGAGCTAACAGCAGCTCATCCTAGCAGCATGTTTTGTGTTGCTTTTGTATCTACAAGGCACTGGCAAACTATCAAAATAACACCAGCAGAACAGTCAAGCACTATGCAAAGCAGACTTTCAGAGGGCTGCACTTCTGTCAGCTCTATAGCGAAGACCTTGTGTTATACCCGAGCCTTTCTTTTCTCACTGTTTTAGATTTGACCATAATATTTTTATGATGTGTGATTTGACAAGACTGGTTAAGCAGCCCTAACTGCTTCCAGTCTACACAGTCTTGATGATAGTTGTCCTAATACATGCTAACACTTGCAAGAAACTAGGTGCAAACATGATATAGCAGTAAAAATAAGACTGAAGGTTTGCTAATGCTAAACATACTAGGGGGTTTCAAAGTGCTTTAGGGTAGTGAATGCCCACATGCATAATTATATATATGGCTTTATTTCTATGTCCTGGATGTGACATCATTTATCCTAGACGGTCTTTCCATTTTTAGTATTTGTAATTTTTCCTACCTAAATTAAGATTACTGGGGAAGAAACATATTTGAGAATATGAGAATAATAGATTCACATTAACAAAGCTCACAACCTATAATGTTATAACTGAAACAGCATTGTGAAGAATTATTTATTGGACAAAGGACAGTTAACAAATTTGGTGGTACTCAAGCAAATGATTAAGCAGTCATTGTCAACCACTGTAGCAGAGAGCCTGGTTTTCTGAGACATTACAGCTTTGGGAGCTATTTAGGCTCATTTATATTGTGTGCAAAATAAACATCATCTGTGTGAATGGTGAGTGCGAAATGTTAGAGATTTACATCTACTTCATATTTATGCTGTACTTCTTTAAGTAATTAGAGAGATGAACAAAATTGGTTAGACAGTATTCTTATGGTTAGCATTTGTAGACAGGAAGCCTTGGAGGTTTGATTTCCCCTCGTCTTCGCAACCACTGGAAAGGAATTCAAAGCAGAAATAAAATACTGCCAATCTCTCAAATGGGTGTAAGAGACAACTTTGCTCTGTTGTAAATGAGATTAAGCCCAAAGGAGAAGTAGACTCACAAAGAATTTAAGGATCTTACCTGCTTTCTTGGTTTTATTTCTGAAAAGGAAAATAAGATTGTAGCAGTGGCTAAGCCTGCAGCAGTCTCAGAGCTTTCTCTTTAGTCCCTCATATGTACATAATTGTTAGCAGCTCCATGTCAGCTCCTCTCCACAAGGCTTACAAAGGAAATTGCAGAGTTCCACCCTTGGATCTGCTCTTGTGCAGATTCTAGACAGCAAGGGCTCAAACACGCTCCAAATCTCCCTTCTGCAGCTACTTTGTGACTGATCTGGTCACCTGCATGGGTACTTCTCAACTCTGCTCCAGAACCAAATTTTAAAAGAAAAAAAAACATTTAGGCTTGCAATTCCAATTTATGTGCCTACCATATTCCAGCACAATTCAAGTTTAGGATCCCAAATAATTTCTTTAACCTTGACCTGATCATCACGCTCCACCTATAGCCCTCCACCCACTAGTCACTTAAAATAAAGATAAATCCATTTTACTTTCAAGCTGAGTTTTTCGATCTTTTAATTAGTGTCCAGTTTAGGTCACAGTGAATAGGGAGGACAATGAATAAATCATTATTCTTCCTCTATGCTTCATCTGGTCTTCCCTGCTGATGTCTACTTTCTTTACTATATTAGTGAAGCAAATGTACTCCAACTTTGTGTAGATGTCAGAGAAGACAGCCCACATGTGCTGTAGATAGCGTGTATGGAGCATGTTGTCACCAAAGCAACATCTGTCTGATGACTCAGAGTAAAAGTGGTTCTGTTTGTTCTGTGTCAAAAAGACAGAAATGCTACTTTGATGTTCTAGTGTGCATCACAGTACCAGGCATGTGCACAACAGAGACAACAGCAAGCAGCACAATCTGGTTTCATACCATACATTTTAGGTGTTTTTCAAGGCTAAAAAAATCAGTTAAATTTTCTAAGTAGTGAACTGCTTTGTGAAACCTTGAAATAAAATAGTCCTTCCCCTTTCTTTAAAGCATTGACCACCCATATACTTCACAATATAGTCCTGCCAAAAATTATGAAGGCAAGCTCTGCTCATTTACACACAGAAAGGAAACTGTTGAAATTTGTCCTCTCTAAACACAAGTTAAAAATTATCACAAGTGAGTTTTGCAAAATATACACCCAAGTAATTAAGAGAATACTAAGGACTACAAGAGGATTCTATTTATGCTGTATAAAAGTTCTTCAGATAGTATTCAGAGCTGATCAGTGAATTCACTACTGTCAGTTCCCAACTTCACACACTTTTAAGACACAATTTTCTGCATCTGGTTGCACATAGTATTCTTTGAAAATTAGGAACCTTTCAGATGTTTCAAGATGAGTCCTCAGAGATTAAGGCAACAAATTATATTTTTCATTCTATAAAGCATAAGCCTAAAAGTCCAGCTCAAGGCATCCATGATCCAGATGAGCTGGCAAACTCCCGCCATTCTGGCCAGCAACAGTGTCAGGATGCCAGAGAGCACAGGGATTCAGGGACAGAGGACAGAGAGTGAATACTTTTGGGTCCATAATTAATAGATCAGGGAGAAGAAGAGCCTCCTGCTAGCTAGGCATGGAGATACAGCTTCCAAGGAGGAGTCAGAATCAGTCAGGAGCAGAGCTTGCCAAAGACGGTTTCTAACAGCCAGTTCAGAAATCATCTGTGACTTTAACAATCAGTTGTGCTGAAATGTGCTCCAGCAGAGTCCTGCAACTAGTTATGCTATAATGGAAAGAGCCTGCAGCCAGTTTGTAATCCAAGTGCTGAAGAGCAGAAATTAGAGGAGATGCAGCCACTATACCCAATGTGCAACTCACTGTTCAAAGAAGGCACTCAGCTCAGAGGAAGCAGGAGATGAAGTCTCCTGCATAAGGTGCAGTCTTCAGCAACAGGCTGAAGATTTATCTAACCCTCAGGATTGCAGAGTCAGCTAAATTAAAATGTCATCTTCCTGCAATAGAGTGTTACTGCAGTCATAGTCTGCTCATCTTATCTATGAAGAGTTTTTACTGCCGTTTGTGCAATAACATCCCATCTTGAAATAGTGTTTGTTAAACTTGCAGCATATTTCATTAGCTCCTGCCATTTCCCATCACAATCTCTTTGAATTGCAGAATGTTATTCAATTTAGTTACTATTTGGATTTCTTCCAGAGCTGTATGGCTCTGAGAACAGCTCACAAAATAACATTGGCTTGTATTATTTTCGACAGCTTCTTTTGTTGTTTTCTGATGATGATAAATGTGTGGTGAAATAGCTGAGAATGTAATCAACGGGGCTGATTTTGTATTCACCTATATTACACTATATTATATCTTTTGCAATTTGAGTAGTCCATGCTCTTTTATGTTCTTGACACTGCAGCTGTTGCTATTATAAGGACGATTTTTTTTTCTCACCAAAGTGAAACTAGAAAACTTCTGTGTAAGCCTATCGTGGAGCAGGTAACAGAATTTAGCCCCATTTTTCTCAGGAATTTTTGAGAGTTCCTGAAAAACACCAATAAATAAGTGAAAAACAAGATAAAAAGATAAAGTACTCTAGTATGTTCCACTGTGAATGATTGATTTATAGCAGACAGAGCAATGTGAACTTTATAAATTGATGTTTTCTTTGTATACCTATAATAATGTAGCTTAGGCTGAGAAACTACAGCAACTCTAGCTTGTTTGAAGTTTAAAGGAAACCTTTACCACTTAAATCATTATTCTGGAGGTTTTCATATGATTTACCAGTACAAGGACATATCTGATAGCTTTGTAAGGTTGTGGTATATAGAACTGGCCAAACAATTTAAGTGGAGAATGGAGTTGAATCAAAGGGTTTCACCCTGCACTAAAACTTCTCTCTGGCATTAAATGCAGTTGATCAGGACTCATATTTATTTGGATCACGTAAGCAACTGTGTTTGACCAAACCTTTATTCCAATTCTGCAGTAGTTATAAGACAAAAATCCTGCCCTTAATAATCAGTTAAGTACATAACTTGATTTTAATTTTGGTCTCAGTTTGTCTTCCTTTTTTCTGCCTGCAGCTTAGAAATTTAAATCTGTTACTGTGAAATTAAAAAAAATTAGAGACTGAAATGATATTAAATGGGGAAATAGTAAAATTGTACAGAGATGGACACTTAAAAAAACCTGTCCCATAGCAGTTTTGACAGGACTCTGCCATTCAGATCGTTGTCTGGGGCTGGGTTCTGTGCAATGTCATGCTGCACTAGCATGGGCTGTGAGGGCTGTATTTTATAGTAACTTCTCTAGACCAGCTGCAGAGAAAATTCAACAATAAAATCCAAATTATGTTTGTCATAAGCTTCTGCTCTTTCATTGCTACATTTGTGTACATGAAATGTAATATACTAGTGAGAATGTCCCCTGACATGGAGCTGATTTTTATATCCTTTAAATTTACCACTAGCTTTACAGATGCCGCAATCTCTTTTATTCCAGTTCTAGCAATTATAACATAATCTGTGCTAACACTGCAGATTACTAGGGCAATTTTGAAGATAAATGATCACATCTCCATTTCCATCTGCTGGTCCAATCAGGAAAATGGTGAGAATAAAACCTACCCTTTATATTGGTGCATTTTGGTGCTTGTGTGGCAGTCTACTCAGTCAACTGTATTGGGCCATGTAAAGAACAATTCCATGAAGATATGAAGAAAGCTCCAAATTCCCCACCACCTTATATCTTCATTTTGCAGCATTATAAAGGTCCAAGCATTTCTGTTTCTCCATCATTGGGCATACTCCCACATGTGACTGACATATAGTTTTTTCTGCTTAATAGAAGGCTTTTCTAGATGTAAATTTGGCACATTTCTGTCCCTACAGCTGCCGTAATTACAAGGTCTGGTCAGACTCCTTAACCAAGCCACAGTCACAGGCAGTCTGTCTTGTCTGAGCACTGTGATACAGCCCAGGATGCTCTGTTGGTCTAGACTGGTACCAGTTTGCAACAGACTGGGGTCGATAAAAACATTCAGATCATACTTAGATGTCAGTTGGTTTTAGAGCACAAACTAAGCAGCCAAAACAAAACAAACACTTCTCCTTGCCAAACCAGACAGACTTCTCCCTGCTTTCCTCCTCCCCCTCTCTATCTAAAAAGCCTGTCTGATGAAGATTTTTCAAGGAAATTAGGTTTGCAAATCTCCTGAATATAATGATACCAGGTCATGCATAACTGCTCAGACATTTATGTCATCAGGTGTAAAGTTTCATACCGTTAAAATGTGTTTGAATTCAATGATTAGAAAACAAAAATATTTGGGGGATAAGCAAACTAGAACAACAATGCAACTGTTTTCAAGGGAATTATTTGCAGCACATTTCTACTAGTAATTATTTTTTGTTCTGGTTTGCAGCGCTTCTGCTTCTGGCATCTCATCTCCTTCACAGCAGCCAGCAATTGAATTAGAATCATTGCTGAACAGCAAGAAAATCTGTCATAGGAGTCATGTTGACAGACAACTTTGTTCTGTTCTCATTTCTGTTTTCCCTTTATTGTATTTACATCCGAAAGTCCACACCTAGAAGTGAGCAGAAACAGACACAAATCATATTTGTCTAGCCCCTTCCTCCTTTGTCCTGCTTTTGTCTTTAATAGAGCTCACATTCAGCTGCTCGCATCAGGAGGAAATAGCCAGCCACCAGTCTTTACTACCCACTGTGCCTGGCAGCACATCAAAACCCTACCTTTTCTCCAGCATCCTGCGGTAGTGGTGCATGTCTCCCATTATCATCCTGCATGACTAACAGGAGTAAAAGATGATCGAATTCTTCCTTTATAAATACTGCCACTGGTTTTGGGTACAGCGCTGTGCTTCCCGGTACAACATCAGAGTGCCAACAGCACCTGGTCCATAGACCCGTTTTTTGAAGGCCAAGCCATCAAAGCTGCCTTTCACAGAAAACGGTTGCAGATAAAATTAGGTGGCATTTTTGTGGTTTGTTCTGTTTTTTCCCTTGGACAAGGCCAATGTTTTACTACATAACTCACTGCTCATATAATGCTTTCACAGGCAAAAGCAGGCACTGAGCCTTCTGTAATGCTGACTCCTGTAAAAGTGTGGGGCTTTTTCCCCCACTCTCATGACATTTCATACCCTAAGGTTATAAAAATATTGAAAATCCTAAGGGTGAGAGAAATGGAGACAGAAATAGTGAAATAAATGCATCTCCTCCTCTTTCAAACAGCAAAATACAGACTACCAAAGATTACCTCAAGACAGAAACACCCTTCAGAAGTTGACTGGCAGAAGAAAACTGCACACAGCAAGTTTGATGTAACTTACATCTTCCAGAGGTAGAGGTTTACAGACAAACACTCCTTCCAAAACTAAAGAACAAAACTATTTCTGCTAAGAGCTGCTTCTGCAGAAATCAACACGTCCTGTTTGCTCTATGAAACACACGTATGGAGGACTACTCAGCAGCCTCACTGACTGAAGCCAACTTATAATTAATTCACCAATGTCTTTTAATCTGTGGCACCACGGATAAAAGCACTGCTGTGGAATGAGCTATGAATCCCTTTGCAGCAAGGACGGATCTGGCTCAAGGTACTTCCCACAGGTTCTTCCGGGGAAGAAAACCTTTGTGGGCTGGTGACTTGTTTTGACACACAGTGAGGTACAGATCATACGGTGGCCCTGACTTCACAGCCCTGCATGTATGAATAATGCAGGGCTACGCTGTCAGAGGCAGGAATGAGCTCTGTCATCACTGATGCCAGGGGATGAAAGTCACCACACCAAAACATCACCTTTGTGTTGTGGCTGCTCTTGGGAAGTTTCTGTCCCTCTTCCACAGAGTAAACTGCTGCCATATATTTATGTTAGTAAAGGAATGAACACAACATTTCCAATCCCTACACACCTGCAGAAAACACTTCTCCTTATCTAGACCTGGTTTATTAAAGAAAATGAAAGACGGATCCAAAAGCCAAGCCAAAATGCTCATAAACGTGTGGAGACCAAGAGGTTTAGGCAGCCATGGTAAGTCAAGAGTGTTCTCACACATTGATGGTGACCATTTTTTGACCAGTTCATTCAGATATTTTTTTTCTGAGGCATCCCACATCTTTCATTTCTCCGAATTGTTTACACAAGCTTTGCAGATGTAGGATCTGCACAACACTAACTGAAAACAAATATTTGTTCTTAAAGCAGAAATTAAAAGTTTGTCTCCTGGACAAACTTCTCCATTTGCACATATTGGTGATCATTTTACAGTCATATTTACATTTATAGACTCAGAAATCAAAAAAGGTGTAAAAAATGACAGTCAAACACAACACAAAATTTGTCCTCTTCTATGAAAACAAATCAGTGAAAGACCAAATGGTGAAAACTGGAAAATGACATTAGATATTTAGCTTCTTGGTGAAACATGTTTTTCCTCAGCAGAAAGCAAGATTCATTGGGGGGGGGTGGGGAGGAATGGAGTTTTTTTCCTTCAGAAATAGTAGTCAAATGCAGAAAGACATTTTCTTTCTGGTGACAGTGACAGCTCCTCAAAACACATTGACTGCATTTTCTTTGAACAAACGCAGTTTTTACATACTCCCATGAGATAACATATATCATGCCCATTACTGACAATTACTGATATCATGGGTAGCTTTAGACAAAATCGGGGACTGCAGCACTAAGATAACCACTAGTCTTGCCAATAGGTCAGATCACATGGAAAAATGAGTCACATGGGGTTTGAGTGTGTGGTCCAGCTTGATCACATTGATGTCGTCTCTTCTAGGATCTCCTATAGTTGGAATTTTTCTACTATATTGTCCCAATTTACGTGCTTTAAAGTCATGCAGCTCGTGCATAGCATCCACTTACATACAACTACTTACACACAGATCACTTTAAGCAGAAACAAGATGCATGCTGATTTCCATGTGTTCATAGATCTATTCATATACGTGCACAATTAGTCTAGATTGCATAGAAGTGATTTTAGAGAAATGGTACACGTCAGCATGCAACTATTTTGAAATGACATAACTAGAAAAAAATAAGCACCAGAGCTCAATAAAATGGCTTGGCATGAAGTGTGGCTGTAGAAAATCATGAAAATAGTTAACTTATGGTTTGATAAAAGTGAAATTATAAATAATTGTATTCATTGAAATCTCAACAAGAACCAAGTGAAAATATTTCTTGTTTTTTAACTAACCTTAACATTCAGATCACACATAAAAGTAAAAAAGGTTTGTACATATGCATGGCAAGGGAATATTGTGGTGTATATGCTAGTTTCTCCCTACTGCAATAATATTTTAAGTGATATCTATTACTATAGAAAATAATTCTCATTACCTTGTCAAAGCCTTTCAACTGGATGCTTCTACCTTGTAACTTCACAAATGACTTTGTGTAAATAGAGATATCATTCATCTCTAAAGCCCATGACATCAGTATGCCACCCAAACTTTCTCTAATAATAGTACAGTGATCTGTCCTTTTCCCTTTTAAGTCACACCATTTAAGAGTCTTGCCAGATGAGTATAAAAGCGGTTTGCATTCACATGCCATTTTTTCCACTTGGTTTTGTTTAACACATGTCTATGTCTTTAAAATGCAGAGAAACCACCACTAAGAAATAGCTAGCCCACGGGACTGGAAAGGTGATCTGAAGGTTTGCCCTGCTGGGTCATTTTTTGTGTATCCGGCTCACATCTCTGGTTGACAGTAAATTAAAGTTACTGCCATTTGACAGGTGTGCAGCAGCCTATGTAAAATGAGTTGGTGTGGTGAGCGCTGCTGGTGGTGGGCAGATGTCCACACCACACTCCACACCAGCACGCTCACGGTCAGCGCTCGCCTCAGCAGGCTCAGGAAAGAGCTCAGGAATCACCCCAACATGGAACATGGTCTATGCTTTCATTCTTACAGGTGGTCCTTCTGCTTCGCGGTCAAAGCACATGGGCAGTACCGCAGGGGAATGTGCAGGACTTCACTCCATGTGTGGTACTCCAAAATAAGCACTTCCACTTTCACTGCCAGCAGCTGTGCTATAAGCTAAGGACTAAGCATCTGAATTACAAAAAAAAAAAGATTGTGCCATTATGTAAATATTACACATCATCGTAACTGAAAAATACATATAAAAATCTACATTGGTGATTAATTGTGGGAGACCATCTTGTCTAGTTTCTTTCAGTAATGGAGTGGCAAACATCTCCTCGCTGTAAGGAGCCCAAAGACAGCTTTTTACATGCTCCCTGTGGGAAGCTGGATGCCTTCAAAGGAGTCAGAAGGGAAAAACGTGGGAGGCATTCTGGCTCTGCTCCGTTCTCTGCTGTGGCCAGCAGCGCCAGGAGGACTTGTTTATAAGAAAAGAACAGGAATCCCAAAGTGGTCAGATGAAAAACAGCACCAAAAAAATCCAACTAAAAAAGATCAATTAAAAAAAGGAAAACTATTGACTTTCTCAAACTCCAAAAAACCCCACACCTGATAATATCATTGTAGAAATAAGAGGTGCTTCCTCACTTGGAATTATTTGCTTTGTCCCCATTTATTTCTATTAAAAATATATAAAGTGCTTACCTTAATGTAAGACCCAGGGGACATTAAATCACCACAAAATGAGAAATTGTCTGCAAACTCAGTGCTATTACTATGAACAAGATGAAAATGACAGAAATCCAGAGAACTAAACGTGGGTGATGAGACCTCTTTCAGGTACATGAGAGAATAAAGTTTAAAAAAAAAGAATCAAATTTGTGATTCAGAAATGTCTGGAGATAACTGGGAAAACAACAGTCTTTCAGCCTGGGCAGGCTACATGAAGGATTATTGAGATAGGGTATAGGAAGGAAGTCAGAAAACACTGGCATAGAAATTGCTTTCATTAAATGGTCAAAAAGTACTGAAAAAATAAATCTGTTTTATGCCAAACTGATATGTCCTTCTTGATTGAAATAAAATGTTTCAAGTTTGTTTTTACATTTGGGTTTCTCCCCTTTCCTTCAACTTAGTTTCTGGAAACAGCTATTTTGAGAATCATATTAAGCATTACGCAAAGAGTCCAAGCCAGCCCATCAAAGTCAGAATTTAAGGAGTTCCTCACCTATCTCTGAAATATCTCTGCCTTGTTCAAAATAATTACATGACTTTTTGGAACGTAGGTGATATGATAGAGAAATCATGTTTGCATTTGCAGGTTATTTCCAGAAACTGTCAGGTACCAGGCACCAGATTAAAGAGGCTCCTTTATGCCATCCACTGTGTCAATTTCTATGCTTTTTCCAAAATTATTGTCTTGCTAGAACTTCTGAAACAGAGCTATATTTTTTTCCAACTTATGATTTCTTGAAAGTATTTTCTTCCTACATTTTTGTGCTTTCACTCTATTACAGTGTGTAAGGTAGCCAAGCAAGATCAATTACTGTGTTGTTTCAATAAACTCAGTCTCCAAATCAACATCTTTCTTAAACTCTAATCTTTACTATTCCACTACTCTGACAGTTACCATTGAGCACTACAAGAAGAAGAATTAGGTAATTGTATCTAATTGTGTTCTCCCTGACTGTTGTTTAAACAAGGAAAGCCTTTCAGTTGTTGTGAAAAGTATTAACAGCAGACCTTTGCTGACCTTCTAGGAGTCATTTGGGAAAACTTGACATTACACAGAAACTTACTCAAACAAGCTATAATTAAGTTGGAGTGGAGTGACACCACTTACAAGAGAAAACTAAGTAAGGCCATTTAATCCAAAAATTGCTTAAGGGCTCCCAGAAGCACAAAAGTTTACCTCTACTAAAATAATTATGTTTTGCCATTAGATGAAGAGAGGGTACAAATGGAATATGCATGTTCTTTTCAACATCACTACCCTTCACTGCTCTACCAAAACTGGAAGGGGCAATGGAAACACCTTTCAAACTAATGTTTTGCATTCAATTAGGTAGAAGCATCTGCTTTGCCTTCAAATAACCTGCCAATCATTCACAAGGTAAAGGACAAACTCCGATTGCTGCTGCATACCCAAAAGTCCCTAGGACTAACTGAAATATAGAGGCCTTGGCCTTCTGAGATTCAGGACAACGATGCTTTATCTCTGGCTTAGCATATTAGACTTTTCTCTATTCCCTTCTTTGTTCATCTCTCTCACTAGTTCGTTTTACTTTCCACAGCAAATATTTGTTGCCATCTCTGAAGTCAAAATGTACATTGCATAAACCACAGGATGTGTGTCAAAAAGAGTGTCAAGTCCTGTCTAAAATATGGGGCATTTATGTTTACATGAAGATTATTTAGGAAATGCCTCACACGCACCCCGCCTTTTACAAAATTCCTACTTTAATATTCTTAAAAAATTCAAATATATAAAATTGTTCCCAAAACATACACTGTAATCTGTCAATCTCTTCTAGCTCTCTCTGAAATATCAAATAAGGTATTCATTGGGAAAGAATAGGCATAAAAAATCCAACAGTCAAAATCATTGCACTCAGTTACAGATTCAGTGGTATCAACTTTTCAGATGGTTTCACTGCACCAGACCAATCGCTCCATCCAGATCTGCAGGAGGTAGCTGTGATATCCAAATGTCCCGATCTTTTTCATGCCTTCTTTTCATGATTTCTGTTTTGCCAGTCATGCCACCTTTTCATGCACCTTTCATCTCCTTCCCAAAGGCCTTCTTCTGTGTATCCTCATGCATGAAAACAATTTCAAATCTATTTGCCTTCAATGAATTTGAATTATTCCTAGAAAAGCTCACTTCTTCAACATGGCTTATAAAATTCTAGAATGCAGTCTTAAAATATTTTTTATGTTCTACTCCTTATCTTTAAATATACATCCAAAACTATGAAAGACCTGCAGAAACTGGAGTTAAATCAATTCCAACAAGTTGAACATTTGACCAGTGGGAGAAGATAATCATATTCCTCTAATTAAGGACTATTTAAAAGCCCATATACATGATTTGACTTATGCCTCTTCTTAATTATATGTCTAATATATGTCCTAAACATCATTGTCATTCATTAATATTCGGATTGTAAGTACAGAAATCTCTTTTCCCTTTTTATTCAGTGAGCTACTTTCCTGGACTAAGCACTAAAGCCAAACAATAACAAAAACTCATTTACTGAGTCAGGTCAATAGCCAAAATTATTTTTTATGGTTTTACTTGTTTCTCTATTTCAAACTACCTCTAAATATATGATGTTTGTAGGAAAGTACAGAAAAACTAAAGGGCCACTGAAAGTAACAAAGTGATTTGTGAGAAGTTTTAAATTTCATAGTAGTGCCCCCACTAAAATTGCTGTAACATCACTGTAAGATATCCTTTTGAAGGACATTCATTCACCTAACTTAAGTGTCTGAAACTGCAAAATGTGAATTAGGAAATTAGCTTTCCTATTGCTTCTCCATAGTCTCTGAAAAAGATAAGACCTTCTGGATGACAATTCAAAGAAGACCACCTGATTTTCACCCTACAATAACTTGACTCCATCAAATGCCTCTCAAGAAAGCCCCAGAAGTCAAATCAGCAAATGTAGTTACCAAAATCAGCCATTTTGAATGTCACTTTGAGACTACTGCTTGAAAGAATGCAGTATTTCAGAAGGCAATAAGAGATGGTAGATTGATTTCTGGGAAGAGAAAATTGTTTTCTTTTCATCCAAATTTGTTCCATTGTAAGAAGGTTTTTGAAAACATAGTCAACCAAAAAAGGTCAGAAGTAAAAGTATTTAAATTATTTTTATTTTTTAAAAGATATAATGACAGAGTATGAAATGCTTTCAAATTCTTGCAAACCAAACAGCAAGAGAATTGATTTAATTTAATGCATCCAGAACAACCTTTTCTCTCTAATGCAAAAAAAAAAAAAAAAATACATAGTAACCTAGCAAATCAATATAAAGTCCTTTATGGTGGATCTATTTGTGGGTGATTCTTTAATGTTATCCTTTTTGATACACAGTAGGAGCAGAGGGTTAGAGGTAACTTTTTTTATTCCTCAGAATGATTCTTCTACTGAACCAGATGAAAGGATTTTCCTTGGAATGAAAATTTTTGAATTCAATAGAGAAGCCATCCAGTACAGAGCTCCCAAAAATATTTTTGTTGTTGAAAAATAGTATTTCTGAGCACTAGAATGTTCATCAGTTTTCATTAAATTCAGGCAAAGGGATATTTGGTAAAGAAGACAACGAAAGAATAATATAATACATACTACATTTACCTTGCATAAAATATGGGCCAGTAAACAGGGCTCACTTGGGATGCAGAACAAGACTTCATGCAAAAGGGAATTGAATCTAGCTTTTCTGCATTTCAGGAGGGTGTCCAAATCTCCAGTCTGCATAGCCAGTCTCTCTCATTTGTCCAAACTCTTTATTTTCTCTCATGTTAGATCAATTTCCATTCATGAGAGCAGAAGAATGGCTCAATCGCAGGACAGTTGAATTCAGGTTTCTTCCTCCACTGAATATTGGATATCCAGTGTATCCTATATCACTGGATATAGGATACAGAATAAAAGTTATTGGGAAGGATTAGGCAGTAGCCTTGCGGTTAGACATGCTGACCTCAGATATCCAAGTCAGAAAGGACTTGAATGTAGGTATCCCATACCCTGACTGCTATTATGAAATTCTGGAGATGTAATCCTGCCTTAGATTTTTCATGCCCAGATTTCTAGAGCACTTACTTTATACCTATTTAGTGCATGTGAAATCTCAAAATTAATTTTGATATTCACAAATCTATTTCATTTGGGGTTCCCATTTTATCTACAGTGCCATGAAACCTCTGAAAGTGTTTTATAGATACTGAGCTATAGAATCAACTTACAAATATACTTTCACTGTGCTCTCAGAATCTCACAGAATTAACTGGATTTGTACTTTGATGTGGAAATGAGAGGAAAGCTTTTAAGAGATCTAACCTTTATTAAGTTCAGATGAAATCTACATTCAGTACAAAAAATAAGATGCCATTGCCTAAAGGAAGCTAAATTCACTTCCTGATACATGCATTTTAAAGTTTTAAATTTGCTCTTACCCAAAACAATGCAAAAAGCATTTTACTCTCTTTCCTTTTCTATAATGAAAGATTATATTGTTTGGCACATCAGAGAAAAATACCATAAACATATTCCCTTTCTGTCCAATTCCTTTGATTACTTTTTTTCCCCCTAAAAAGCACCCAATTACTTCATCCTCATTTTATTCATGGCTTTAATAATTTAAAAATATTTATAAAAAATAAAGCAACCAAACAAATCATAAAACACAAATAAGCCTATCTCTGACAAATATGAATTAGGAGAGGAAAAAAACCCCTTGTTTCTAAACCACAGATTATTATGTAGATATTTTGTTTGTTGTTTGTTTTATAAAAGGCTTGATAGATGAAAATTTTATGTGCTGGCTTTATGTCAAGAATCAAAGCTCGCTATGAATGTAATCTCTCTCAATGCTCCTGGCCACAGTCAAATTAAGAAAACTGTTCTGAAGCAGTGAAAACAAGTTGTGGCACGGCTACCCTTTTCTGCTGTGCCTCATACCAGAGATCTTGACAAAACAGGGTAATCTTTGGTCCAACATCAATTGTACCTAAAAGGATGGAGGCAACTCAAATCAAGGATTTGGATAAAAAACAAAGACCTTTGCTACGCATTTTCTTTTCACAGTACCCAACTCACAGATGCTATATAAGGCCTAAGATGTGTTGACACAGAGAAGCATTTGCTCCAAAGCAAGAAGACAATGACGTACTGAAGTGTTATCCACCAGAGGAATTTTCCCTACTTGCAGAAATTTCCTACAAGGTTTTTGTGAACATTTTCTCACCACTGAGGACGTTGCAGAGAGCAGGTTTGCTGGGACTGTCATGTGCCCAGCTGCAAAGGGAGGCCCCAAGCTGGGGTGGCAAGAACATACCGTTTCTGGTCAGATGGCCTAGAGTTCCTGCACAGTGTATTCACCAGCAACTGACTCTACGCCTCCAGAGGTGCCACACAACAAGATAATTTGCCATAAAAACTTAGGAACTTAAGCAGTTGACTTTAGACCTGTGAAGACCAGCAACATGGATCAAAAATGACTTACTGGTAGCAAAAACCAGCATGCTCTCCATGATAACCAATTCACTGATATCAAAACAGTTTTGGTCACTGAAAGACAAGTAGCCCAATCTGCAGCTGTCATTATATTGTAATCTCAATATTTTCTTCTCCGGCATCTCATGTTATTTATTTATGCCCATGTTACTTGGCAAAAAAAACAAACTCAATGCTTCTGATAAGTAGTTTGTTAGAAAATATGTCAGTGCCCAAATATTTCTGCCATTTGTACTGAGATTCCTGCTTTCGCTTTTATTACCATTTCTGTGGTACACTGAAAGGCACAAGTAGAACATTTATTTTTCTCTATGTGATACATTGGAGTGGAATGGTAACCCACCTCCTAGTGAGTCAGTTAATAGATTTTACTGTATTTCAAATAAATTCTGGTTTGAACATAATTTAATTACATCAATTCATTTACTAAAACTCTGTATTTTTCTTTCATATTGTAAAGGACATTGTTGCATGGCATGAAATCAGGCATTTAAAATTAGGCAACGTATAACAAAAAACATTCTACAACCTTATCACCCAAAGTTAAATACATTCCTAAAAAGTCCTTACTTTGTGTGAAATATTGTGACCTTCCATTTAGCAGTGGTGCCATAACAGTTGTTCTGTGTTGTGTAAGAAATATTATTACATGTCTCCATGTAACTCAGCTCACACCAATCTAAATATTTAATATAATATTTTACAGTTTGGAGTTTGACATTAGTTTTAAATTCCCTAAACTAATAACTGAATCTTTAAAACTCACAGAACAAAACAGTTACCCAAGTGGAAAACATCTTAAAAGCTCCCTATAGTTGGGAATAAAGCTTTATTAAATACAACTGTTCTGACACAATGGAGGTACTTACCATAACACCTATGGGCTTACACTATTACTGCTCTCTTGAACAATTCCCTAAGTGGAAATATATAATTTGGCACATCAAGGTCTCTCAAAATACACTGTGTTACAAGTTTGTCAGTGTCTACCAGCTCTAGCTAAATTCTTAGTGGGAAGCACCTACATCTGCTGTAACAAAAACAATGTAATTGAATTTAGAAGGTTTGTTAAGTAGTTTATATAAATATACTAAAGACGAAGCCTAGTGTCTGGAAAATTCTGTTACTGACTTCCATACACCAGGGTTCTCAACAAACCAAGCAGAAAGGCTTGGTGAGGAATGGTGGGGAGAACCGAACAATTTCCTAATAACATATGAACTGATGAGACCCAACTGAAACTTATCTCCATCAGCATATCAGAAAAGTTTGCCTGAAGAAAGTTTTGATTAAGTATATATCAAAGAAAAATATATTCAGGCTGAGAATTTTCTCAAATTAAAGTAAAATTTCATTTACATACATGTTCAGTTGTAAGAGGAGATAATCTGTAAGAAAAATAGAAAATACTGCATTCAGGAAAAATTCCAGTCATCAAATGGCCTAGACGATTCTGCATCTTGAACACAAAATTCTTTGTTTTGAGTAATATGCCTGGTTACTGTCAAAAGAAGCCATGGCTGCTTTATGAAAGCAGAAATCTTCCATGTGAATATCATGAATCCACACTCACTGACAGCACAAAAATTTCCTAGTAACTTCAGTCAGCTTTGACTGAGATTCTAAACAAGAATTGCCATGGTGGAATATATTTTTCAAAGTTGCATGACACCCTTCTGTGACATTACCTCTAACGTTTCAGCTTTTACCAGGGAAAAGGTGAAACGACAGCATCTGAAAAAACCTAAGGGGATTCATCAGAAAGAATCTGATTTCATACATACATATATATAAGTATATATATATACATATATATATATTAGTCTTTAAAACACTGTTCCTTACTGCACTCCTTTTCAACAAAAAAGATATTTTCAGAATGTGTTTGTAAAACATGAAGATACAAATGTTTTCCTACACAGTATAATTCCTTGGCAGTGCTCCCCTGCAGAACACACGCCTTCCCACTCCCAGATAGTCTTGCATGGCAACGAACAAAGCAGTTTTCTTTTTGTTTAACACACAAGGAAAAATAATTATTCTTATATCTTGCACATTTATTCAGGCATTTTACATTTGTGACTCTAGTTACCCTAAAAATGGAACCAGTGATGATATACTGCTTCTTATTTTAATCCTGACACATTATAATATAGTTGTAGTATTATATTGGTTTGTTGATGTATGTGTAGAAATGGAAATTCAGGTCCACACTAGAAGCTGTGGGAGAGGAAAGATACTTTACATGGGTAAGTCACACAAGTGTTTGTCATGGTGAAAATAAAGCTTTTTCCATGACCATATATTTCTTTCTTATTTTAACATGCTGTGGCCCAATTAAAGAATGAGCAGCAAGACCCGGAATGTACAAGAGTTTTAGGCATGAGTATTTCTTTTGCTTCCCTTGCAATGTGAAAGTGTATTAATTTGAAAGAAAACAATGCCCCAAGTGCCTCTCAACTTTTAAAGAAAAAAAAAAAGAAACAACCCAACAATTCATTCTGCAAAGCTTGTTAAACATAATCTACACCACACCATAGGTGAAGTTTGCAAGCCCAATCTGACAGGCATTAAAAGAAAAAAAAAGCATGCCTCCTGCTAAAACAGAGGGGTAACTGCTCCTGTCCTTTGTGCTACACATGGGGAGCATTCAGAGCCTGTAGTCACTTGCATCTCACAGGAGCTGTTACTAATTATTCATTATTAATAATCCCCCTTTAGGGAACCTAGGATCAAAGACTGGACCAAATACTGTTCCCATATATAACAGACTGCAGGGCCCATGCCAGCCCTTTGCACTTCAAAGCAGCTGTGGGATGAAGAAGGCTGACTTTGGGCCAGTGGAGCAGGGCTACAGAGTCACAAGGGTTTGCCAGTGCCTCCTTCCACCTTTCCCCTTTCAGCCAGCCTTCGTTAGGAGTGCTGTGGATGATGAGGGATCCTGAGCTGACTGGATTGCAGCATGCAGTTGCATTTTAGCTGCTTTTAGGGGAGAAGGAGGCAATTTTTACTCTGCTGTCTGATGTGTCCTTAGGGAACCTTCTCCATCTTTCCTTTTCTTGCCTTCCTTCCAGAAGCATCTCTAAACACCATCCAGCACACGTAATGGTAGGACCACCCGAATACCTCTTTGTGTTATCAGTCCACACTGTTACTGCTGTAGCACACTTTATTCATAATCACTGTCAAAAACAACTGAGTATGGCGAGGAAGGAGGTGGGGGGTGTTGTCTGTATCAGAGCCACACTGTCCCCCCATGTTCCCCTTCCCATGGGAGAAGACACTTGGGCTTGCAGTGGTGATTCTGGGACTAGTTAAGGGCTGGGAAGAGGGACCTCCCTCATGCAGTACAGATTGTGGAAGTACGCTTGTCTTGAACGAACAAGTTCAATTCTCAGAGATGTTAAGTTAACACATATGCAGCCTGGTTAAACCACACTCTTAAATCTTGTCTGTCTTTCTTCACCATCTGTGACAAGGTTTTTCTCTTTGAAACTATTAAGAGAAGTTGACCTTTTGTGCTTACATGCATTTCCTCTATTGAATTTTTAGACTCATCCTCCTGCTGTGTCACTGCTTTCCTGAGGAGGACTACAGTATATAAGTAGCCAAACTTAAAAGAAGATCCTTATGATCTATGTGACGATTATATGAGAAGATGGTAATCTGTAAATTTTCTCCTCCTCAAAACTTAACAGAGTTGAAGGTATTGAGCCATGTTGTTTAATGATTTCTAAAGGAGTTCTGATTTAAAGACTGGAATAACTGGAAAATTTGAAAACATCTGGTACTAATCTAATACCTTCTCCAATCTATAAGGACTGATTAAACACTGCAGCAACAGGTGGTGCAAACACTAGTAAGTCAATTTTAATAAGAGAGGTCAACACCTTCAGCTCCTCATTTTTCTTTCCGTAAGTACTAATAAATTCCTCTTAACAGGTGCAGGTCTAGGTTGTATAATTACATTGTTCACAAGCAGAGGTCTAGTAGTTCTATGACAAAGATCTCTCTTTAAAGGAAAAAAATGCCAATGTTTGAAATGTCATCCCCGACTTCCTCCACTATTCTCTTTTCATGTGTATTTTTCATGTCATGACTCTGAGTATCAAATTGGAAAAAATACCACACATTGCTCAATAATTCTCCAGGAAGAAGTCTTTTCTGGATTTACTACAGATTCCTGTCCGATATGTTCTAAGCTTTGGTCTTCCCTAACACAAAAATTCAATTCCTTCTTGCATTCAATGGATACTTTTCCTTGTTCCTACAAGAAGGCTCTATTTAATTGCTGGTGGCACTCGAAAATGCATCATTCTCCACTCTGCCTGATTAAATAACTACTAGGTGATAGAGAATGTATAAAGTCTAGGACAAGGGAAAGCAAAAAACACGAGAGTGGGGCCCTACTCTGCATTCTGATAGGGCTCCCCCTTCAGAGCAGACAACCTTTATTTTCCTCTCAGAGTGTTTAAGTAGTTGGTATGCTGCTTGTTTAATTTTTATACTTACATTCTTTGTTTGGCATTCTTAATGTTCTTTGTAATACTATGTACTGCTGGGACTAACTTTTCTTGGCACCTGAACTGAAAATGACACTTCAAAGTTCAGTGTTATGGTTTGAGCACAACCCAGGTGAAAGAGGACAAATATGCTCTAAAGAAAGTAAGATCATCAGGCCAAAAGGTAAGTTGCTTAACTAAATGGTTCCTATGCCTTTTACTGTCTCCAAGGGCTTTTCATTGCCTGCTACATGGGCTATTTTCACAGAAATCCCAAGGGGTTATTTATTGTAGAAATAAGAAACAACAAAGCAAAGAATATCAAGGGAGTGTTCAATACAAAAATCCAAAAAAGAGAACAGTAGTGTCTGAATCAATAAAGAAAAACTTTGTCCTCCACCACACTGTATAGGGGTTGGAAGGTCCAGTACAGAAGCAAATAAGCTAACAGTTATTATTCTGCAGGGACAGGAGTCTGAATAATCCCTTATTCCAGGTGTTTGGCAACTCTGAGCTGATTACAGCTGGGAGGTGGTTCTGCAAGTAGAGGAAACTATAACAAAACAGGGCACATTTACAGCAAATACTGAATATACACAGAACAATTGGGCTCCCCGGAGTACCCATGGGGAGGGGACAGGGGCAGCCTGAGCCAGTCACAGCCCCAGGGACTGGTGGAACCTGTGAGCTACAGTGGAACAGGGATGGCCCAGGAACAGTCAGTCTCTCACAGGGAACAGCATAAGACCACTCGCCATGTATTGCTGTGACACACTTCCAGAGTAAGTACAGAAGGTGGCTTTTTCTTGGCATTACAACCCTCCAACAGAAGGAAAAATAGGTTTGCTCTCCTGTCTCCCATGGAGGCTGCGTTTGTCCAGCAGTGCCAAGCTACATGGCACATGGTCCACATGCATTGGCGGGTGGTCTCTGGCCACCTTCGTCTGCATTTTGTCAAGTCCTCTGTGAAAAACCTAACTGCATAAATGCAGTGAATTCCTCCAGCCTACACTGCTACCCACAGTCCCAGCCATGAACAACCTTGTCTTCCCCAAACCACGAGGACTGTTATTAATCAAAGCCTATGCCAAGACATATTCCACTTTGATGTCTTAAAAATCAGGAGCTCCACCCTAAGAGTTCAGGATCAAGTTGGATTGCTTGGGTGAGACTTCATGCACTTCAAACCACTTAAAAAGTGATGTTCCCGTCCTAAAGGATCTCTCTTGAACTCAGAAACACCAAAAAACTCTGTAGAAATTTCTCTAGATTCAATCCTACATTCTTTTAACACAGCTGGGTATCTGTTTTCTGACCAGGAAGGCTTTTTAGTTCTAAGAGCTTTTTAATAACTACTTGCTGCAGAACTACACAGTTCTTTGTTTATTTATTAATTATGAATAATTAGAGAGGATACTCCCAGGAGAAAGAGCTTTTGTTTTTACAAGGTGGGTATTTTAAGAACATTCATTTTTATATAAGACCCACTAAGTAATTCTCATTCAATCCATTCTCATCCCAAACTTGAGGGTGTTTGTAAATGCCTATGTAGGCATGTTTAGAAAGACAACATAAAACAAAACACAAGACACACAAATATACATATATATACATATATGTATATATGTGTGTGTGCGCGCATGCATATTCCCACCTAGGAACCAGTTACACTAAAAACACATATTCCCACCAGTAACACTAAAAACCAAGGAATAAAATTAAAATAGAGTTTAATAAAAGTCTGATTAGCATTTCTTTTTCCTAATTCCTATACACCATTTGTGTCCTCAGGTAAACATACCGCTTTTGCTCCATTTTAATTACATGGATTTAAGAAAGCCATTATTAAAACAGAACCTTCATAGTTTTTTCAGCTATATTGGAATAATGATGTTAGTATTGATTTAGCTTACTCCTTTAAGTTTGTTATTATTTGTCTCCTCATCTACGCTTCCTTATGAGACAGGAAAGAAAATAAAACCAAACAAAAAAGCCCAACACAACTCTGTAAGAACTTTGACATTGCAACAAGGACTTTTTTTCCTATCTTATGGCCAGAAGGATGGGGAGAGAAAAGAGGGAAAGAAAGGATTAGTGTAGGCAGACATAAAGCACTTCACGGGGGGAAGAGACATTCTTTCCTGGGTATTTATCAGTAACTTTACAGCAGCTAGACATTAAATTAGTAGCAAAAACATTTACAAGAACACATCCTTTTTCTTAACAATATGTGGTCAGTCAGACCATGAAAGTTGTCATTGTGCCACTAATGTGATGGCATGATAGCTGATGCAATAGCAAAAGAAAAGACATCACTCTTTCACTGCAAAAAGCTGATGATCTAGAAACCAAGTATCTTGTTCACAGGATTACTACATGACTCTTCTCATGAAAATGTGGTCAAAGTGGGGTTGCCAAAGATATAGTTATGAGTAATTTATTTTGGTAGTAGATTAAAGTACACAATTTCACGCCACACTGTGCTGCAGGTGCCAGGAGTTTTTACTGCCTGAAGAAGTAATTCAGACAAAATTAATGGAAGAGAAACTAATAAAGTACCATTAAAAGACAAAACTTCTAGCTTAGCAAATCTCTGAAGGCTATGGGGAAAAAATAATATACATACTTTCCATGATTCTCCACTTTGGAGGAAGCTTTTAGGAAGCTGTGTGTTTGTTTTCAAAAAGATGAGGGTTTGATCATAAATAAATAAAGTAGGACCTGAAGCATTTGCCCATTGACATCAAAGAGGTTTTTTTCATTATTTAATAATTAAATTCAATCCAAGATGTAATTGCACACTTCACTATATTTCTCAGCAAATACCTGAAAGCCAAGTGCCTTTCATGAGACTGTAAAGGTGTAAGAGAAACATACATATATTTTTTTTAAAGCTAAATAGGTAAACTAAAAGACAGAGTGGAGTTCATATCTCTAACCAGTGTCAGAGCCCAGCTGGTGAAGATCAACAGAGCTGCAAAATCCCTGAGGGAGGGATTCAACTCATTTTACTTCAATTGCCCAATTATTTTGGTGTTTAATCTCAAATAGTTATCCAGGCTCTCTTTATAGGCAATGGAGGGAGCAAGACAACCTCAAAAGGAGCTTGTACTGAAAGATCAGCTGCTGAAAGTACCCATCCACTGCTTACATGGGTGTTCAGATGAAGGCTTCAGTTCAAGTTCTAACTTCTAGACAAGAATTCAGTGGACAGATCCTGCCCATTATATCTCCTTTCACGACTCATGCTCTCCGATCTGCTTAAGGTAGGGCTGCCTGCAGGTACTGTTGCAGAATCTGACCCAACTCTTAATGACATTGTGGGAGTCTTTAGGAAGCTCTGAGTGAGACTCAGACCGAGGTAGAGTCCATGCCTGAGTGCCCACAGCTCCCTAATGTAAAAAGAAAATCTTAGTCATTATTCCTTATGAGAATGATACACAGCCTCTTACAAACTGAAAAGCCAATGCACATTTCTAATGCAGTCTCAAAAGCAGATCATTATGTATATCATTTTGTATAAACATAGTCATCAAGGGAATTTGGAATAGATTTATACCAACATTTTAATAAGTTTCATAAGAAAGCGGTTCATCAAATAAAAATAATGAATGATGGAATTAAAGAACCACTGAAAATTGCTAATGTGTTTAATCATCTCAACATCTATATTTATATATGACAAATTTGGATGATATAGTGGGTGTAATTCCATTTCAAGTCTCTGAGCAGGGATCGCATTTCAAAATACTCAATAAAAGCAAAGCCAGAGCTTGCCTCGTCTGCAGACAGATAAAAAAAGTAGGACCCTGACCATTTGTGTGAGGGCATTCAAAAGCCTCTGACATCCAGATATTCTGTTAATCAACCAACAGAAGTCATGTGTGAGCCAAAGACAAAAATAATGAGATCAGGACTATGTAGAAAATAGAGATTACACAAAAAAGCTTGTCTCTGTAATAAACCCTGACAAACCCTGACATTTTTCTATGACCTAGAACCACACCTCAATGTCCTGCCCATTAAGCTAGTCACTTAGCTGTGCTCACAGGTGCCAAATCCAACAGCATATACACAAAGGACCCAGCCAAATACGGTTAACCCAATCCGTGCTGTAATCCTGAAAACCTCTATTTGGTTGCCTCGCAGCACAGAGTTTCTAAGGACAAAAAAAAAAAATCATAATTTCTGACCTTTGTGTTTACTGCATGATTGTCATTCTTTTTTCTTTTGCTTTGGCTCACAATATCTCACCTCTCCATCTTAAGAAAGACTACGCTGCCCTGAAAAGAAACAAAGAAGATACCAGGGAAAGCAGTGGAATATCCTTTCTGGGAGACCCCAAGGCCTCCATCCCTCTTCAGGTGATGTTCCTCTCCTGCCCTGTCCCACCAACAGGCTAGGATTACTCCCTGCTGTAAGCAGCTCACCCTCACTCCCTGGCAAAAGGAGAAGGGCAGCCAGTTCCAGAGCCTCCAAAGAAACTTTTGCCTGCTCTGCCTGGAAAAGCTAGCTGGGGTGAGCAAAGGTAAGAAAATCTGCAAACAGAAATCTTGAGCAGAGAACCCGGACACGTCAAAGGCGAAAAGGCTGTGTGATGGCCCTATTTATAACTGACCATATGGCAATCGATTTCCTGTTGCTCACACAGGCGTCTCCGTGAGTCCAGCCTCTGTGTTTCTTCCACCTCACTCTTCTGCCAGGTTTATTTATACTTCTCCCCAGCTCTGAAGGCAAATCAAGTTAATTGGCTACTACATGAGATTAAGCAAAATAACTAAAAGAATCAAGGAAGAGAGAATATAATGCTCTGATTCACTGTGCATCGCTCTCCGTGGGAGCTGTGAAACAACATGATAGTTATTCCTGCACAAAGCAAGGAAGGCTCTCCATTTTCTGCTGTGTGTGGGACCAAACAGTGTAGGTTTGTACCTGTCTAACTATTCAAATACTTATTCTTACCCAAAGTTTCACATGACTTTCCATTAAAACTGACATCTCAATTTGAGACATACTTAGGACCCCTAAAACTAAAGAATCATCTTAAGTGGCTGCCAATTTTGCAACTGCATGATCAAAGAAATAACAAATTATTTTTTTTTTATTGAGCACTGTACAATATTAGTCCATTTGGAATAGAGATAAGGAATTAAAGAGCCAAAAAGGCCTTTCCAGTCAATGATCTAAGATGAAGAGATGCCTGGGGGAAAGAGACAAATTTGGAGTGTAGGAAATGAAAAACAATTAGAAGAATTAAAATAATTGTATTTTCCATGAGGGGAAAATAGAGATATGGGATAAATTACTAAGATGGGTTTCTAGAACAAACAGTGCAGCATTCAAAATGGTAATAATGGGGTTTCAAGTAGAGCTATGAGAAAACCTGCTTAGTGAGCATAAACCAAACTTAAAAACAAATTCTAATCACAAATTTGGTGAACCTAGGGAGAGGTTAATTAAGGCTAGCAGAAACAAAGAGGGTAAGGGCAAGGCCTACTACAGCAGTTCCCTCCACCTTCTCAAATTTCCAACAACTGGAAACAAAAGAAAGACTGAAGAGAGGAAAGCAACGAGTACAAAGAGGGGAAAAAGCAACATTATTGTGTTCCCTTGTCCTACGCTTAACCTATCTCCCAACAAGACTAAGTCATGCAATATGCACAGGGCATCTGTGGATGCAAAGACTCTTATGAGGTATAATTCCTTCCAAAATTTGGTGTTGATCTGCTAATTAGTAAGAAGATAAACATTTCTGACAGGTGAAATATATTGTTGTGCTGTTAATTGAGTTGCACAGAATAGGTTGGGTGAAGTAGCATATTCTCCCTTTCTCTTTAGGGCTGGAGTTCAATCCTTTCATTTTTTGCTTCCCTAAACACTAAAAATAGGCTGAGAATCAAAGAACAGCATCCTACAGTGTCAGGTCCTAGTGCTTAAACTGGTTTCCTTCAAAACTCCAATCCATTTACCTGCAGATCAAAAATATTTGATACTCCTGTCTTTTAATCATAGGCAATAAGACCCCTTAGATAGATTTCAAACAAACAAACAAAAAAACAAAACAAAAAAGAGAAATTCAGAGAATGATCCATTACTGTCTAATGCAAGTTGCCCTCTTCAGAAGTACTCGATCTTGCCTAATTTTAAAAGGTGGGGGGATGCTGTACTGTTACATAGATTATAACAGACCTCATCCACGAATAAGTTTCTCAATTCCTTGTTTAATAACCTGAAATACTATCTATGGCAGTACTTGAGAAATAGCCAAAACTCAGTCTTGGAGACAAAATAGCCCAGACCCCCACTTACTTGATAGTGCTAAACACAGCTGACAGTGGCTGTGTCTAAACTAACAAATATCAACACACATCAAAATCACACCTGTAAACCACATCCGTTGGTACTAGGAGCCCAGCCTCACCTCTGTACGTGTTTCAGGGGGGGCTACTTTGGGCTAGCACTACAGACTCCAGAGGAGCACCAGCACAACCAGCTTTTCCATCAGCACAGGCTGCCAGGGACCACCGCTTGGTGTCATCCTTTTTTTTCACTCTCCTGTCTACATTACTGCAAATTTCTTTATCACTTTCTTATCAGCCTTTCATTGTGAGCCCATTATTATCACAATTAAGAAGAAGATCAGGAGTTAACTAGTTGATAGCTTGTTCTCCACTGCTTCAATACTCCCAGCTTCCTGGCTTCAGTTTATTTGATTTACCAGTTCACAATGACAGGATTAGTACCCACTTTGAAAATTATATTTGTAAAGTTTAAAATCAGAAAACATAAAAATATGAGGGGAATCATACAGCACTTACTTATACTTCAAGATTTTAAAGCCACTTTTATCCTTTTGAGAGACCTGGTTCATTTTTCTCCTACTGATCTGGGGAAAAAAAAAAAGTAAACAAAAAAAAAAAAGGTTAAAGTGTCTTGATCCACAGTAGGAAAGCAGAAGTTATAAACAGAAAGCCCTGCTGTCCTTTTCCAGTCTTAAGATTAATTGCATTTTCATAAAGATTTTTATGCTCCATTCACCCTATATCCCTTTGCCTTACCTCCTCATCCTGAGAGTTTTAATAAATGACTCATTCTTACTAATTCAGCCCTGCCAGCTTGCTTTCGGTGCATAATATTTCAATACTTAATGCAGTATAAGAGAGTCTCGGCTAGCCAATTTGATTAGTCATAGCCTCATCTTTGCTTACTATGCTATTTTTCATTTTTTTTTAAGTCATCTGGAATGTATTCCCTGCTCTGGTTCATGCTGTGTTGCTTTGTGTTGGAAATCCTAAACAAGGCATACTTTATTTGTAAAATGCTGGAATGGCCTAACATTAACCAAATGCTGCAAGCACTAAGCTTTACACTTTGTTTGAACTTTACTAACAACTTTTAAGCCAGCTGCACTAACTCCCTGAACTGTCTATTTCAGTAAATTCTATCTCCACAAGCACAGACCCACTCCAGCAGTGCCACAGCAAGACTGTCCCATAGTCCTCCAGAGCTTCACTGCCACATCGCCTACAAACTTACCCCTCATCTGTTCTCTCAGATCTCCCCATCTCTTTCAGAAGAAGTGCTCCCTAGAATTCCCCTCCTCCCTGTGTACTCCTGTTTCAGACCCCTTTTTCTTAATATTTTTAGTGACATTTTTGTTTTTCTAAGGAATGTTTCAGGTTATTGTGGGCTTACCTGCAAATTTCATTAAAATGCCAGATGCTCATTCTTCCTAGTCATCATTGAAGGTGAAAAAAGTGTTAATCCCTACAGTAATGTATTATTGCCATATTTAAAAATAAATAAAAATAATGTGTTATATAAAGAAAAAGTCACTTACTATTTATCTACACAGCACACCTATTCTGTATTTCAAGGTTCCTGTGTAAAGGCCACAAGGATAGGAGGATCTCACAGGTTTATTACATTTGTCAGATAGCCAAGTGTCACTTCCCTAAAATAGTTTCACCTGTTTTAATTGCTTCTTAGTAAAGCCAGCCTTCAGTTGTATGAAGATTTTTGTTGTAATTAAGGTAGACATGGTTACTTAATGCTAAAACTCTGCCACCTTCACTTGCAGAATGTGCTATCTCCTCAGTTATAATAAAGGAGAGAGGCTTGATCATAATTAACCTAAAAAGGCTATTCATGGAAAGGGGCCTAGTTATGACCTGATTAGTCTAAAATCCTAAGGCCAAACTAAAATATCTTGTAAAGTATCTATTGAGTTAACACAGCTTTTATCTCTCTCCCTACCCTCCACTCTTTTTTGTACCCCAACATACACCTTTTAAATTGAATTTTATATTTTTTCCCCCTCCAAAACCAAAATATCCTTGAATAATATATATACATACTAAAGCACAAAACACAGACTTTTGTGAAATATCTGGTAACTGACTACAGTTTTCATACAGCCATTATTAAGTGGGTGTAGACTAAAAATCTTTGCACATAGAATTCTAAGTTGACTTTTAGTCTGTATCCCACTGAAATTGAGGGGGATATAGTTGTGGGTCAATCACAATGAAGCTTTGCCCCAAAGAGGTAAAGAATAAAGATTAAATCTTCATCTTGCTGAAGTTAATGGCAAGGCTCTTCTTCACTTCAGTTGCTTCAGGATTTCACCCTAGGTCATATGGCAGAATTTTAGCCTCTGTTTGAGGAGAAAATGAATTAACTGTCACATGCCAAACAGATGAACATAAAGCAAATTAATCTGTAACCAGAAAACAAGCCACAGGGAACATCACCATCACACACAGCTCCATACATCACGAGACCTTCTGTTCAGTGTGAAAGCTATGAAGGTGCCTCTTTCTCCCTCCAGTTCCATAGTCTAGATGCCTCCCTTGAACCGGCTTCAGGACACGTCTCTGCTGCCAATTCTTTTTCCATGAAGGAAGTCCAACTGCAACATCTCCCAGATTCTTGATTAACTAGGAGGCTATCCTGCATACTCATGATATGTATTACATCTAGAAGTGGGCTCTGGCACAGGTCCAACCCAAAGTGTAGGAAGCTGAGTGAAAAATTCTCACCAGTAATAAAAACAGTTAGGGTAACGGAGCTTTTCAAAAAGGGAAAACATTTCATTTTCACTTTACATTTTTCTTCAAAACGGATGTTTTAAATGTGAATAAATACTAGAATGGGTTGAAAAATTAGCATATCTTACTAAGAAACTTTGAAAAAAGGTTTGCACTATTCAAACTTGGAAAAAATTAAGTCCAGAATTCGTCAATCCACCTTAGGTGACATTGCAAAATGGTTTTAAAGAGCTAACTCACATGTGTCTAAATAGTTCATCCTGGAATACTATAAATCAGAAACTATTTCCAATACTGTTAACAAAGATGAAAATCACACTAAACCTTTATGCCACTCTGCTAAGGCAATAAACTTCTAAGAGTAGGGTGAATGCCACAAAATTAACTCTTATTTATGGGCCCTCTAAAAGTGAGAACTGGAGTTGGGCAACTGGCCATAAAGTATCAGTGCAATGTATTAATCAACAGCATGCTGCAAGGCTGTGGAACAGGCAGTGCTCTGAGAGGCTTTATTTTGCTAGGTTTTCACATGTCTTTTTGCTCTTTCCTTTCCACGTGCATCAAAACTTGATCTATACTAAACATTATTTAAATAGACCAAATTCTGTTCTCTCTCTGTCAGCCTTAACATTCCTGCAAACTAAGGAAAATAAACGTGCAACAGGGGAGATTATTATGACAACTCCCACACTCCATTAAATTCTCCCAGGAAAATATAAATTGTGATAAGACAAACGGACTGAAGAAAATGGCCTAAAACCAGAAAGTGACTAAGAAGAAATGGTACAGCAAATAGGCAGCCTGTGAAACCCACCAGTGTTTATAGGACAGCTGCTCCACACAGGACTGGGGAAAGGTGTGCAGTTCCACATTGCTGATTCACCAGATGTTTCAGCCCCTGCACACCATCCGAGCAGTGAGCATGGAAGGCAAGATGAGGCTTTGGTCAACAGAAACCTGCCTTGCCCACACCGTGGCCTTTGCTGCTTGGCAGTGGGTATGGAGCTGGGAGCAGGCTGGGAGAAGGACCCAGTTCCATCGCTTGATCCCTGCTGAGACCTCCCCATATCTGGAGGATCTTTCACCAAGCAGCTGCAAACAGACACCAGCTCCTTTGCACCTCTCAGGCAACACAAAGGGATCAAAAGTGGGGCAGGAAATCTGGCTGTGGGGCTTTTGTTCACGCTTTATGTCTCTCTTTTTTTTCCCTTCTTTTTTTTTTTTTTTTTTTTTTTTTTTTCTTTTTTTTTTTTTTTTTATCAATGACAGCATTTTCAGGACTGAAGAGACATCCAAATAGTGTCAGAAAAAGGAAAGGTTTTGATTACAGTTAGTTATCTGGCACTATCTCTTTAGAAATGTCTGAACAAATAACTCCGATGTCAGATGCTCTAGTTCTGGCAGAGGAAAGAAATACGATTAGATCTGGCTGCCCAGATGTCCCAACGTTGAGAATAGTATTTTTAAGCACGAACTCATGTACTGCTGCTGTCATGTACTTCAATAGACTTATTTTGTTCTCATGGGCTATAAATTGTAATAAAATTGAACCAGATTAATGGTTATAACTGGCCTCTCTTCTGTCGTACATTATTTCAATAGAAAACAAGGGTCTTTATGGGTACAGACCTCAGTTCCTCCTCCCTGTCCTAACCTGCAGACACTGGTCATCGTATCCTTGCAGAACTATCCAGAAATACGGGCTCCTGGTTTCTATTTCTTTCCACTTCTTTGATGGCACATTTCCTACTGCTATATGGTGTTTTCCACTCATATTTATATAAATACACTTTTATGTATAAATATATTTTATATATAAATATACAAACCTATAAAAATCTTCATATCATAATTTTCAATTGTTTTCACCTGCTTTCATTCCTTTTCATTTCCAGGACTACTAAAATGGCAACTGCTCCTACCATATAGTTTTGGCTCTTTTCCAGTTATTTTTGTTCTGGTAGTTTGATTCAGGTGAAGCTCTGGGCACTGGTTATGTTGGTGTTGTTAAGTTTATGAAGTTCTCATTTTTACTTATAAAAGCATGTGCTTGAACATAAGTGACAAAGTAGATAATTCCCTTTTTTATGATTTAAAGAAGATAGCTTTTCCAAACTGTTATCTATACTTTTTATTCATTAAAAGCAGAAACAAGCTCTAGACGTGGAAGAAAGGTGTCTCACTTTTGCCTAAATCTTCTGATATTTAGGCCTGAGTTTCCACTTTATGTGCTCATCGGAAATGGACATCGAGAAACCAGTTTTGACAGTGAGTGGGTGAAGGTCTCCAGTGAAAAGTTTCAGCAAGATTGCTTTTCCCTGAAATGAATATGCAAAAAACTGCTTTTGCTTTCTCTTTAAAATTGTTCACAGGGGTCTCATTATTTGCACAGAGGTTTATATAATTGCACCCACTCACATGATTTCAAAAACTGTTTTTTGTATGCTTGTATAAAAAAGAAGAAAATAAATATTTTAATCTCTTTTTTTTTTTTATGTCTAGCAAGAAAGTTCAATTACAGCCTCTCTACTTATAAAAATCATACAAAGGCTTCAAGTCTCAGCATGTTCCGGCAGTAAAGTGCAAACAATCTTGTGGTTACAAAGGCTACTTTGCTGAACCTCATTCCTTCTTCTCTCTCTCCCACCAGCTGAATAAATGAGAGACATATTTAGCAGCTTCAGTAGAAACTATTTTCTCATGCTCCCACTAACAAATCAGGGCAAAAAATGACAGTAAGTCACAGAATAGGAGGAAAGTACACAGAGAAAAAAGTAAATCAGAATTGATAAGGAAGGACGAGATAATCAGGTGAAAAAAAACAAGCCCAAACCCTACATTCAGGCAGCAGATTAAATCTGAGCAGCACATACGGAGCAGACAGCGAGATGGTAGAGCATCAAAAAATTAATGCATTACAATCTCTTTAAATCAGATGGTTTTCATTCATAATCATATTAGAGGAGCAGAATGTAATGGCAATAATATAGGGAGGTTTTAAATTAGCTTTTTTTCCATTATTCCAGATTGTTCATCCAGTACATGGTAACACAGCATAGAGAGAAAACTACAAAAAAAAAAAGAAAGCTGCAATACTCTAACCCAGGCACTGATTTGATTAGGAAAAATCACTTGTCATGAACAAAATCTCAGAGTAGAGTATTGTATTTCTTCTATGTTTTGGTTCAGGTATCTAAGCAACATTAAACCTTTACAAAGCACCTCCCAAATGCAGTCTGGGCCGGCAGCACCTCACAGCTTCAGTAGGGTGACTGGGGTCTCCCCACCCAAGAAAGCTCTTGATGAGCCCTACAGCAACTGCTTTGGGGAGTGCAGTTTCTGGAAGTCATTGGTTAACTTCCTATCAAACAGCATTACACATTTGCAAGAATGAAGAGTTAGTCAAAACTAACATTGCCTCACAACAGCCCCCAGCAACTGCTATCCAGATGGATGTTGCTGTTCGCTGTGTGGCCCAAGGAGCCTCTCCAGCCCCTCCCCAGCATCAGATTTCTTTCTGGTACTTGCTCTTTCTGATGGCAAAGAATAAAATGACATCTAGCATGTTTTGAATTAGAATGACTAAAGATTTTCCCCAAAAAAGCGCATTTAAATATATATGGGTCTCGTCCAAAAATGATACAACTCAGGTTTGATTTCTATGACCTTTACCACAGGCAATAAACTTCAGACAGAAGACAGGGTGAGGCAGACTGTCCTAATTGCTCCACATACCCACAATTAATCTATAGCCTCACTACCCGGTTTTAATTTGTGGCAGAAGCTACCTCACCACATCAAAGATAGTGATTCACCTCTCCACTAATCAAAATTTGAAGAGCTACTACCAATAGTAATTAGAGAGCTAAGGCCAATCATTATGCAATTCAGCATTAATTAAACAATATTATAACAGTTTCCATTCACTGAGTGCACCAGGAATTTAGCCAGAATGACTCTCATAGATTTTAACTACTTTTCCAGAAATCTTTTGCTCCATGTAATTAAACCCCCTCAGTCCCTCAGTAACTCAGTAACTACAAAATTCAACCCCCTTTTGTTATTATAAGATGAAGAACGATGAACATTCATACTAGTTTGGATGATGCTCCCTTTTAATAATGTTTAGGAAAAAAGGAATTTGGTTCAGCTATGTGCTTTTCAGCAATTACATAGGTACATTAAGAAAAGGTGACAAGAAACAATATATAGAGATGCTATAAATCAGCATAGGTCCATTGATTACAGACAGTTCAGGATTAAGGAAACTATTTCTTTAGTGCAGATGCACCAGTTCTGCTCTTCAATGACTCTTTCCACTCTATAGCATTTAAACAGAGTCCTATTTTAAACTTAGTTCTGTCTAGTTGGAAAAAACAGTGGTAAACTGGGGTCCAGCAGTTTTTCATGTTCTTATGAAACAGGTTTGGATAAAAGAGTGAAAGACCAAATCCTCAGCTTCAATGAACTGACCAAAGTCCACTTTGGGACACAGCACCAGGCCACAGCACCTTAAAATCTAGCTCTGGGGTTGTAAATATGTGTAAGGCTAAGATAAAAATCCTATCAAACATTTAAAAAGATGTAGCAAAAATTTTGATTGTGAAAAAAACTAACGTAATAGAGATAGGAAATAACTCAACATGGTAAACAGGGCCCTTATTTGATCTTTGTTTGCAACCAAAAATCAGTATATAATTTGACAAAACGTATTATTATAACTCAGTCTACTTAGGACCAAGCCTGAGACAATGGGAGATGGTGCAAACCAAAAGACAACAGACTGATTTTCTATGGGAATGCTCATTCCTTTGGGCAACCACAAGGTACTACCCCATGAATGTCATGCAGGCAAGTGGGGAAGGGATTCATCTGGGATGAAAGAAGTAGAAGCAAACCCCATAGGATTTCCTCTTGGAGCATCTTCATGTGGACTCAGCCCTGGAGGTGCTGCTGCTTGTCGTCCTTGTTAGCTGAAAAAACAGTACACCACAAATAAATAGCCAGCTAAGGCAACAGTAGTGTGATTAACACACAAGGACTTCAAGAGACCACAACAGCCGTGTTTCAGACCCAAGTTAAGCTCAGTTTGGACCTAAGACTCCTTTAGTAGTACATTAATTAAACCTGCCAAATACTGTGGCTATGTTCTGCACAAACTCTTTGCAAAACCCTTCCTCTCTTGGTACTTCATGTGCCTTAAAAATGGCATAGATGATATGCATCAAGGCTGCAGGGTGACTGGCAATGGCACTGGAGCTAAAAGGAAGCTTTGCAACAACAGGATACAGAGGGACAAAGTGTAATGAAACATGAGGTTGCAAGTCAACCTACATGTCATGGTTTGTTTCCTAAGGAGAGAAGAAAACAATGCCAGTGCTCAGCTTCAAATCAAAATATTTTATCAGTATGCCATGGTGTACAAACGCTGTCAATGTGTAAAAAAGCAGAAACCTTGGGTAACTGTCAGCAATAGATAAAACACATCATGCATCTGCCCAAGATAACACTTCACAGTGTGTTTGGGGTTTTATCCCCTGTGTCCATTTGTCATTATTGTCCATTTCTAAGTTGGTGGCAGGTTGTTACATAGCATGATGCTATCCCTGCCGTCTCTTTCCTTTCTCCTAGGGTTATGCACAGTTTTTCCTCATCGTTTTTTAATGGAAAGTCTTTTATCATTTCTGGTAATGTAAGCAAATATCTTTCTAACACTGTCTTGTACTATTCATACTGCAACAGTAAATGCCTTCTATCCGGTGCTGCCTTTTTTGTCACATGGGCTGAAAAATCTCCCTTGTTCCAGTTCTTTACAGTAAATGAGTCCAGATTTAATTAAGATCTTCCTTAATTTTGCTTTCTGACTGCAATCATAAAGAATCTGTTTTTCTCTACAGTGTCTCTGATCTGCACTTCTAGGTTTCTTGCATATCATTCCAAATGGTTAAATATACTAGTGGAGACTGATGTTTATAAGACTTGAAAGAAAGATTTGGTTGGATCCTTTATCAGAAGCTTAGTGTCATTTTTGCTCATTAGCTAGCAAGGCAGTTTTGTTCTGGTGTCATAGACTAAAGCAGTAAGAGATTGATGTGTTAATCTAATCCAACCTCCTGTACACTATCCTGTACCAGACAGTGGCCTTCAACCATGTTTTTTTTAACTTATTGTACAATAAACAGCTTTCCAATATACACAAAAAATTTAACTTTTATATACTTTGATGCCAGATTGCTATGTGAAATCATTGATTTAAACTGGAAGATCAAGTGTCATAAACAGCACTGCTATATTTAGGATCCTCAACTCAGCAGTTATCTTCTTGTCCACAAGATTACACAATACTTCTTGTCTGTACCCGTCACAAACATGAATAAACAGCAGTGGTATCCATGCCCAAAGCATAAGGTTATGTTTTTGATGTCTAGCTAGCTAGAATACCAGAGTGGCCATATAAAAGCAAATTATATGTTTACATTTTGTCCTACTTACAGTCACTGAACTATGACGTCTTACAAACTTCTGAAAATGCCCTGGGAGACCAGAAACCTGTCCAAGGCTACACAAGAAATAAACATGGAGACACTTGATTCTCATCTCTGCTAGATTATCTGCCACCATGGAGAGGTATATAGAGATACATATGCATATTCCCCATGATTTTCAAAAGTGACTTCCTGATGGACACATACATTTCTGAGTGCCAAAAGGATTCTTGTTTTCTCAGAACAACTGAGCAGTTCTTTCTCTACAGTCACAGTGTGGGGAGTTCTCATCCTCTTCTTCCTTGAGCTCCTGTCATAAAAAGCAGCTCTGAATTTTGTACCTTTTCAGGCCTGGTGTGGTGATGAAAGAATGCACATGTTAAAAATTTAAAAAATAATGGAAACCATTGCAAGGTTACACTTTACTTTGCTAAACAAAGATTTTATTTTTTTTTATCATCATTCAAAGTGGGGGAGAAGAAATCTGAAGAGAAGGCTTAAATTTAAAGAAACTTTGAAGTGTGTGGATCAACATTTGTTACATAAATAGGTTTTTCAAAAGAAGTCATCCTCCACAATAGCTATACAGAAGAGCTAACCCTGATTTCACAAGAGCCCATATGTTTTTTGCATTCTTTTTGTGTGTATGTTTTATTTCTTGCATCAATGAGTCATAAGATGCAGTCAAGGAATTAATTTGAAGCTTGAAAGCTAAAAGGAAAAGAAGCCGATATGTGTAGTTCTGTAGCCTCAGATTCTTGTATCTAACTACATAACATATTTTCTTTCCACAGGAGGTAGTTATGACAAATTAGAAGTCTGAAAATTTTCTGATGGTGTAAAGGCTCCAGCTGTCACTAGGGAGATAGTGATCAGATTTCATAGCTGCATGGTCCCATGGCACCACTAAGAGTTCCATATGGTCATCCAAATGTTTCAACTAAACCCACATAAAAAAATTCCACCATGGCTTTTGCTTTTAGAAAAATAAAACTCTTCTTTGTAGGAATTCTTCATAAAGTGCCACCAATAAACAAAACTGTCTTGGTTTCATTGGCTGAAAACAAAATAATTGTTAAAGTCGTTCACTTTTTTGGGGGTTCAAGTGGATAGAAAGAGCAGCAGTGCAAGACACATGCCTGAGCTCTAACTTTCTAATCTAGCACAACTTACATAATATGAAGTAGGCTGGTAAGTGGACATGCAATGAATAATTAAGGTGTGTATATGTACATGGTGATAAACAGTAATTTCTCCAAACCACTTCCCTTTTGGTATAAAAACACCTCTGTTAAATTGTTAATGCTAGTTCTGTGGACAGAGACTCTCTCATTCATGTCAAAGATGTCAGCATAAGCCTCACACAATAACAAATGACAAATGCATAATTTATTGATTCTTAAATGGCTATGTCCTTGGATGTATTTCTTATAACTAATTTGCTTGGAGACACATCTGGCTCCTGAAGATAGCATCTGTTTTAAAGAAGGTCAGTGCTATATTTTAAAGTTAAAGGCAGAAGAACATAATCTTTTATCTGCTGCGCTTCTCTGCTCTTTTAGCCTACAAATTCAGCTCTCACTCTATTCTGTCTACTGATTTTTATATCAAATCAAAAATTGAGCATGCTGTTGTGCAGTTTTGAAACAGTGATAAATGTACACACACACACACACACTGTGTTAACAATCAAAGAACACAAGGAGAGAATGTATAGGTTTCAAGTGACTGCATACTGTATGGACCAAACTATTTAAAAAAGGAGTTAAATTCCATTGTGTTGATATCATTTTTCATTAATATTTCTTTTCTACAAAGGTTAGTCAATCTACCTATTTCAATAAATGGTGCTTGCTTGCCCACAGTTTGTCTTATTCAGATGTACTGCTTATGAATGTAAGTCAAAGATCTTCTTGCATAAAATCTGCAAACACTGAATGCTGCAATGTTTATTCTACCATTAGGCCATGAACCATGACTTCTCCCCCAATTATTCTTGTACATACAAAGCCTGATCTTTGTTATTTCTGCATGATATTTATGCACATATATACTCCATGCGACTTCAATCCATGAATCTTAGTTATTTAATGAAGTTTTCACTCAATTTTATCAGTATTTATTTTTACCCATTTCATGGCTGGAACAATAAAATATAAACAAATGCTTAAAATCAGCTTGAATTTTACATTTAAATAGGCAGACACAAGTACAAATGATTCAGAAACTGCCATTTTAACCCTGTGATGAACATCTAAGCACCTTTTGCTTTTATATTTCACCTTGCACCATACACAAAATGTTTAATTATTTGAGGATTAATGGAGGTAGTTTATAATTAAGCTGAAGTATGAACTGATGTCATCATCTCAGTATGATGATATACATTTCTATGCCAAAGCACCTGTTGTTTTGGAAGGAAGCAGCTGATATCATTATCTACCCAGCCAGATAGCCTAGTTTCCTGCTGCTTAAAAAATTATCCTAAGGGTTACCTAAGTTGGGGTAATACAGCATTTACTTTTTCATGGTCAGGATAGGAGAGAATGCATAAAAGGACTTTATTCTCAGTCAAAGGTAGAGGGGTGGCGGGGGTGCATGATGCTAAAACAGTTAATATTTATTTGTGTGGAATACAAACCTTGCAATTTTTTTCATGCATGAATATACATGCAAAATGATACATAACACATATGTAAGTAAATATATGATTGGACAAGAGTCCTTTATATAACACAAAGAAGAACAACCTCTGCTTTGCTGTGGAAATTTTTCACCATATGTTTGGTTCTGACCACTCTACAGCAAAGGTTAACACCAGCTGGGGATTTCTCCTGTGTAGAGGTGGTCAGCTGCCTCTCAGTTCCTCATCCCTGATGTTATAAGGAAAAGAGGTTGCTGAGGCAATTTGGGAAGAGATAAACTGTGATAGAGGTACTCTGTTATAGTGGGTATTTTACAGGCATGAGGTCATTGCAGGATCTCATGCCGACACCATAAATTAAAGCTGCATGCATGAGGACTAGAGAGCACTGAATCTGGGATCCACAACTAGCCTTGGGAGACCCATGCCTCCATCCATCTGAGCAGTGCTCCGACAGAACATGGAATCAAGCCCAGAGTGTTTCTTGCGTGCCTCCAACTATCAGGCTTTCCTCTGAACTGTGGCATTATGCCAGAGCTGTTCATTTGGGTTGTCATCAACCTGCACTACTATAAGGAAAGCTGAGATGCAATACTAGCAAACGCATCTCTTGGAAATTTTTGGCTCTCCCTTATGATAATTTTCTGTCTTTCTCAGCCATGTGATGCCATATTGCCATGAAATTTTCCTTTTGCAATAGTCTTTGGTGTGTATTCTGAGTGAGTGCAATTTAATATACATACAAGCAATATTTGGAGAAGCATAATAAATAATGTTTGATGTTTTGCTTCCTTCAATTCTTTTTCATGCGTTTTGAGATTTTTTCTTTTTTCCTCATATGAACTACCTCTTTTCCCACCCAACTCTCAAACACTTGAGTAGAATGTCTCTTCTGTCTGCTTTTTGATTCTCTCCAAGAATATTTCTACAGCTGCTCTTTCCATAACTCTGATGTCACACTAGAAGGAAGCAGTGGCTAGTAAGAGGTAGATTTCCCACCCTTCTGCAGCTTCCCAGACCTCCCCTTGTTTGGCAGATCATACCACTTAGTATTATGAATAAAGAAACTTTTGACAGAACAAGTTGTGACCAAAAGAATACTGCAGTCCTTATCCCCACATCTCACAACCAGTTTTCCCCAGGACGTGTTTTCTGTTGGATCCTCCACCTTAGGGAAATAATGCTTCTTGCATGTAGCTATCTGGGTCTTGCCTGGAAGGGTAGACAGTAGGTTTCTGAGCTGCATTTCTTTCCTCTGCACCCAATCTCTATTTTAAAGTTTTCTTATTTCATTTTCAGGAACATTTCTGGGTGTTACTTCCTTTCTCTTGATCTATTATTATGCCCAGAGTTGTGCTATGCACATTTATGATAATTTTAAGAGAATACTTAAGCAATCTTCAATAGATAACAATACAGATATACTTACTCATTTTATTTCATAACACCTTACTGGACTTAAGATGGTTTTCTTAGCACTAACAATCATTACAAAGTTAGCACTAGTCTGGGGGCTTATATTTGTATTACAATCTGTATTATATGCAATAAAGTAATGAATGTTTTTAAGGTATTCTTACTGAGCTTCACATCAAATGGGAAATAAGATGTAGTAGCTTCCTCTCAGAGGAATACTTATTATGGTGTTCTATAATGAGGATATGCTAGAGATCAAATTAGTATCCTAATGGGCTGTAGTTCAGCATCGTGACCATCGTCACATTGTGCACATTAGCTGTGTACGTGTGCGGGGGAGAAAGACACTTGTCTAGACATTTATAGATATTGAAAGCTACAGCCATCAGTGTTGAACAGAGCTAAGATTTATCCTAATCTTCCTCTCCTTTTCATATCATAAAACTGCCCTGCAAATTAGGTTTTCAGAAAGTTATTTAATAATACAGAAAGCTATACTGCCACACCGAATGTACAGTAATCGCCTGTGGGTATGCAGTATGTTTACATCTGGTGCATTCTAAGCCTTGAATGCTATTTCTCTATTTTCTAGACTTCAAAGAAAGTTTTGCTTGCTGTTTTTCATGATATCTAGCATTGGTATCTGACCAGCATAATGAAATGCTGACCATAGGTAACAGTATGAATTTCTTTTCTTTATTTCTTTTCTTCAAAAACTGTAATACACAGTTTTTCTAAAATTAGGTAGGGTAAATAAAAAAATGATAATTGAAAAATTTACATATATTTATAGAAAAGAAAAACACTGTTCTAAACAAGTTCACAACTAGTGACAATGTATATATATCCATGACAATAAAAATCTGTAATCTGTCCTGCACTTTCAAGAATTATAAAACTAGTTATCCATGATACAATAGCAATTAATTACAAATTTGTATCTAATCATTTCAATCTACAAGTTTCATTTTCCTTGAAATTTCTTTGTTAAGAATGATTTTGTTTTTAAAGAATGAACTTTTAAAGTAAAGCCAAGACAAAATTAAAATTGAATCTTCATTTGTGTTAAAGGGAGAAAACCATGGATATATTTTAAAAATGTTCTTGTACAGTTTAACTTTGGAACTATATGGATGTTTCTTTTTCAAACTTGACCTCATGACCACCATGAGTCCACCATTGACACATTTCATTTCAGGATCATTAATTGCATCAATAATGATTACTTAAGAACTATTCTGGTCTTGAACATTTTCTGAAGACCTACTCTGACACTGCAATTTCAGGAATATTTTGTGTGTACTAATCTATAGCTCATATTGTTTGACAGAATTTCCAAAGTCCCACTCAAGAAACCTGTGACAAGCATTAATCCAGTTCTTTAATGTTTACTATTTGTTTCTATAAATCCTAAATTCACTGGATCAATGAAAATCTTTGTCTGAAAATTGCCTGCATAAGAGACTCCTCAATTTAACACAAAACTGAGTAACTTCAGAGTGGCAAAAGTCTTCTATATACAAATCTATCTCACCAAATTCTTAATATTTGCTGTCTTCAAAATTTTTTTTCTTCTGTACACTAAAATGAGATTGTAACACAGAATAACCAAAACCTGTCCACTGATACTGATTCTAGCTCATTCTGGTCCATCACCAGTAGCTGAAGATACTGGACCAGCTGCAACAACACAAAAGCATCCAATATAATGCTGGATCAAGTACAGCAACTGCCCTTCTGTTTTCTCTTTTGAGGATGTTTGTTTTGTGTTTTACTTTTATGAAGACAAAAAGATGTTTTTTGGATCTAATATCTACATACTGGGAATGTCTGTACAAATATGCAATTCTGTCTGTACAAACATTTCTCTTCTTCTGAACTAAAAATAAAATTATTTTACATAAAAGCTTGGGAAAAATGTGAACCAAAGTGAATCATGTGCCATATTGCTCTTTGGAATATTAAGGCTAAATTCCCTGCTGGCATAAACTGACGTAGGTCTGCTGAGTTCAATGGAGTTATTCTAGTCCACACTATCAGGGAATTATAGAGCAGCTTGGTTTAGCTACATAAATTATACTGATGTGTACTAGATAATTAGGACTACCAATTAAGCTATCGGTTGTGAATGATCTGATTCCTGTGAATAATGGGCTGAATACACATGACGAGAGTTTAATATTATATTTTGTATAATAATATTTTGGAGAGGCAAATAAGACCTTGATTCTCTACAGTAATGGGAAGGATGTTTCTTAAGGGGTGACAACACCTCCAGTGAGGACATCTCCATCTTTAACATTTGTGCCTCTCACGTGTTGTAAGTCAGATAGTATTCAGACTCAGCTGAATCAGTGTAATGCTTTACTGACATGAAATTTCTATTTTCCAGCTCTAGCTGAAGTATTTGAGATATTACTAAATATCTCAAATACTAAATAACTAAATATAAAGTAAAACAGTCGCTTTCTGGTCAGTGCTCAGCAATTTCACATACAGCTTTTTTGTTGCATAACCAGGAAGTTATACCTCCTTCTTCCCTGCTATGGAAGACAATGGAAAAGAACAGAACCTGAGCTTAATGGATATCTATATGGGTTATAGATACAAAGCTAGGTAGGCATCCATGGGGAAAGGAAGTACCCTTAGAGAAACTGCTGCTCACTGCAGTCTGTTGGATCTTCATTAAAGCCCTGATAGGAAGAATAGCAGGTGAAAACATCACTCAGTATTGTCTTTGAGAGACTATGTTGTATGCACCATCTTCTCATCTTTCCACAAAACCCCCTCCACATATTTTAAGCCACCACAGAAAGGGATGGCTGAGCAAGGATCTTCCACCAACAATGTACCTGCTACAGAGCAAGCTTCCACACCAAGCCGTAAAACCATTGTGCATCTGGACAGAGTATAAGCCAGATAGAACAGATTTATTAGCAGTAACGAATATCCTGTAGCTGTAGGGCTGCACTGTTAATGAGGCATCAATATTACAATCATGCAGGTCTTCAGACTGGAGTTGGTTTTCCAGGCTATCCAAGACAGAGAAAGAAGTATAGAGAAAGACCCCCTCAAGGTCTTCACCTACTGCTAAGACTGATTCTCGCTTACCACTTTTATTATATGTAGATAAGCAAAAACAAAAATGAGCAATATATATTTTGGAATAAAACTGCTCATAGCCACCCCCTCTGGCTCACAACAACCATCAGCACAGAGATCAGCAATGCAAATACTGAAGGATAATCATGTTGGCTTCCAGATTCAGCTGTGTTTATTGTTCCTGGATTGTGACTTCTTTTCAGCTTTCTCTTAGGGAAGAGGGGGGAGAAATATTAATTATAATAAAGGGGTGATCCACATGCAAGTGAGGGAGAGGTTAGCTCGCTAAAGCTAGTGAGTGCTCAGTGGGGAACACAGCAGCCTATGGGGAGCCAGCAGGCAGATGAGATACTGGGATCCTGTACAGATTTGCACCAAGAGGCCTTAGGAAGGGATCTTAATACACAAGCAGACCACAGAGGAGATGCATTTTCTCCAGGGCCTAGAGGGGGCTGTGATATGTTTATTTTATCTCCCAAAGTCAGTGAAAATTTTTGGACTGAGAGCTAAACTAGAGAAAAAGATCCAACCTGCAAAGACATTGTGGGCAGGACAAACAGTTGGTTTTCAGGCTAATATTTTAACTTCAAACAGCTGATCTGAATTCCTATGTTTAAAAAGTTCCTTTCCTCTGCCTTGTGTTCAAAAAAATCTAGCATTAGAGGCTGAAAGACTTTTTGGTGCCTTCACTATAAAGAAATATGCAATCAGCCTTACTTCACAGGTACACCTGGCTGTGTAACTACCTATGCCAGTAAAAAGTTGGAAAGCAAAGAAAAATGAGCTTTCTCATCCTGTTCTCAGCTTTCCCTATTGTGCAGACCTGAATCATTCAATCTGCTGATTGATAACTGTGCCTTTCCATGGCTATTTGAGATAATCATGTGGAAAATCAGTGCAAATGATGCATGTTTAATTGGGGCACTACCAGAAATCCCACATATCTGTTGATGTCTCTGGGAGAAATTTGAATCCACTTTGAAAGTCAACCAATAATTTCTGGCAAAGCCAAAGACACTCAAGCCTGTGATAGCAGAAAAGTAACATAATGGCCAGAGAGAATGTGAGCCATTCAAAGTGGTTGAGGTCCTCTAAAGTTATGGCAAAGAAAATATTAAATGACATTTAGTGCAATTATTCATTGGTAAAATTCATTCTTTCTTGTGAATAAATCTGCAGGGATCATGTAACAATCACAGCCCAAATCCCCACTTGGCATAGGCTGTCTTAATTCTGCTCTTCACTGAGAAACTGGCTCCACAAACTCTTTGTTTGTGTCCTTCTTTGTGAATATGACATCACAAGCACAGGCCAGGACTTCACGCTTCCTTGGTTTTAAAGTCTGAGCCAGAGTCAGTGGGGAGAGAATGAAGAAAGCTCCAGAGAAAACCTTACTGAACATTGCATATCTGCTCAGTTTGGAGAAAACATAGTAGCTATTTACAAATTTACTGTAGGGTGAGCTCTTTCAAGTGACCATATTGTTTCACATATGAGCAAAGTATGTCAGACAAATCAAATATTATATAATCTGATCCTGAATAACATTGTGCTATGGTCATGAACTGTCAAGTGTTTCAGCAAAAAGACATAGTGATATCTTTTGTGCTACAAAAGCTGTCAGAAGCTACACCAACAAGACATTTTCTATGTTCCAACCTGAGTGTATTTCATCATTGAGACATTCGTGTGCCTATTAAAAATACATTTCTGTTTCTAGACTACTTGTGGCAACAGGTAGAGACATTTATGGCTAGGAGGAGCTGCTTGTTTGCTGAGCCTGTCAGAACACTTTTGTGTCAATAGAGAAAATGTATGTGCACAGCTCTAATGGGGATCCCTCTATTGTAGTACCTTGTCATTTCGAGAGCGCCTTGCCCTCCATGCCCCTTGAGCATTTTTTACAGTCAAAATCAACATGCCTGAGTTCTTGTTTCCAACTTTCTGTAATGTTTATTATTGTTTGTCAGCAACTCAGCTCTGCTGGAAAAACCTCCTTCGGTGAATAATGAAGTCATTCCCACAGTGACTGCTGGGTTCCAAAATTTTCAGTACTTTACCTATGGCTATTTAGCTGTACATGAGAAGCGCAGAAAATCTTACTTTTCATGGCCCATAAATAAACACCCAATTCAACACTTCAGCACATTTCTAATTGTAATGCAGTGTGTAATGTTTCAGTGCACAATACAGATGTTTTCAGTTATTATATGAAGAGGAGACAATAATGGTTAAGTATGTGTTTGCATTATAGTCACGGCATGAAATCATTATGTTCAACTTTCCTGATCATCTTCTTCATAGAAAAAATAAAATTCTGTTCAGCCATGATTCTTTCCCACATGGAACAAGTTGCAGAAAAGTCAAAGACATCCACTTATAGCCTACTTACTTACAGAAAAATAAGGGGTAAAAGGTCTATTTAAACACTGGACTCTTTCTGTCCCATTTCCCTGTTGTTAATCATATACCACCACTTTGCTGAAATGAGCCCAGGGGGTAGTGGGATATAAGCAAGAGCAGAGGTGTCTTGTGGGATTTTTTCCTCTGTGACAACAGCTTAATCAGCCATTTCCCTTGGTCTATCCCTGCTGGGGGGTTTAAGATACAACTGTCCTCAGTGGAGCACCAAATGTTCTCTTTCTAATGCTGGGCTACTACCAAGTCAATTTCATTGATGTTGGTTCTCATTAGCTTTGCCCTCAGTCTTTTATTTCTTTCTCTTCCATCCTTCCTGTCCATCCATCTCAGTAGTCTTTTGTAAAGTTAAAAATCTATCAAACTAAACCTTCTGCTGTCATTTCCTTTCCTACTCCAGAACTACTCTCTTTATATCTGCTTAACTCCAGTAAATCATTACTTGATGAGAATAACTCATTAGCTCACTTATAAAATAGGCCTGACTTCACAAACAGATATTTTTATGAGTTCTATTTGTGTAGACACAAATAACTGCTTTGGTTATGTGAACAAGCCACAGGGATGTGCATAGGCAGTAAATATCTGGGCAACTCCAGACCACAACTTGAGACCATTTTAACTTCAGAAAAATCAAACCTTAAATGGCAAAAAAGCTTTATATTCCTAGATTATCAGGGTTGGGTTTGTCTCTTCAAGAAGGCTTATGGTTTGAGACCATTTGTGATGTACAAATGCAGATGAAGTAACAGAAGAAAGAGTTCTTATATTATTTACCACTGTTTTATAAGGTACTGAAATGAAAACAGAGCAATCAGAAGTGGTCCAAAGCCATCACTACAGTAACTTTAAATCTTTCTTTTCTTATAGTGCAGAACTGATGTGAGATGCCAAGCCAGACTAAAGTGGCATGGTACAGCGCAAGATTGATTTTACATATGTCAAACTCTAAAATACTTGAACCAGGTAGACAATAAAAGAGAGTAGGATGTAGTGAGATTGAATGTATTAAATCAAAGTATTTCAAAAGAAAATGTAATGCCAAAGGATTCAGAGACATAGACTTGAAAGAAAACTTTCACTTTTATATGAGCGCTGATGATGAGAAAGTGGTCAAAATATCAGATTTCAAAACCGATCACATTTCAGATCCAGTGAAATTTTATATTTCATTGATAAAATTATTTTAGTGCAAAGATGAATTTGGCCTAATTTGAATGTGCATACTTATGTGTGTATCTTAGAGAAACTCTGGGAAAAAAAGTTGCAGTAGTTGCAGTAGTTAAATGACACAGCAAGATTGTAGTTGAATGAGCTGGTTGTAATGGATAATATTTTTCAAAAGATAGTCTGATTTTGGATTGTAAATTACTCACAAACAAATGATTTTTTAAACTGACTTTATTTGAAAATATTGACCAAACTAATTATGGACATTTAGACTGAAGTCTATTGTTCATCTCAAGCCATGTTTCTTACACCTCTGTACCATGTGTTGCCACAGTTGGATGATTCATCTTGTGATAATAAAAATCTCCATGGAAAACTTTAACCCAATCCTTTCTTCCTTCTTCTAGTGGCCTCCAACAGCACTTTTGGATAGTATTCCAAACACTGAAGGAAGAGAAGCAAAATTCAATTACTGTATTATTCACGTCAAAATAAATCTACAACTTGCTTAAAGCAGCCTTCTGAATTGGTTTCTTCTTGGAGTCATTGCCTGAAAAAAACTGTACATAAGTAACAGTCATTACAGGGGAACTTTTCAATCAGCAACGGATATGGCTGAATGCTAAGCAGCAAATAGAGTGACATTAACCCTTTTCTTGGTATGGTTCAGCAATCAACTTTGAATTGTTTTAATTTGTTCTCCTTTCACTAGTGTTCAGAAATAAATAGCTTTTGTGAAAAAATGTCATGTGTTGTGGGGTTTTTTTATTCCTCACAGTTTCACTTCATGTTGATGCTCTTTATTTTGTGCTGTATGTCAACTAAATTTCATTATAGTCTTCTTGTCACCTGACATAATGACAGAAGAAGAACAAGAAGTATGTCATTAGCAGCAATTCTTGTTTATTCAAGAATAGCCTAATTCATATGTGAACAACATCTTTTCAGAGCACAAAAGTAGCACAAATGAGGGGAAAAGATGCAGTAAAGAATATATTAGGAGTTTGAGGAACAGTATATAAGCACAGTTATTCAGTACGGGATTATTTCTCTGGGTACCGGTACATATTGAAATCTTGCTGTCCTCTATTTCACACAGCTACATTAATCCCACAGTCTTGAAATTCTTTTGCTCTGATTGCCTGTAAACCTTGGAAATAATATTTAAAACAAACTCCTAGGAATCATTTTGCTTTGTCATGCTTCAAAAACTTCATACTGTACTCTGCATTTTTATTTTCATATTTAGTAAAAGTGACTGTAAACTATTTGGATGATTAACACAATGTGGTATGCTAACTGATATCAAAGTGAGGTATAATTATCTAAATTAGGACTTTCAACAAGGTAATCAAATCCATTTATAACACTGAGATTCCAAGCAAAAATGGAACAGACTTACACTAATGAAGTATTTGGTCTACTGCATTAAATCCTGTTTGGGAATTTATCTTATTTACTTTCAGGATTACACATGTTTTTTCAAAAATAAGGAGACTGATAATCAAGAGAAGATGATAGAGGGAAAAGGAAAACTGAGAAACATAAGTATTGTTTTCAAAGTAAGAGATGCTAAATTGAATTTCTTAAGGCAGTAGTAAAAATGCACGTAATTCCAAACTAGATCAGACAATACTCTTAGGGATATGTTGGTCATCTCTATAGCCTTCTGGAAATTTCCCGGCATTACAGGTACCAAGTAATAAGAGGGCCAAGTAGATAATTTCCACCTCTAACTTCTAGGCAACCAGGTAACACCTTTTTCAAAAGCAAGCCACAGAGAGAAATAAGTAGTTTTATACTTAATACTAAGACATATAATCAAAACATGTTAATGGTCAGGTTTAAAAATGGCTTAATTGTAAATAAAATGTATTTTTATTTAAGCATGCAAATTACTGGTGAGTTAAGTATATATTGCTGAGTATTAATTCCTCACAAACTAATAACAATTAAAAAAAAAAAAAAACAAAACTGGAGAAAGCAGCCAAACCATCTGATAAAGCCTAGGGCACATGTAACCCCATCACTACAAATGACTGCAGAGCTTACAAAACGAGCCAGATGCTGCTTCTGGAAGGATTTCATCTATAATACCGGAACGGCATGACAGCCTATCACAACTCATGTTTGGCCTAAAGGTGTGCATCACTGGTGGAATGGGCAAATAATGAGAGAGAACAGGAGCAAAGCGTTAATCCCAACTAAGGGGTGGGGGGGAG
>VZRW01010212.1:921308-986025 GCA_013398125.1 Aegotheles bennettii | reverse complement strand
GTTGTATGGCTGTTTTTTTTTTTAAAAATGAATATTGCATTTGTTTTACCTGCAGACACTGGCACAGATGGTGCTTCTATAATACGCTGTAATAATAGCCTGATTTGTTTGCAGTGTTGCATTCTTGTCCAAATTCATGTCCAAATGTATTGTATCTTCTATAGCGTCACTCACGATTGGGTCAAACGTAGAGAAGATGAGTGTATCCTTGGTGTATAATGAAGAAATTTGTCCATAGCCCCTCTGGCAGGTGCAGCAGCTGTGTTCTCTGCTCCTTCCCCAGATAGACATGTGGCTGGATAATAAAATAATTGCTGAATGAATAGACTTTATGAAAGGGTTGAAAATATGCATGAGAGAGCTGCATTTCACAGACAGGGATACTGGTAAGGACAACACAATCCATTAATTTTGGCTTCATTTTCCCTTCTTGATTCCTCTGAAAAAAGGCTGCTAAGCAAGTCTGGAGGCTGAGACAGACCAAAACCTGTCCCCTGGTACTGAGGTTTTAAGTAGAGACATTTACTAGTAACAACTGAGTTTGCTCCTGTGCTGTTTGACTAGTTTGCAGTTATCTTTATGAAAGCCTTTCCTTGATGAGCAGTCATGGCTGTGTCTACGCTCAGCTTAATCTTTCCACCAGCTTACATCGCATTCTTCAACCTGCAGTAAATGATACTTAGGAATTCTCCAATCGGAAAAAAAAAGTTGTGATTCCTAAAGGTAAACAAAACTGTCCCCTCTTTGCGACATTTAGGAAAGCTACTTCAGCTCAAAATTGATCTTAAATACACCAGCATAAGTTCATCACCATCAGGAATATGCTTAAATACATGCTTGTGCTGCCTCTTGATAAGATGAAGCAAGTCACGAAAGAGATTTCAGGCAAGAAACTTGAAGAACATCACAGCCAGGAGACAGCAGAAGAAATTATCATCCAGTATAAATTTAGTCTATTCTGGGAACTTCAGTAACAAACACAATTCCTACATGCACACATTTTTCTTTCTTTTTCTTCCTTTTTTTTTTTTTTTGTTAGGCAAGAGAGCTGTCAGTCTTTGTTAATAATGAAACTTCTTCATGCAGAATCAGTCTCTCACTTGGTATTACTTTGTCAGTTCTCAGCAGCACATATATGTGCAGGTCTCATAAACACTCCCATGAAAGATCTTCAAGTTGCAGACAGACACAGCAACAAGTGATCCTTTCAAGAGAACCATTCCTGTCTTAACTTTGTTGATTAGGAACATGGGAGAGAATCAAAGTGCCAGTGGGAGACTTGATACTTTTACAGTGATAGTTTAATCCATTTAGGCAACTCATGTAAGTCAGAGGAGGTATAAATTTCTCATTATATGTTGCATTCCACTAGATTATTTCACTTGTTTATATCCCAGAATAGACAATGCCTAAAATGACTGGCACTATTCCCTTTAAATCAGTCATTGAATAAAAGTTGAACTTGCTGTACAGTGGGGATACTATTATGGTGATGCCATCTTTGGATAAGGAAATAACCTAACAAGCAAGCATTGTGTGATATTCAGACAATGGCAAAATTAAGGCTTTAATCATCTGGAATCTGTGTCCTGCTGAAACTGGTAAATACTCTATTTCTTGGTTATAGCCCTTCTAAGATAGGTCTCAAAACCCTCAAGGGTCGCTGGAATCAGTGCAGGACAGGTTTCTGCTGCCTCTCCATTACTGACCATTAACTTCCTCACTGTGGCCAGGAAAGGAAGAGGAGGGCTCTACTGCCAGAAGTGGATCTCAGCTGGCAATCTGCACTCAACTTTGGAGGTATCAGCAGGAGCTAGTTGCCTTGATCTAAATGCAGAAGCCCAGCCCTTACTAGCAAGATCCTTTATACAGTCCTGACAGTGCAATTGCAGACAGATCCAGTTCCGATCACAAACATCACCCTTTCTAAAGCCAGAAGGACTCAGCAGGCTGTGTGTGGGTGTCACAGCCAGCCACACTACAAGCCTGCAGTACAAATGCTTTCTTATTCCTCTTTTAGGAATGAGTTAGGACAACTTCTGTGCATACTGATAAAACTTTTCTTAATGGTTTTCACACCACTCACATTCTTTCTGTGATCAGATAAAAGATAACATACAGTCAACATCTCTGTAAACACTCTGTTTGCTGAAGAGACTGCCTTGTACAGCATATAGCAAATGTGACCAAAACAAGTAAAAAAAGGTAGTTAGCAAGCAACAATAGCATATTAATGAAGAAGCTTTACAGTTTGTATATGATTCTGTAGGTAACAATGTGAGATAGGCTAAAAATTTTGTAACGCCTATGCTGTGTCTCCTGGACTCCCCATCCTTGTTATCATGTAATGTGTAATACAAATCACTTCCTGGTATACATAAAGTCATAGAATAATTCAGGTTTGGAAGGACTTCTGGATGGAGATATCTATGTGTTTCTGTTTCTACTGGCTCTGTAGCAGAAGATACTGTGTCCTTTATTGCCAGCAGCCACAGTAGTGTTATTGATGAACACTAATGGTCACCTAACTGCATAGCTATTAATTGGGTGTTCTTAACTTGTGGCTTATGGGCATCGTGTTGCCTGTGAAATTGCTTGTAGATAGAGAAGATTAGAGAGTTACACCAAAATTGCCATAGAGCATAAATATGACACACAGAATATGTGACTGCTCCTCTTTCCTGTGAAACAGCAAGGGACATGAATCACTGCGTTCATGTGGATATTCTATTCTGTAGATTGTAAATAAAGACCTCTGTGTATGTGAAAAGAAGGGACCAAATCATGTAAATTTGGTTTTCATAATGTTCAAAAGTGTTTAAGGAATCCTTACCATTTGAAAAGCAATTATAGGCAGAGGAATTAGGACAATAGATATGCCCTGACTTCCTCTCACCTGTTCTACTGAAATACAGCACCTATAATGAATGCACACATGTTGGCTCAGGGTTGTTTGTTATTCACTTTTCATGTACTGCCTGATGCGTCTTTGTCATGATTCATTATTCCTAACAGCTATATCAAGTATTGTAATTACAGCATAATACAAACTTAAGCCTATAATATTTCTAGACTGGAGAAAGAAAAATAATATATTAAGTGCTTGTGATATCTTTATGTATAAGTTTGAGAATCATTAAATAGCTGTCACTCTTCCTTCCTCCTCAGCATCAATTACTCCACTCTGGTTTTACTTACTCCACTCTGTATAATGAGTCCCTAGAGCATGTTTCATTGCGGGAGAATGAACACATTCTTCACTTGCGGTCAGTCGGATGTGGTTAATTTGAAATCACTTAAACTATTATATCTGTCAAGCATGGTTATTTTATTTTCAATTCACATCAGTGTTTTAGTATGCATGTCGGTTACTGGGTTAAACTGGCAGATTAATTTCCAAGCATTCTGTTGTAATGTTCTTCATCACTGTCTTTACATGTAGGCTCCTGTTGAAAGTTAGTATGTTCCCATGAACATTTACTTCAGAGAAATCTACATTTAATATAAACACTCATATGATAAACAACACTCACTACTGAATGAAAGCTGGCAAGACCAGTGGACTTCCAGTTTTTCTCATGAAAACCCAGAACAGCTGGTTAGTTCATTGTTCCATCTTAACTTCTTTTGGAAATGCAATTTACATTATGACATGTATTTGTGGTAAAACATAAAAAGTTCAGTAACTAGGGTTTCTTTGACATGTTTAGTTTTTTTCTGATATGTCAAGAGATTGTATTGTTCAAAAAAGCTGCAGGCTTCAGTTCAGTGTGAGCAGATTCACAATTCAGACAATTCACAATTCTTGGTGTTGTTTAGGCTTTTTTCTTTGTAAAATATTGTGGCTTGAAATTTATAAATAGCCAGAATTTAAAGATGTTAAAATACTGACTTACACAGCTACTAATAACAGGGTGCTCACACAGAGAATTAGAGGAACCGCCAATGGGCTTTTTATTACAGCAATATTGTACATATTACATGAATAAATTACATTGTTGCATTATGCAGCTGCTGCATCATCAGTTTCGAGAGTAGACTGCGATCCTAAGTATTCGGGGATGCAAGCTCATTATGTCTAAATCCACTTTGGTTACAGCCACAATATGATCCAAGCTAAACTGCTTTCATATAGCACATTGCATATACCTATGCGTAATCAGGTACATGGCTCAGAGACCGACTGATGAGTTTAGGTGTCTAAACAAATTTACAAAAAAAGAGACTGTTTCTCTGAATCAGACAGAATCTTTCACTTGAAAAGGTTATTAGGAAAACTATATTACCCATAAAAGTACAAATCTACATATGTTGTGAAACATCATTTTTGATTTGAAAGATACTAGTAGTAAAATATGCATTTATATAATGACAGTATTCTCACTGTAAAAAAAACTAAATTAAAAAAAATCTGTTTTCTCTCTATCTTATTATGATGATGACAACTGTTAGTGTTTGAATGCTGCCAAGGCACTTCTTGAAACTCGGTTGTTTTTATTCCCTGCACATTGTTCTCTCACTCCATCGAATAAAACACAAATCTTAACGTTCTCCACAGCTGCAAATGTTTGCCTAGGACTTATAGATTCACATTTACATATTTTATATATTGATGCAAATATCTGGCTAGGCAAGTAATATGCTGTCAGTTCTGTTCATTTCGCTGAACTCCTGTTTCTTTTCATTGCTATTTTTTACTTTGCTGAAACTGTGTTTCTTTTCATTGTTATAGTTATTTCACTTTTCTGAAAGCACATCCCTTGCATCACCCACCTGGCTTATTGTGCTCGTCACCTCATGGGACATGCTATACCTGGAGACATCAGTCAAGGTTTTACTGCTTGCTTTAAGCTGGACAATGTTTTAGTACTGGGCTCTTGACAGATGAGGCTATTTATTGTATGACATTTCTACAGCATTTCATAAGTGTCATGTCTGATACGAGGCTCCTATAAAAGCTATCCTAATGATGAAGATAATGATGGTTAAGGTGAGGATAAATATGCAGAGCTATATCTTTTTAGGCATACATAATAAAACTAGGTGTGAGAAAATCACACACTTTTAGTCTAAGCAGTTTTAGAACCGAAATGGCCATCATTCAAATCCCAGATTTGGATGCTTTTGTTTTGAATACTTTCACAAGATCCTAGACAAATGAAGATCTAAGCCTATGCAAAAAGTGATGTATGTGTCAGAATGCAGATATTAGTAAGGCCACTGGGAGAGCACTCCGTGTTCTATCCACTGAAAGCTGTGGCCTAGTATTGACAAAAACAGAATAAGAAAAGAAAAGAAAAAGCTTTAAGTAGTTTCCCCTGCATCTGGAAGTTTCCAGCATAATGTAAGAAACATCCATGCTACACTTGAAAGAGCAAAGGGAGGAATGAACATGTTGATTCAGCCATGAACCATGTGTCACTCCCTCTTCTCCATTAGAAGTGGAAATACACTTTTCTTCATAATTAAAAATTATGGTTTTCTGATACAACTATCTAAACATCCTGCAACATTCAGACTTCTCTAAACTTCAGGCTAAGACAGAATGATTCCTGCACATTCCATGGCATTCCTAAAGTGCTATCATCATCAGTAGTTCATAGCTACTCAGCAATCATGTATCCTGCTGAAGCTGAGAAGATACGCATGAATCCTAAGTAATACTACAGCATGAAGTGAAGACACCTTATGTTAATATGATCAGATCACATGATTTGGTCCTGCTGTTAGGCCTTTTTGGCCCATATGTCTGAAAGTGAAGAATACAAATTTGAATACTGTCTGTACCTATAATTGACTCTTTGCATTTTGTGACTTACTGAAATCATATAATATTGTTTCCATTATGCACATAAAAAAAAGATCTTTAAGATTGTCATAGAACACTTTCGTGTAAAAATGTACTCAACCAAATGTTCCTGGAGAGAGAATAAGAGAGGTGAGAAATGCAAATTTGTTAATGCAGTTGGCACTATTCATGTATCTCCGTGGAGATACATATACCTGAAAAGAATGAAAATTGTCCTACATTCATAGGTAAGACTGTCAAGGACCATCACTGATGTACTTCCAATCCTAAATCTACTTCAAGTGACAAAGTAAAGATCATTTCAGTTTTCTCTCCGAATATACCTAATATTTTTAGGGAAATAAAGAACAACTAAGTGAATAACTTGTTTTAATTCTATTATAGAATGAAAAAGCATAGAATTTTCTAGTACTAACCCTGAAACTGTTCTGTTTGTATGAGACACTACTATCTGGGGGAAAACATTAAAATATTATTGCATATTGAAAAAAATAAGAGCATTAAAATTGAGAAAATATTTATATAACTGACAGTTGCCATATTCATAAAACAGCATTGATTTATGTATACATGTGTGTACATGTAACGTACACATATATATACAAACACACAAACGTGCATATATATAAAGATAGCGGTGAATTCTGCACTATGAGCTATTTTTCATATTAGTTTTTGCAAGGCCTTGAGTTCACTCCGTAAAACACAGAACATATTTCTTCAAATTTACTATTTCAATTTCAAATAAATTTCATCCCAAATAATGCAGTTACAAGGAGGAAAGAAGTTTTGTATTTTTGCATCTTTTTCATTTGCCTTTACATCAAAATATTGCTGAAGCAAGCTGGATGACAGTCACCTTTTGGTGACCACAGTCATACTGGGATTCAAAAATTTTGATTGCAAAGTTTACTGTAAGCAAATGAGGATATCTTTCAGAATAGAAATTACTACAGAACCCTAGCTTAACTTTTATCACATGCAAACTAAAAAGGCAATCAACTCAATAGTAGCATCTGATCTCTGCATGTCTCTTCAGAGTCAGTCAGTAACCAGTACTGTGAGCAGCTGTAGAAAGTGAACTTATTTTTACTTGTGTGTGTGTCTATAAAGAAAATGTGAAGCTGAATCTTTTTTTCAGCTTCTGAGCATAAGAAAATGTTGGCATACAAGTTGCCTGTGGTTGCTGGGGTAAAACAGTTAATGTGTGAGGTTTTCTTCTTCCAAGCAGTAGTGAGAGATGAAGAGATTCCATATGGCCAATAGTACAAAGAAAGCAGAGAGTAACAGGAAAAGAGGGGAAAAAAAACAGAGTGTGTAAGGGTAACAGAGGGAAATAAGATTGAAAGAACAAAACATCAACATTGTTAGTCACAAGGAACAGACAGGAGGGAGGTATTGCCTGCTGACCATGTGTACCAATGCCAAAGAATCTAAAAAGAAAACCGGCATCTGTGGTATGGGATGGTCTCTCTCTAGATCTGAAAGACAGCAGCAGATTGTTTTTATAGAAAGAAAAGGTGTCAGCAGAAAGGAAGGAGCATACACACATGGAAACATTTGCTGTAAGAAGCCACTTGAAAAACAACCAAGGAGTTGAGTGGAAGAAACATCTGTGAAACATGCAGCAAGACCACCACTAGTGCTTCAGGGAAGAGGTGGGAACAGAAGGGAATACACAAGCAGTGTTGGACATAGCATCTTGTCAAAACGACAAGGAAATGTTGTCGGTACTTTCAAGAAAATCCAGCATCTTGTTGAGTCTGAGGGGGAAATATTTTGTCCTCCTTGTGAGGGAGCAAGGGAGTACTCTTTATATTTATCAAGAAGCAAAGAAGTCTGTGCTCATTGACCAAAGTCAATCAAGGAGTGTTATCTTTAAGAAGAAATTGCACTTTTCAGGGTCTATGTTGACTATTCTGCTTATTAGGATCAGGACACTTGGGGTTCTTTTCCACGAGCTTGTTTCTTCTTTCAGTAACCCCAAAAGTGCAAAGCCTTGATCAGTATTAGCTTAGGGGATTGCAACTTGCCACCAATGAAACAGTGTAGTTTTGAAATGAAACCTGTGTAGTTTTGGGGTCAGTAGAAGCAAATGTGACATCAAGGAGGAAGAAGTCCCATACCTTTTAGTTGTCTGGCCTTAATTTTGTGCTTCAGACTTTTTTTGTTTGACAGAAAAAAGCAGATGCTTCATATCAAGACCATATCTGAAGTCACTGCAGCTATTCCTCATGAAGACATTAGTTTAGATGCAAAATAACCTGTCTAAGTCAAGTGAAAAAGAAAGCATTGATCAGGAGAAATTTTACTTCTCTGGGTTTGAAAAATTCTTTACACAAAAGCTTTAATGTCTTTTCAGCTTTGCCAAGCAATGGTGCAGGAAAGGATATTTTGCTAGCCAACTGTTATGTGTAATTGTATGAAAAGTCCATGTGCTGCTCAAAGGCCTCTTAAGGAGGTCACACAAAAGATGAGTCATAATGTAACTGCTTTCTGCCAGATCATTTCTCCATTTGCTCACTGCAGAAAAAACAAACTATGGAATGTAAAAGCACTTTGAAGTGACTGATGATCTTGCTGCTTATTAACCACACTGAAGGTAACTTTAGTAAAAAGTAAATGAAGGCAAATGAGAAATAGAGACTGGGTGGCTCATTCCAACCAGTGTTAAGAAAAAACAAACCTTTTGTTCTTCGCAAAGATATGTGCTCTTATTCTTACACAAGAGGTTAATGGCAGCTCTCAGTTGACAATAATATTGAGGAAAAAAAGACTAATTTTCTGCAAAATATATACACATTTTAATAAATCTAGGATTTTTTTGCAAAAGAATTCTGATGTTAACAATAAAAAATGCTGCTTTTCATTTTCTTCCTCCACAGACTAATAAGTTTTTTCATTTATTTTTTGGTGAACCCATGGAAAAATCCACAGAAAAATCCACTTTTTCTACTGAAACAGAAAATTTAAGTAACTACCTGAATATAGGAGAAAAAGTCCAGAGGAAAAGAAAGATTATTCAGAAAGAAGTGTCTATCTGCAATAAGTTCCAAGTAACTTTTCTGCCCTCAGTGACTAGCAAAAATTGGTTTTAATTAATTACAATTATTTTATTAGTTTTTAAGAGTTTATGATTGAAGAATTTCTGACTGAACAAAAAAATTTCTTGGTGAAACCTTTCTAAAATCACTTGTTTATGAGTTTTTGTATTATCAGTTTTTCAAAAATCTGATTTTGTCTAAAAAAAATAAAACATCTAACAAAACCAGGCACCTACTACTCAGAATGTAAAAAATTAAATTGTAAGTTCCTACTATTACAAGAAATTGCTCTATGATTTATTTTTTTTGCTTAACATTGGCTGATGTAGTGTTAGTTATACTTCCTTTCATTGTTGTTTATTATATAGACCATACTTTCCCCCGCATCCTTCAATACACCCACAGACTGGGAAACTGAAAACCTGGTGTGTTTATGCTCTGTGAACAGGCATGACACAGGGGGGGTCCCGAGGGTCTTGGAGCATTTGACCATTGGTTGTGATTCACTGAAATCAGTCCTGCTTCAGGAGAGAGGTATGTCATCTCGCACATCTAAACCTTAATCCAAATGCCTGGCCGTGCATGCTGGTCTTGACAGGTACTGAGCCAGCTTGCCACTTGGCAGATTAAAAAGGACTGCCTCCTGGAGATTAGATGGCTTGGCACAGTGAGAACACAGAGGTCAAATGATGATGTTTGCCAACCAAAAAAGATCCTCTCATTTTCCCACTCTATCAGTGCTCCCTGGATAAGCATTTTTGGCCTTTTGCCTTGGTTTGAAGGCAAGACTTGTTAGGATTTAGCCTGAGGGACTTGCTTTACTGTTGAAGGTCAAGCATTTTGACTGTTGTGAAGCCCTGATATGGTAAGGTCATATTCTTTCTCGTTAGGGCTGATCTCTCAAGGCTCTTGGTGACTCCTGGGACATCATCAGGAATGGAAATTATTCCACACCTTGCTGAGACCAATTTCTGATGTTTTTTATGTTCCAGTTTCATGAAATGCAGGCAATTTTCACTGAGATTGCAGCAGAATAGAACATAGACATTTCATTTCATATAGGATTTCAGAACATGAACATTTGAATTTGTTCCCAGCAGTATACTTTGACTTGACTCTTACTCGTTATTTGTACACTTAATATTAATCTTCTTGTTTCTTTTTAAACCAAAAGTAACTACACTCTAAAAATGTTGAAACCAGACTTATTGTAAGGCAGTTTATTGTCAACGAAACAGCAGATTCTGAAGAAACACAATCCTATTGTCATTTTCCTAAAAAAATTGTACTTGTCATGCACCAGTGGTTGCATATAATTTCATTTTTCTGGAGCTAACATCAGTATCACAATGATGCTTTTCTGCTTTAGGCACTCCCTCTACCTTTTTGTTATGCAGTGGCACACTATCCCTGCATATCACATGCTCCTGACACTCTGCAAAAAAGTCTGCTGTTTCCTACCACATCTTTTGGGTCTACTCAGAGCCAAGGCTTCAGCAGCAGCACAGGAATGCTTTTTCACAATTTTCTGGCTCAAACAACAGTCATTTGGGTATTGCCACAGTGTGATATAACCTTACCCCCTCCTCAAGTCAGGCTGTTGAGGAAAGCACCATTTGACACACCTCCAAATTTACAGTGCTGTTTCTGTGCCAGAGCCTTCCTCCCCCTCCATGCTATCTTTTATGAAAACAGATTATTGCAGAAACAACCAGCTGTTTTGAAGCAAAATGTAACAAAAGAAACTTTAGCAATCTCTGCCTGTGTTTTTATTCCTCATCTGTCTTGTTGCAACAGACTGTGCAATAGGGTGGAAGTTTTACCTACCATCACACTCAATTCTTCCAGACTTCAATAACCCATTTATAGCTGCAGTACATATCAGCTGCTCAGTTTCTCATCATTGCAGTAGAGTTTATTGGAATTAATAATATAGCTACTCTTCCAGAAGCACCACAGACAATCCTTTCCTCAGACATCAGTGTGAACAGACTTCTGATTGTGAAGTTCAAAAGGATAAATTTATTTTTAAAATTAAATCAGACTAAACTGGCTTTTGACCTGCAGTGATGATTTTTTCTTTCATTTCTCAACTTTTGAAACATGTTTTCTAAAGTTTTGATTGAAGACTTCTTGACTTCCACATGATTCTCTCTTTAACAGACTGAGCTACAAGGAGCTTCTGTCACTACAAGGAAAATGTTCCCAATCCTCTGCTCTACTGTCAGGCCCACATTAAAAAAAAAAAAAGAGGGAGTTGGCAATCTAAGGATGATGCCTTAAAAGCTCTTTAACAAAGGTGGACTTGCCAGAGTTTAATAAGACTATTTGTATGCATAAAGTCTTACATAGCTGTAATTATGTGATGCCAGACCAGGATATTTTGGGGTTTTTTCCAATATTTTTAAATCAGCTTCAGTAGTGTCAATACTAATACTGACAAGAGTGAATTCACTGCTGTAAAAACTGTACGTTTTGGAAAATCAGTGTGATTTTATCACCTCTGCTTATTACCGCTTGGTATTCTTATTAAGAATGCTTGAAATTTCTGAATGCAAATATTCAATACTTTCACTTTACTAAATTTTAGATATCCTGCTCCTTCAAAATTGTTTCATTCTAGTCCACTGTGTCTCCCATATTTGCTAATAGTACCTAACCTGGAAAAGTACCCCTTCCCATTATTGCAAAAGTAAAAAAATGTACTACTTGCAAAAACTACTCTACCCAAAATGTTGATTTGACAAAAATTTGTTTTGACAAAATAGGCAATAAGGAAAGTACTGGAAAGACTAATATTCCCCGCACCATTGTACCATTAAGCCAGTGTAATTTCTACAGAGAAAAGTACTGCAAAAGTACCTGCAATAGGAGCAAAACAAGGAAACACATAGAATTAATATCTAAAGGAGTGTATATGGATGGGATTTTATTCTCTTTTTGTTGCATGATACAGAGCACCATTGTACTACAGAAAAAGTAACCAAAACAGTAGAGGACACAAGGACCTCAGTTATTAAAAAGGGTCAGACAACTACTACCTGTCTATATTCTTTAAGCTAGAGAAGATTAAAAGCCAAACAGGGGCCTCAGAAGACTGGGAGTCTCATTGAAATCAATGAGAAAATGCATGCACATCTGAAGGCAGGGTTTGGCCTGAGCAAGGGAACCTCACTGAGACAAATTGTTCTGCAAAGCATCAGAAAGGATCAAGGCTCCTGCAATCCTTGAGTTCATGTCAGCCACAGAAAGAGAAAGCAGAAAGAAAAGCAAAGGATTGCCCAAGTACAAGAGGAACTGAGGTGGAATGTCTTTGCATGTACCATCGTTGTAGAAATGAATTATGGAGAGCAGAAAAAATATAGTTAATGTAAGGTCTTAAAAAGGAACAGGGCAGCTTTCAGAGGAAAAAGCTAATTTGGTAGACTACAGCTGCTACTGCAAAGGATGGGGCAGGAATGGCAAAGCATTCCATCCTCCTTCTGTCAAAAAAAATACATCCATCTTGTATCATCGGCATTTAATCAGGCATTAAATGTAAAACCTCTAAGCAACTTCAGTGTCTCCTCCAGATCAGGATGGATATATTCTGTGAGAACTCAACATTTCACTAAGCGAAGAGTGCGTTGTGAATGAGTCGAGCTCCCCAAATTAGATTTAAAGGCAAAGAGACATGCTTAAAATGATGTGGTGTCCGTTAGGCGAATTGCGGCGGCTGCGGGACCGATGCAGCGACCGAGACTCTAAGCTGACATCAAAGCGGAAAAAAATCAGCTGAAATGACAGCAGCAGCTGCAGCATCCGCCTCTAAATTAGGCTGTGTTTCAAAGTCTGGACTCAACTGCTAAGCAGTATAAAGACCCAGGAGGAAGGCTGCCCAAGAAAAAGAGTTGGATTTCTAACCTAACACATCAAAGTAACACATGCTTAGAAGAGCAATAAATGCATATGGCACACATTCACATGCTGCCTAATTGCAGTGGGCTCATGAAGCCAAGACAAACCTTCAGCTGATTCCTACGTTTAGAGAGGATTTGAGTCCTTTTCAAATGCAGAAAGCTGACACAAATTGGTAGCAGATTAGAGTCTGGCATTGTGATAATACATCCCATAATTTCAAAAGATGGCCATTTTTCATATCATAAGACACCTTCAAAACACTGAGCTCATTATATAATTTATACCTGTACCAGATTACAGCATATTCACAACAACATCATAAATTAAGAAATATTTTCTCTCAAAATTGAGAAACAGGAATTCAGAAATAGAATAGAAAGCCACCGATTTCATTCTTAAATTACCTACATACCAATTTAATCATATTTGCTGGAAGAGGGAGAAATACATGATTAAACGAAATACATTGCCGCATATTTTAGCACTAAAAATCATTGATTCTGGAAAAGCACCCATGTTTTGGCATGCATTATTTTAGTTTCATCTGTAAATTTAGGGAAAATACTTGCAATGTTACTGACGATGTACAGATTTATAAGAAGGTAATCAGAAATAAGCCTGAATGTGTGGATACTTTGTCATGTACACCAAGCACGCTTAGTACAAAAAATTGCATATTTTCATAGTTGCAACAATATGGCTTGATTTCTTTTTTTTGCACAAACAGTCAGAGGAAACTAAGTTAACCACCTGAGATGTTTATTAAAATTCCTACAAAATTGCAGTGCGACAGTAGATTTGTGAGTTAATCCAAATTTATACCTTCCTCACTTGTCTTTGAGAAATTGAGTAAGTATGTAATAGAAACAAATAAAGAGAAAAACATGAAATAAAATTCTCTACAAACCTTTGAATCTTGCTTATATAGCTTTAAATTAACGCACTTTTGTAAACTGTTAGAGTTGCAAGCAACAGCAATCATCTACAGTGTATTCTTTTAGCTTATGCATTAAGAAAAACAATTCTACCATGAATGTTGCAATAACCCTGACACAATGGCATTATTACTCATGAAGTAATATTACTTTTTATGCTTATAGACTTCTACCAGTTTAAATGAATCTGTTTGAGGACATCAACATTGAATACAGTGGTGTAGAAGTTATCATCAAAACAATGAGAGATGCTAAAAAAAGATAAAAATCCTAAATGTGCAGTACTCGAGGGAAAGCACCAGCACAAATATCTATACATATGCTATAAGATGTGCTATCTCACCCAAAAATCAATTGATAGAATATATCTGTTGAAATGATTCATCTTGGGGTGAAAATTACTCAGAAGCTAACACTCAGACACCCCTAGAAGGACACAAAACAATATGGTATAAATTAAGGCCAGATTCTTAATTTAAATTTGTGATTTGTAGATTCAATGTAACATCAGAGAAAGTCATTTTGGAAAATGAGGGAAAACAGAACCACCATTTCCAGTTGTCATGTGGAGGAGCCTGGAGGGGTGATGCAGCAGGTACCACAGGTTAAGTGCACAAGGACTCAGAAAGCATGAAGATCATCATGGTTCTTCTTAAATTAAATCATCCTGACTACCCAAGTGCATTGACCTGTGTTTCAACCACTATAATGAACTCAGAAACAGTGTGATTTACTAGTGCTTAGTCAAATCACTTTTTATTCTTTATTTGGTTTCATTTTGTCTTTGATAATACTTATTAAATGCTAATGTTTTGTGAGCATTATGGAGGAGGGATGTCTTTGTTAAAAACTCAGCAACCCTGGTTCTCAGGAAGGGTTGAGAACTCACAACACAGACATGCTGAACACTCTGAGAATAACACAAGATCAAATAGTTATGTGGTTGACTCAATAGACAACTTGCCTGGTATGGAAATTAGAAAGGAGTATTTTCTGTGGAACATGAAAGACCATAAAAGGCCAAACTCAGCACAACCCCTTTTATAAGTAAAACATAAAAACACAATTTTTGCTGTATATACTGATGAGATGAAATGTTTGTGAAGTTATAAAGTAATATAAGCCTCTAATTTGCTTCAGGTGTTTCTGATACAAACTATTGGTATTTTGAATGGAAGTGTTTTTGTTGTAGTTCTGAGGAATTCTAATAACCACAGTGTTTCTGAGATGACCCACTCATTTTCCCCAACCTAAAGCATATCCAGACAAAATTGGCATTGTATTTTTCTGTGGATGGCCTTAGTTCTATGCTCTTCATCTGCTTCTTTACTAAACTATTTCTCATATAAATGCTGGAAGGGGAGGAATTAAGCAAGTGACAATTTTTTCCCATTTTCTGCTGAAAGTTCACCTTATTTTGCATTCCCACTCGGCACCAGGGAGCACCTGGAAATCCCATAGAATTTAGGAATCAGTTTCCCTATATTTTTACTATGTTGTTAACTTTCCCCTCCTAAACGAGCTTAAATATAGACTCTTCTACATCTAATGAGCCATAATTAGCTCATCAACATCTGACAAGCCCAAATAGACTTGTTAGGGAATGACAAGTCTAGTCCATCTCAGTGGAATGGGTGTCATCCCTCCCACTCATCTCTCCCGGGGAGGAAACAAATCTCTTAGGTTATTTGGAGAGTACCAGTCTTCTCCAGGAGCCAAAAAGGACAGAACCTAGTTTAGGTCACTGGTCTCTTACCCTTCCCTTTCAAAGTTTGCAGAGATTTGCACAAAAATTACCTGAATAAGGAGACTGTAGAAGTAATTTATTGGTGTGATGGGCTACCCTTTCTCCTTCTGTCCCGTTACATAAAGGGACTGTTAGATAAAGAAGGGAACAGTCTTTGACTTGTTTCTGTCAACTCTGTCTCTGCAGTTGCCAGAGCCGAAATTAGCTCATCAGCTCCTGATGACCCATGCTGATGTTATCATTTAAAATGTTAATAACTCTTAAAATAATAAGAGTCTAATCATGCAATCTTTATTTCTCTGCACTACAGCTCAACTAGATGAGTCCAGGGAGCCAAAACTTCTTTCATTTATTTCATGTTATTTATTTATTAATTTAGCTAGGGAATGCAAAAGTGGCACAGAGTAACAGTGCATTAGAACTGCTGAAAAATGTCTTTCCTACAGAGGAGAACTATAATGCCTCAAACAAAGGATCCTGCCATTTTTTGAAAGTGTTTGTTTATACTGGTGTTTTGATACACACAATTCAAAACTGAATGTTTGGAAACTACACTGATATCTGCAAGTTTTGAGAAATGGACAGACTCATAATTTATAAATAGCACCTGTATGCATCTGATGTTAAACTTGTTTGGATACATAATGTTAATAGTGACCCACCTATTGCAGAGTGTATGCAGTTTAGGTGCTTGTCTAAATTCTAATTCAGGATCTGGCTTCTAAAGAAAGATATTACCCCCAAAAAAACATTGCTTGGCTGGCTAGACCTCTTCCTGAAGTAGTGTAACTAATGTGTTGGCGGGTAGTAAACCCTTCACATACTAGATAGGTCTCCTCAGCAGCAAGGATATCCTAGGTAAGGTTGCCCTCCCCACCCCAGGGGAAAAAAAAGAATCAGAAGAGAACTGAAAATTCTCTTTGAGAAATTCCACATTGCATTTTCCTCAAAACGTGAAGGCCACATCATGAGTAGGTCTGGTCCTTCATTACAACATGTGGGATTTTCAGAAGCCAGTTGAGGTTCTGGGAGTGGAATATCTCTGGAAATCTGTATTAAATTTACAGCTTAAGCACTATTGGCCCAACTTGAGTGGAGCAATGCAATTTACAGCAGCTGAGTCAATGCTGAGTGCCACAGAAAGCCTGTAGAGAAATTAAAATTCCTACTCTGATAATAAAATGGATCTGAAATCATGAAACTGCAATAAAATTAATATGATTCTCATTTGCTTTTTTAGCAGTTATTACATCCCAGTTTCTGAAAAGTATCTATCTTTTGTTTCCATGTGATATTTGTGCAGTAGGATTCCGCCCTAGGAGAATCTTATCACCAAGTTATAAATCTCTGAACCCAGAGAATTTCAACAGAAACACTTATTCATTCCTAACCAGTTTGGGTTTAACACTAACACTGTAATTAAATTGTGTTTTCTTCACTTTTCCCCTGCTGTTTGAGAGAGAATGTGTTCAGCTTTCTGGTATACAATGAGAACTAAGTGAATGCTAATCTATTTTAACCTCAGTGGATTTGAAGGAAAAGATAGACTTTGATTTTATTAATTGTTTTCTAAAATAAGGCTTTTAGCAAAAAGCTTATAGCAGTGCCTTCACATCCTTATCAGGAATTTCAAATAAAAATTGTTTTCATTACTGTAGCACAGAATAGCAAATGATTCTGTCAGGCTTTAATTGAAGCACCTACTGCATGTCAAAATAATATTTTTTTTATCAAGTCTTCATTTATAAAGTCAAAACTTAATGAGAGAATGTGCCTTCTGCTCTCACAAACATACTTAAGATTGGCTATATACAACATATTTTCTGCTACCATCATCCCACACTATGCCATCTAAATTACCACAAGGTTGTAAGTACTCCCGAGGCACCAAATAAGGTTGGCACCTTCAACTACTACTTCTTTTTTATTGATTTTTTTTTTAAGTGTCAAGCGATGGCTCAGGCAAGTTTGGGAGGGGATAACTACTGGGAGGTGACCCTGGTCACATGGACACAAGCACCAAAGCAGACATTGGAAACGAGTGCAACAGTCTAGAAAGCCCCATTTGACATGTTACTTGTCCCTGATCCCGAGTTGTGGAAACCAAAAAAGTTCTTATTTTTTGGAAAGACAGTAACACCAGACAGGCATGTAAAAAGGCTGGGGTTGTATGTGAAACATACAGGTATTTAGGTTTCCTGTTCAGCCTATTCAGATTTGCAAACAAAGACAGCACTTCAATCAGTGAACACAGACCAAGCTGCTCTCTTAGTAGGAAGGTGGTCTGACTGTCACTGAACAATGGTGACATACCCTGGATTGACATCTTTCATCCCTGTCACTGGTTTGGCCACTAACCAGGTGGCAGATGCTCCCTGTTATTCCCCCACACACACACCAGGGGAAGATAACAGGGGAATAAGGGAGAGAGACTTTGAGGTCAGAAAAAAAATAGAAAAAAAATAGAACAGTTTTAAATAACAATAAAGATAGTAAGTTATATGCAGAGATGATATTCAGATATATAAATGAAAAATCAAATATGGAGCCCACACTTCCCAGGTGGTAATTACATCCAGACTAGGGAAGGCCCAAACTGGACTCAGCAGTGGGTGGGGGTACCTGGGCCCGGGTGTCTCCAACAGCATCCTGCAAAATCCATGGAGAGGCTGTGCTGGTCCTACTGGAGGAGGTGACCTGTCTNCCGCCCACCCCTCCCCACAGCCCCGCCCCCCCATGGGCACTGCCCAGCACAGGGGCAGCAGCCGGGGGGCCCTGGGCCCTCTCAGGGGAGGGCAGAACATTTTTATCCTGGTGCTCCCAAAACAGGACAATCCCCTTCTACCATATGACAGGTTCAGGAACACGTATTTCCCTTCCTCACTACAAAACCCCACTTACTCTGGGGCTGCCAGGACAAGAGGGTTGTTGTGTTATTCCTCTGCATCCTCCAATGCAAAACATTGTTCATTGAATGGGTTCAGACAGAAGTTGAAAGTAACGTGGCTCTAGTAAAATGGTTTAGTTTGCTCCTTGCAAATGGAATACAAAATTACTGCTTTAAACTCTTACCTTCTTATTTTAAAAGTCAGAAAATGTGACAGTGGAAGTTGGAAGCATCAAATAAAGCAGTGTGATATCTATAGGGTGAAAGTCACACTATAGGCAACTTGCTTACTCAGCAGAATACACTCCTTAGAAAACTTGTTAGAAGAAGCACACTAAGACCAGAAAAATGCTTTGAATAATCAGGATCAGGAATTTTACAAGAGCACCAGTCTTCTGGGAATATTGGAAAAGACAGACAATCTTGACCTTTGCCCTGGTAGAAAATTAACCAACCTTCTTCTTGAGCAAAGTACAAGCAAAGAAAAACTTGTCCAAATACAGGAAAGAGAGTGCATGAACTCCCTCTGCAAAAGACAGCGACAACATGAATAGCAGAAAAGCAGTCTTAATAGTAGCCTCAGAAGCTCAAGCTCACAGAGAGAATCCTTTAGCTAGCCTTAAAGAGAGTGAAATGTTCTGGGTGAGATCATTTCCCCACGAAGCTCAATGACAAAACACCTGCTGAGTTTGTCCTCCAGATCTGGATGTTCTGCAAATGGAGGTGGTAACAGCAGAAAAACCACCATGATCAAACTTAATTACATTACCCATATATTTGTAACACACGGCTTTTTTCTGTATATTAAAGATGTTTCAGGAACTAGATGCGCTACAACATTCATTTCACAGGGACATAGTGGTATCAACCTACAGCAGGTGTCTAGGAGTGAGACTCCTGATGGGACAGAAAGAGTGAACACGACTGTTTTACAGGATATCCTATTTGTAAGATCACCCTTTTGCACTTGCAAAGATTAGCAGTCCTGTCTAAAGACATATGTATTGAGATAACATGGGCTGAATATTTTTGCCCCTGCTTGCAAGCTGTTTGTTTATGCAGTACTAACTCTGTAAGAAAAACAGTACCTAACTATATGGAGCGAACCAAACTTTATGGCTTCCTGAGCATAACTGAGACACCTGTACCAATGCATAAATAAAACACTATATTTTTAGTGAACGGAGTCTTATGGTCTATGTGTACAGTATTTCTGTGTTTCTACACTGTGTCTTGCCCTCAAAGAAATGCATAAAAGCTCTTCTGGAGGTACAATGATGCAGAATAATTATTTCAGAACAAGGGCTTAATTGAAAAATCTGTAGAAATTAGTATATCTCTTCTCTCTCCCATAACACAGAAGTCCCAACCTGCAGTGTTAACTACCCCGTGAAAAAAGTAATAAAGCAATGGAAATATGGTAAACAAAGGTACTCAGATAGCTTGTTAAACCTTTTGTGCACTAATATGTGATCATCTGGAGCAGAATATCCCAACCACTCAGACCATCATGTCACCTGGTTTTCCATGGTGGGATGTGCTCTGGCAGAGCTGGGAACTCTTACTGCTTCATTGGCCATGTGATCACTCTGCCCCCTTTTTTTATCTTTCCTCTCCATGTCACTGCTTTACCGTAATGTCCTGATTTAAAACAAACAAATAAACAAACCCACTATAAATTCTGAACTCAGAAACAGGGCAATATGGAGACATCCAGGAAGCAGTGGAACACCTCTTTGAACCTTCCACATAATAAATGTTAGTTTTCTTACTCTTGATAGGTTACATCCTGTCCCTTCCATACATCCCAAATATCCTTTCATCCTACAGGTCTATGACTTTTCTCCTAAGCATCCATCAAAGTGAAACAATGCTTCTGCTTTCTGTGATATGTAGCCCATGCATAAACAACAGGCAAAAGCCAGGCTGAATCTGAGCCATGAAGTGTTAGCCAGAAAAAGATTATCAGAATATGTTTTAAGATCTGTATCACGTAAAAATATAGTACACTGATGTGTATGTTATTTTCAATGTGAATGGCAAACAATACAAGGCATATGTCTACTTTATAATGAAAAAGTCGTTTTTGTTTAATGAAGTTAAACATTCTTTGTGAAGTTCAGCAGAATGCCATTAGAGGGCATGAAAGAGTAGTTGTGTAGAGAAGGGAACATAGCTTCAAGCAAATAAACCGAAGAAAATATCTGGGATCAAAATAAAATAAGAAAAACATTTTTTGTGAATCACCCCTGTTGGGCAATCAGTTCTGGATGCCAGCTCTGCAAACCCACATTCTCATCTTCCTTCTTGAGCCTCCTGTTACTGTAGAGAATGGGTCTTGGCCACCAGCAAAAGCAAGATCCAGATCCATTTTGGTCAGGCAGCAATATTTAACTTCTGGAATTCTTAAGTCATGTATAGAACAAGACACAAACTCAAAGGTTCAGTAATCTAACTGCTATGCCAGTGATACAAGCAAATCAGAAGGATTACAAATGCTCTGTAGAAGGGGAACAGTTGATGTCTAAAAGGGACAGTAAGATAATAAGAGGTTCACACCAGGAAACAACCACAACACGTGAAATGTATTTTAAAGGTATTTAATAGATTTCTATTAACCCCTTGGACTGTAGGAAAAGGCCTGTGGAAAAAGAAAGATGTGACAGAGCAGAAACATCAGCTACAGAGAATGTTAGTTAAAAAAAAAAGTCCAGTTTTCTGAGAGACCTGGAGGAAAAGAAATGGTCCATCACATGAAAATCATCATTTTCTCCCATGCAGCTCAAAGCAGAGCTAGAGTGATGTAAGAGGAAATTATTTTCTGCACTCCACTCCTAATAACTCCTTAACTTTCAGCCGAAAAAATTGGAGGAGGTAATTAAAAAAAGAAAGCAGAGAAATCAAACAAGTATGTAAAATATCATTTCTATCCCCTTCACTTGGGAAGGCACTACAGTCTTCACTGTCATCGTCTCAAACCCCTAGAAATATGATGGCTCCTTTGCTATTATTAGAGTTACTATGTGCCCACTTTTTCTTATGTCCTACTTTTCATCCCTCTAAACTCTGTTGAGCCATCATTTACAAAGGTAGCCGGTACAATTGTTTCTACTATTTATTACCTATCAGGAAAAGTTAGGGTTACTCTTAATCTTGTACTTACCAGAGAAGCTATCCAACACTTGTTCATGATGACAGTTTTTGCTGCTTCTTGATGGTGTCCTTGGTTCAGAAGGAGCAATGCCAGAAGCCTGATAACATAGCCATCAGACATCTTTTGTGGAGTTTCTGCTAGGTGCTTATTGGCAGAAGTGCACTAGGGTGCATCAAAGTCCTTTTGAGTAATTGTGAAGTTGTCAGTACTACACCAAAGAGAGAGAATACAGTCTGAAGAGATGGAGGCTGCTCCTATGAGACCCCAGTAGTCAGAACATAACAACTTGTGAAACATAAGGTTTCTCATGTGGGTTTTTTTAAATATTTTTGTTGTGGTATGTCATGATCGTCTTGTTCCTCTCTAAATACTCTATCCCACTTTGAATCTCATCTTCAGTTAAGTCCTTTGACAGTGAGTTCCACATGTAAACCACATGCAGTAAGGCAAAAATATACCTTCCTATAGAATCACAGAATTTTTTTGTGATGTAGAGGAACAATAAGCTTTCCTAATATATCAAGTCCTTCCAAACTGAATTTGGATCTCTTGGCTCATCCGTGAAGTATGAGCACAGTGGTTTTCCTTCCCTCTCCATAAATTAAGTATTCAGTTTTTGCAGCATCTACCTCCTTGCAATAAGGTGAATGTGTGTCCCCAGATCAGCAGACTGATTGCCACAGAATTATTTTATTTTTCAGAAATAGTGAGTTATGGACATCAGGATAGTTATTCCCATGGAGTGGAAACAGACTCTGGATGTGCGATATGGGGATTAGAAACCTTAAGTATACTCTCAGTTTATAGGATTTTATTTCCTTTTCATGTGACTTTTCTTTGCCTTCAGTTTTATATGTGTTTGGAAGGCTTAATAAAAAATGAAGAAGTTTAAAACCCTCTCACATTATTTACTTCATGCAGTCAGCATTCACAAGCATCAAAGCTTCTGTTTCAGTGCTGTATCAAAAACCATGAAGCTTTAAGGCCTGACCAAAGAATCAACACAAGCCTAAAGCAGAGGCATCAACTTATGAGACTACTGACAGAATGGATTAAACAGACTTTTTAAAGTATCACCAGTGCTGTGGGGGAAGAAAAAGCCCTTAGTTCTACACATGCTATTAAACTAGGAAGTCCAGCTTTTGTAAACTATTCACTTTGTTGATGCTCAACAAATATCTATTGATAAGATGACATAATCTGCTAAAGAAAATAGTTGCTGTAAGGCTTAACCCTGGTTTTGCACAAGATATATGTGCTAGTCATGCTTTGACAAAAAAAACAATACAAAAAAACCCCAAAAAAACAACCAAACAAAAAAAAACCAAAAAAAACCAAAACAAAGTACAGCAATGGATTTTGATGATCAAAGAAATGTCATAGTCCTTGCTTGAAAATACAAACACTCTTTCTGTAGTGCATGACTGCTTTCACAAGTGGAATTGGATCCTGAAGGAATAATTTCATTTTGGTGTTTCACAGAATTTCAATACAGGCTCAAATTTTCTTCTTCTTTGCTCATTTATTATTAGCTGGTTTAGTTCTGGGGATAGCTATCATGGTCTTGTTTCATTTGTCAGAAATGCCATTACACCTGCATTGTCCATACTGGGAGATTACACTTTCCCTTATGTTACGCTGCTGTTTCCTGGCTGCTGCCTCCAGTTCTTGCCCATCTATAGTTTCTCCACTGGTTTCTCCATGCAAAATAAGGTTGTGAAGGAAAAAAAATCATAGGATCATAGAATGGTGCTCTATAAAGATTATTTTTCTGTCTAGGAATGAAAATTGTCTACTATCTGCTCCATAGCTGGGTTGCAGCATAGCCAGGAGTCAGAGGGGAACGTTGCTGTTTGTTGCTTTACAAGATGCCTTGTCAGCATTGACTGTCCTGTTCAGAGATCCACAAAGGGACAGAAAGGATTCTTTAGAAGTAGGTATCATTTTTATCTATCTACTGTTGTCTGTATTTTATTGTTATCCTGGAGCCAACAAAAGATTGTAGTCAATGGACACATAAATACAAAACATACATACATAAAAAACATATATTGGAGGAAAAGAAAGCTCACTAAGAGCTCCTGACCTCCTTCACAAAGCTGCTACAAGCAGACAGGCATAGAAAGCCTTCTCCAAGCACTGCCCTGAAAGTGCCAGAGCAGAGGTGTCCACTGACACAGCCCTGACTCTAGGTCTGAGACTCGAAGATGTCAGGCAGTTATGTTATTTCCTTCAATTCTGGTGCATTTTACTGCAAATCCACCTCCTACCAGTGGCATTTTCTGCTGTTCAGTTACATACACTGGTAGGCCCTTTGTTCATTCCTAGCACATCTCAAACCCCGGAAAGAGTGAAGGGAAGTTCGGGGACTAAATCCTGCCTTCCTCTAAGATCTGAAATCCAAATCACTCAGGGTGCTGCAGGTCTAGGGGTCCCCAGGGGCTGGGAGTGTCTGGAGATCCCCCAGGGAGGCAGGGCAAGGCCTCACAGCCAAGGCCGGGCCTTGCAGCCTGGGTCTGTCCCACAGGCCCAGCCGGGGATCAGGGCAGGCCTAGGGGCACCAGGGACAGCTTCAACTCCTGCTGTCAGGCAGCCCTGGGGACTGGCTCTGGGTAGCTGGAGACCCTGCTGCGGTGGGATAGATGGCCCTGGGGGGACTGAAATAGTGTCCTGGGCCACAGTCTGGGCACAGGAAGGCAGCACAGGAACACCATTATGGGCCATCACAGCTCTCAGCACCCAGCCACAGCATCGCTAGAAACTCCAGCCACAGCAGAGTTCGTGGAAACACAATGCTGAGAATTTAATCAGCAAAGCAGTTGTCAAAAAGAGCCTTCATACAGCTCTTGGACCCTGCATGTCGTATCACCTTAGAACTGAAGAGGGAAAATAGTATGACTGCTTTTCCTGTGAGAGATTGCACAGGTAGAAGTGACATCAAAGTCAAGGGCACAAGTAGTTGTTTCGAGACTACCACATCATGAAGACTTCCATTAAAGAGGTACTTACATTAACTCCTCTGCAGAGCATACTAGAAGTATTGGGGGAAAAAAAGCTGTACATGGACAAGTGGAACAAGAGCACAATGTGATGCTTATAAATACAGATATTGATGAACAAATATTTAACAATATTCATGAAGAGAAAATAGTAATAAAATGGTGGTGCTCAAACCAAATGGAGCAATGGAATTTCAGCAAATACTGCTTTATTGCTAAATGATCAAATTTGGGGTGGAGGAGGAGTCTATTAATGATTAAAATGGCTGTGACCCAGAACTCTGTCAGCCTTGAATCTGACTCACCAACTGTGGGCCTGAGCACCAGAAAAAAACAACTTTTATGGTCTTGCTAACCTTTGAACACTGGACAATAAAATACCATACTTCCTTTGACATTGTGTCATGCTTAAGATTATTCTTTGAAAATTCCTTTCAAATTAAATAAATTCCTTCCTTTTGATGCAACTAGAAAAGCATTTATATTGAACTAGAATAAAGCTGTCATTCGTTTTCTCAGAGGACAATTACTTGGCCAAATCATAGGTTATATAAAGCCCTGAACTTATTAAATGCCTATTTTTAAGCAATGTTTGAGAACTACATTATCTGTAATAATTTTTTGACATTTCCATCCAAAGGAACTATTAAAAATAATTTGTCTTGCTGCAGTACTGGACATACATCTCTTTTCAGTAAGATACAATAGCATATGCCCCTGAATTTGAAGGTTTTCACATGTGGTTTTTGTCTTTTGAATATTTATATGTCATAAAAAAAACATGAATTAAAGTTTGGTGGTGCCATTTAGCACCTCCAATCTTTCACCTTCATGAGGCCTGTTTCTGCTAAAGTGCTCCCTTTATATCTGTGTATTTGTAGTGAAACCTCTTTAGAAGACATAACTAATTTCCTTAGTTATGCTGTTTGTTTCTTTAGTTATGTCATTTGTTTCTTTGTAAAAAACAAAGTCAGAATCTCCTTCTCTGTGACTAGAAATTGATCCTTGAGAAGCTGAATGAATCTGGTTTATTCAAGCAATATGCAAGCTGAGAAAACAAATCTATAACTTCAGCTCTCAATATCAGTTAGGTTCCATTCTTTCCATAACAGTTTTGTTATTTCATGTCAGTTCATACCATTAGTCCAAAGTTGCTTAATGATAGATTATAAAGTATCATGGTAATTATGCAAAATCTTGTGAAATGCTTTGTTTAACAACATTGGCATTGCTTTGAAAGTGGTAAAATAAGTTGGTTTTGATTCTATAACCTTGATGGTGGACTTAAACATTTTTTTCTTTTTTATAAAGCCCTTTACCTTCTGGGTGGAAGGAAAGCAAAGGAAACACTTTTCCTGCAGACATTTTTAAATTAATAGTCTATAGACTTAGTGTAATTACAGAAGTTATATTCTTTTTACAAACTTCAAACGGTTGCACGTATTAGTGAAGAGATACAGAGCTGATCCAGCACTATCAACATTTTCTAGCTACTCTTTTATTTTTTCTGTGAATGTAGTGATTTCAAAGCCATCCTGGAATGTCTGTAGGGCTGCAGTTTTACTGACAATATCAACTTCCTGTATCTACTAATAATCCTTCTTCTCAGGTTAGATTTATGAGTGTTTTATTCTTCATCTTTTAAGGATACCTCTGCAGGACACAGAGGGGTTTTTCAGCTTTTCCTAGTCAAATATATGAAATATGCTGATTTAAAATAATGATACACTAAAACACACTCTAACCAGAAACACCCATGATGGTCATGGCTGCCTGGAGGAACTATCATACAGACTCCCTCCTTCCCTTTTCCACTTGCATACTGCTGCTCCTGTATTCAATAACTATTTCCACTCTTTGATTAAATGTAAGCCATCTCTTGCTCTGCGGATTTGCAATAAGACTTCAAATGCCTTAGCACGTAGGAGCCAGAAGTGTTCTTCAGGCAGAATAGCACATAAATGTTAATTTAGCATGTTCTAGAGTTGGGACATAATTCCCCCCATTCATGTACATCAGTTTTACACTGCTTTAATTCTGCCAACTTTAGCAGAGTTCACCTTGATTTAAATTGCTGAGTAAGAGTCTAAGTGAGGCACCAGGATAAAGCAGGCAAAAAAATAGCAATCATATTTTATTATATATATAGTAGCACTAAGTTCTTGAGATCTAATGAAATGGACTGTTGTTGTGATATTTCCCACAAAGATGCTACAAGATAGAGAGACTGGCTGACTTTAGTCAGTTGACAGCTAGCTAACAACCAGCAATAAGGATGGAAATTTTTTGAGCCCAGGAGTTTAGAGTGAAATGCATCTTGTGTGTAGAAAACTTGCTGCATTTTCTTTACATCTTTTTATTGATTCATTTTTAAATGTCTTTGGTTTTCTCAAGGTCCAGGTGCGTGGCAACATAACTTTTCCACAGTTACAGCTAAGTCTGCTAGGTGACCAGGAGGTGATGCAGATGAGCAAGACCCCACTGGAAGGGGTAAGCACATCAGCAGATTTAGAATTCAAATGTCTTGAAAGAATATTGATGTGCTTTGGGCTACATCCAGCCCTGGTAAACATAAGGGCAAATTCATTGAAAGCTCTGGTGTTACACCAGCTTGGTATAATAACAGGATTACCTGAAGAGTTCCAGCTACTTAAAATGCAGAAGCTCATTTAATAAGACAAGCTACCATGAATCTGCCTGCCCCTTCATCGAGTATCTGGTTATATTAAGGGCCTTACTCCTCATCTTCAAAGCCATCCATCAGATTAGACTGAGCTACCATGGATGACCTCCCAAGAGATCTCCAGTCCAGTGAGCTTTCTAGAGTCAAAGATAAAAAGTGGAGTTTTTAGGACTACAGAAGACAAAGCTCTCCTGACCACTAACCCACAGTGATGTGTCTCCTTCCTCAAAGAGATGAGCTCTTCTGGGAATCCTGGCATTTTCAGATCAAAGTGCAAAATCCACCCCTTAACATGGCCTTCCCTCAGAATAAAAGATGAAAAATCCTGATGTCGAGGAGGTGATGAGAGAGCTATGGGGCTTTTTAATGTGTTTACTTTTAAAGTCTGGAATGTGTTCACACAGCACAATGTTGGAGTGTGGCAAAACTTCTTCAGCAAGCAGGGAGGTCATTAATGACATGCTTAAGCACTGGGAAGAGACTAAACAGGAGTGAAGCACGGAGGGATGAGGGACTGTGTCTCACTGTAGTTTAACCGTAACAAGTGACTTTGGTGGTCTCCATCTTGCACTGTGCTCAGGGTGGTCTACATAAATTAACATGACTGGCTTTGGCTAGTGAAGTTTTTCATTCTTTGTGTCTCTCAGATAAAAGGTAAATTTTTAGATTCAGAAGCTGTGATCTGATATTTCCTGTGCCATATATTTTATTTCTTACATCCTATGCACAGGAAACCATGGTTGTGTGTGAAATAAAAAGCATAAGTAATGGTTTTATTATGGTATTTATTAGGCCTCACTAGTCTAGTACGTGCATGTGCAAAACAAAGATTATCTGCAAGAACTTTCAGAGTTGCAGTATTTCTGCTGCTGGCATTAGTAAAAGGTTAGTAAATTTGATGTAAATCACTTAAACTATATATGACTAGAAACAGTGTTATAACCAACAGCCACAGTGTATTGACAAAACAGTAGAGACAACTACCCAGATGACTATCTAAGACTGTACTGCTATTACCTCACTGAAGGTTAGTTCCATGCCTTTTCTGTAAAATGACACTTTTGTAAGAATATACCTCTCATAGTTAGCAGTCATGAGTAGGTTTGACCTCCTACTTAGTTGCTCACAGAAAACAGCACACCTGAGACAAACTGGGGAGTGTTTACACTACGAACTGCTGTAGCGCAGAGATGTCTCTACAGTCTCTACACACATATAAAATTTAGTAGTCTCTACACTGATTTAAACCAGCTTTAAAAGAACTCATTCTAGAATCAGTACCTTGCCCTGTCAAGACAACTGCAGGCATCTGATCCACTTTGACCCCTCTCTAACATATTAATTGTCAAATTGACATAAGCAAGAAGTTAGATTTTGGTTTATTCTGGTTTGTTCATCTGGGATACTTTATATGGAATTATGAAGACCTGGTTTTAGGGAAGGCCTTGATCCTGCAAATTTGAACCTGCTTAGCAGTCTCTCACTGACTAATCCAATTGAACTTCCATGGAGTTTCTCAGGAGCACACAGTTAAGCATGTACTTGCATGTTTGCAGGTCAGGTCTGCACTGTCCACATATTTGCACCATCCATTTGTGATTACATACATTATTTGTTATAACTCCTCTAAGATTTAAAGTGAGTGTGCATTCCAGATGTATAATTAAACTATACACTGGACTAAACCCTGATTTCAGGTAAACCAGCATAAAATAAGAGTAATGTAATTGAGATGAGGCTGCTGATTTCAAGTGCACTACTTTGGATTTTTACCGGTGCTGTAGAAATTAAAATCTGACCTGTAGTATCTATTGTTTCTATCCTGAAAAAACCCTTCCCCACAGCTATTTTTTCTTCACATTGATAGGGCAGTAAATAAGTACTTAGTCCTTAAAATGAATATGGTACATGAAATACTTTGTCTTTGTATGCTTGCAATGTATGTAGCCTAATACAAGCATAGAAATGGATTAGACATTCCTCTTTAGTTAAGAGATATATCAGTGCATAAAGTCACAGTCTGGGTTCATTTAGCCTTTTCATTTGTAGTGCTCCATATTACATGAGTGCAGATCTATTTGAATCTCTTTAATATTCATGATCCTCTCACCAGTCTGAGTGAAAGAGATAAAGCTTTTGATAGCAATCTCAGCAACTTGATTAACAATGCACTAATCATCACTACCATTGACCTGATTCAGAAATGTTTTCAATTCATCCATCACTTTATAACCAAAGATGATTGCATTACCTTACCATTTTTTATTTAAATAAAACCACATGAGCTGTAAATATCTTGCCATTTTACTAAATGCACCTTGGTACCAAATTAATTTATTTTTAAAACTAAATACCAAAATGACCTATAATAACCAATTAGGGCAGGAGCATAGGGAAAGCGTATCACAAGTGGTCTGCAATAAAATCAATTCACTTTGACTTCACATCAATAAATGTTAAATTGTGCCAAGGAAATAATTTTGCAATAAATTGTTATTGTTGTTATAAAATCTAACTAACGCATATTACCAGGAGTAATTATCCATATATCAGAATGCATTGAATGTAGAGTGTGCACTATAATTACTCCCAAAATTGCTTATCATTCAAATGGTAATTTTAGGGATAATGTTTCTTTAACTATAACTTTATAAATTTCATCAGAAATTTTTTTTTAGAGTGTTTTTCTTTACTTGGTACTGCAAAGAAAACAGAAAATGGACTGTGAAAAATGCAACAGATAATAAGCATGCTAATGTAGCTTAATCAGTATTTCTTACTTTTATATGTAATTCCCAAATGTTGCAACAGTATTAGTAAAGTAAGATAGCTCATTTTGAGTGGAATTTCCTTCATGAGGACTAACTGGAAACTCCAAGCTTATTCATTGCAATAGGTGGGGTGTAGCACAGCAAAAATTATTAGCATCCATCTCCATGTGAATATAAAACCTGCAGTAGCCATTAAATATTATGTTTATATTTATTTTTTTTTGTCGTTTGAATATTTGTGTTCAGCCTGAAGTCCACTCTCACAGGGATGTGTGATTTTGGGACTTGTGAGCCCAAGTCTTATGAGGAGCAGTGGCTGAGGGAGCTAGGGTTGTTTAGACTGGAGGAGGCTCAGGGGAGACCTTATCACTCTCTGCCATGACCTGAAAGGAGGTTGGAGCAAGGGGGTGCCCAGTCTCTTCTCTCTAGTGACAAGCAATAGGACAAGAGGAAATGGCCTCAAGTTGCACCAGGGGAAGTTCAGATTGGATATTAGGAAAAATTATTTCACTGAAAGGGTGGTCAGACGTTGGAACAGGCTGCCCGGGGAAGTGGTAGAACCACTTCCACCATCCCTGGAAGTGTTCAAAAAATGTATAGATGTGGCTCTTAGGGACATGGTTTAGTGGTGGACTTGGCAGTCCTGGGTCAATGATTGGACTCAAAGATCTTGAAGGTCTTTTCCAACTGAAACAATTCTATGATTCTATGAGTCTATGATTTTGAAACTGCAATATCAATAACCAAACAGAAAAAAAACCCAAACCAACTCTTACTTGATTTGTACAACTAGAGAGATGAAAAAGTTCCTTGTCCTCCTAATTATTCAAGACTAGAACAAACTAAAGCAGTGTACCCCCACAGACATGGGATGGGTAATTCTAACTTGGGATATAGAAGAGCTAAGTAGATATTCAAACCTCTGTACTATTTTGCTTTTTTTAGACCTGGGGTCAGTGAAGGGTTAATTACACAATGCAGATATTATGCTGCTTTTAGTAATTCTTAAATACTGTGGTTAAATTGGGTGGATCATTACATGTTTGTAGTTACAATGACTGTTTTCAGCTTACTTGAAGCTTTCTAATTAAGTTTGTTGTTTTTTTATTTTTAAGTGCCTTAATAGCATCATATATCTGAAGTTCTGAACTCCCATGTCATAGAAGAACACACCTGCAAAAATGTCAGTATTTTGTATATCTGGGCCATCAGACATGGAACCATTAATATCTAGATACAATTCCTAACAGTATCCAGTTGCGTTTTGATGGATTAAGTCTAAGTTAGTGATGCTTGTTTGGTTTCATCATCACTATTTGAACTAACTTGAAATTTTTTGGTAATTTCTGTAGATAAGTCAGGGAGTCAGAATTATTTTATTCATAGAGGTAGTCAATCTGGTTTAGACATAGTGACAATTATAAAAGACAGGAATTAGGAAAGACAGGTCAGTGGGTGCCACTGGGTGGTGAAGCTCTTCTGTGCAATGGGAACCTCAGTCTAAGCAACTGCCATTGCTGTCTTTGCCTGCATGTAATAACTACAAAATGGAAAAGAACAGTGATATATAACAGTCCTTTCCACACTCAAAATATATTAAGATGATGATTAACTTTGTTTAATAATGAACTTTGTTTTTTCTTCTTATGAAATAACATTATTCTGTTGAATATATGCTTTATGCTACCTTATTTTCATAACCACATATAGTAGCTCAAATTAGAAAATAGAAAGGCTTTTGAAAAATATTTTAGAAAGATAGTTGTTAAAAAACGATTGTGAAGTGGCATGACTAAAAAATTTTTGATTCTGTGGGAGCTACTGAATTTGCGGTTTCATCAGAAAATATTTGTGAAGACAACCAAATCACTTGTTTTTCAAATGTCTGCAACACACATCTGAAGATGTGAAAGAATTTTCTAACATTCCCTTTATTGCCTTAGGTTAACTGCTGATGTCTAAAAACCCAATGTGCTGGCGGGAACCAAATCATTAGCAACAATTGATCATGATCATGAAAGTGCACTTTCCTTTTGGAATTGAGCAACACATTTTGTAATGATGAAGTGGATGAGCTCTTAATTATTCCCCACATTTTGTAGTTGTAAGGAAACATTTCAGTAATGAGCAAGACATTTTAAATTTCCTGGAATTGCATTGGGAAAAACAGCATAACTGGGTGCATGGGACTTCTCATACTTCATTTCAGATACCCAGTCTAAGCCCACCAAGGTAGGTTCCTGTCTAGGTCAATCCAAGCTAGGTGACTGATGTAAACCAGTCACCCTCCAGGAGCACACAGAGAGGCTATCTGAAATTACACATCGACAGTAGCTAAAATTTGGTGATACGGTTTTTATTGTACTGACCTTTTTATATTTTTTCTTGATATTATTTCTTACAGAAAGTTTGAACTCTCAGGGATGTTAAAGGGTTTTGTAAACGACGCGCTGCTAAGTACTTTTGAAGATCCTGACACAATAAAATCTTAGGAATATTAAAGTGATATTTTGAGAATGAAGTACAAAGAAAAAAGTAAAAAGTTAAGATATCCACAAGACATATATAATACTTCAAGCCCCTGCATGTGAATTAGCTAAATGCACTTTTTTCTTCCAGTAGGTGCTTCTGATTCAATTGTTTTGTAGATGTGAAAAATAGTTTTCTTTTCATATTATTTTTAAGACCCTTCTGAAGTGAATCATTTTTATCCACTATGTGATTTTTTAATAGTTTATCTAGATTTAATTTTGATAAAGAAAAATGTGTATCAGCTTAGTCATTTAATACGAAAATACATGGCCTAGAGAAATGTTATTTTAAAGCTGTTTGCCTTTTAAATTGTAACAGTCTGTATATCTATTTGTCTAGACTCCATCAAGGGGACTATTGTAGCTGGAGGCATTGGTTTGAAGAAGACTAAAGGGCTACATCATGTCAAAGCCTCAAGTAGGAATTATTGCCTTTCTTGCCTCAGTTCACAGCTGTATTATGTCACCAAATCACATCACACTGTAATCAAAGATGAATAAAATATTTTTTTTCTTTACCTTAAATGCTTTCCCTGTCAATTACAATCAAAGGACATGATTTCAGGTCTGTCAGTTTGCTGGGTTCTCTCCTACTGATGACTCCAAAACTGTAATCTGCTAAATATAAAATGAATCAGAGAAGTCTTAGAATGATTCTGCTATTAAGAAGAAGAATGTTTTTCTCCCACAGGGGACAGGGAAGTAATTGGTCTTTAAAGAATGAAATCAAAGATGTTAAAAAATGACCTTTTTTGGTCCTTTCCTCTCCACGTTTGGCTTTTTGGGTTTTTTTCTGTGATAAACCCTCAGCCATTCAGTATTCTCCTCTTAAGAAGATGGGCATAAGTATTCTAATCAAATCTGTCCGGTTTTGTCTGTCATTAGAGTAAACATTTAACTGGCATCTTGTTTGCTACATCACACCTTTTTTTCTCTCTGTATTATTGTCGATTAGGTGCTTTATAATGGACAGACCCTACGCCTGCTGCAACTCCAACTTCTAGGCAGTTTCCTGGCTTGATTACATCATTAACCATAATCAAAAACATTTCCCCAGAATGATTTTAGCTTGGTAGTAAGGATTGCTTCCTTTGATCTCAGTAGCATCATTTTACGATAGGTTGCTCCTCATTTACACTACAAATGCTGGCAAAAATGAAAGTGATATCTTCACTAGTAATACCAGATAAAATAAAATAACTGGTTCAGCAGTTATGCCAGCTGCTTTCTGGATGAACAATGACTTTTTGCTTGTAAGAAAAAGTATGTATACACACATATATATGTATATGTGTGTTATTCTGCATACTGCAACTTCCTAATGTATATCCTTGCATTATTGTAACAACACCTCCCCTTTTGGTATTTAGAATTTGGTAAAAAGCATGTCATTGGATTGCAAAATGTTTTCAGTCACAACAAAAAATTTCATTACACCTGTATTGCTTGCATATAGACCAGAAGTTTATTTTACTGTAATCTTGTCAGAAACCTCAATAGATAACATATTTAGTTTCTATGATTTCTTATGTCGAGTGTCCTTATTGTAGGGCTAGTTCAATAGTCATAGTTCATGTCAGTTACCTGCACTATGAAAACATCAATTGAGCAACCACTCCAAAAGTGAAAACCTAAATGGCAGACTTACCTACTGCAGAGAAATTATACATGTGCTATTCTAGAACACTAACAGCAATACACCAGATGCATATAATAAAAATCACGTTTGATCTGTACGGTCTCCAGGACTGAGCTAGAGCTGACCCATGTGGGTGTGACAGACAGAAGATGTTCAAAGACCATTATACTGACAATGCCCTTGATCTCTCCTGTGCTCTTCCTGTCATATTTTACAACTGGGGCTTTTGGTCTTTTACAGTAGATCTAAAGTTTACTGGGGGAAGCTGGGAAGTGTTTTGTGGCCTGCAGCATGTGTCAAAGGGGTAGAAAGGGAAGAGATGTTTTGTGGACCTCTCCAAGCTGTGCATCTATGCTTGACTTCCAGGGATTAGGTTTGATATCCCAGCTGTTGCTGCCCAGTCCCATCACAGGACATGGAACATACGTAACCTCTCACCTTCCCCTATCAGGGCTGGGCAGCCAGGAGTTGGGCATTTCTAGCTACTCTGGATGCCAAGTCTCACTTACTAGCAGATTTTGCAGTTGAATAGATTCCCCAAAACCTTATTTGTTTATTATTTTATTCCCATTTTGAAGCAAAAGTGCTGCACTTTACAAATGTCTAGCAGGCACTTGTCTTCCATACGCTTGCTTGAGGAGCAGTAGAAAAGGAAAAGGAAATTAGTGTCGTCTTCTTGTTGCTTAAACCAAGGAAATTTGTTTGATGTTCTTCAATTGCTGATAGTTTTGTAGACTCTAATATAAGCCTGAAGGAAACAGCATAAAACAACTAAAAGCTCAGAATCTGCTGAAATTGTCATCAGTTTATGCCATCCACATTGGCAGAGGACCAGGGTTTTCTGGTGATACACTTTCAATTTTCAGAGATGCCAATGAATAAAGGAAGGGTAGCAACTGGGTGCCAATAAATAACTTAAGGGTAGTGCCTGGGTCTGTCCTCAGCAGGTGTGCAAGCAAGTCATGATGTATTTATGGGGATATTCCCTGGTTTTTCAGAAAAAGTGGCCAAGTCTAAAATGGTCACTGCCTTTAGTACAATGGTGCACTGCACAATCTACAAACATAGAGACACAGGAAGCAGACTGCCTGCATCCATCAACTTAGTAAATGCCTCCAGATTAGCATAAATATTTTGAAACAGCCAATAATTATAAAATAGTTGCTTGCCATTGCATAATTATTTTATAAACCACATAACATACAACTGCTACTTAGTCACAGAGGCCCTCTTCACACTGTACCATATGGCTAATGGCTTCTATCGCACATCACACCATACTGAGTATTCCTTCTCATCATACTGTATTGGCTACTGTCTCAGTTTGCTGCTAATGTCTGTGTTACCCTTTCACTGCATGTTTATTTTATGAAATTGTGGCATCTGTTTTTGGTGTTTATTCTAAAATGACAAAGTGGTACGTTTGCAGCCCTAGCCTGAAAATTACCTCAGTATTAATTTCCCAAGGTAGATTTAAAAATATATTTTTGTTGTCTTTTTCCTGAGTCTCTGACAAACAACTTTTGACCTTTTTTTACATTTTGATTTAAAATAAGGAGTTGTAGTTTTTTCTTGATTTTTTTTTCTGAATTATTTGCTCCGTGTAATATTGGCTCTTTCTGTTGGTGACAACCATGCTTTGCCTACACTGACAAAGCTGCCACAATATTAAAATATAAATAGCCTTCTTTTTCATTCAGCTTCCAAACTCCTTCATAATCTTTTCACAGCAAATATCTAATTCTATTATGAAAGCATTGTTGCAAGACGTATACATCAAAGCCACACGCAAAGAACATTTTTCAGTTTCAGAAGTATCATAGCATCTGGGATATAATTTAAAAACAAAAGAATTAAGTACAGCAATGGTAAGCTATATTTTAAACTTTCTTAACAATACTCTGAAGGAGTGATTAGAATTGAGATAGCCCTAGAGATTTTAAATTTGTGTCATCAACTAATGCATCTGATTCAGGCAAAACATTGATTCCACCCCAGACACCACCACCAACAACTAAATATACAAACAACTTGCATTTGAGGGTTCAGTTCCAAGAAAAGTCATCTTTGACATTAGCCAAGTGTACGGTGTGGAACTGGGTCATTTTCAGTCACTCTCTCATAGAACAAATTCTGGAATCTCTTCTGCAGCCACAGACACCCCTTGACAACAGAAGCAGTAACAGTCTGTTGGGCAAGACAGCCAGGCCGAGGGTAGCTACAAGGCTGGCAATAATGCAAGTGTTATGCACTTGCTGCTCCAAGGTGAATCACTGAGAAATGTGGTGTGACCATCTGTGTGCAAGTGTTGTACTGTTGGCCCTTGGTGTAAGCCTCACTGGGAGACTATGAAGTCTGGTTTTAGCATTTGATCCTGCTCTTTTTGAATCTGGTGCCTTGTTTAAGGCCTTCAGAGGACAGTCCAGCTTTGCATTCCTCGGCATCTGTTTACTTTAATACGAACTGCCCATGAGCACTGTCCCATGGGATGTACCAGGGAGGTCCGGCCTGATCTGGGGACTGACTCACCCACCAGCTCAGAGTTCACCTCATCTTCCAGCATGGTTCCCCTACAAATGGTCTGTTCTCTCACCCTGCAGACCAGTACAAAGCTAAAATCCATCTGTTCACTCAGTCTATCTGCTGACAGATACCACAGTTACAAAGAGCTAATTGCCAAATTCAGGCACTTGCAACACTTGGCAAAATCAACCAAATTTGTCCAAGTATTTTTGATACTGTTTTTGCTGTTCATGGTTTTTCTCAGGCACTTACACTAACTGATACTTAGGGAAAGAAGACCCATTCCAGCACACCAACTCTCTGCTGTATGCAACAACTATATATGCTTAACTGCTTCTTAATAAGTTTTTTTATTGACCCATTCTAGTTGAAAGTGTCTTGTGTTATCTTTTGTTTGGTGCTTTTTTTCTAGATGTCACACTGAAATTGCCTCAGTGAGGCAAAGACAGAGTGAAACAGTCATGCACAATGTATGCAGACTAAACCAGAGGATTCCTGTGTATCAGTCTACACGTAGAGCTGGCTGCGCTTCCAATCCATTATTTGGAAAATGCTAGTAATGCAAAAAGAGGAAAATATTCTGGCAAGAACAAGAAAGAGGAAAGTGTTTGTTAAATGCCTAATGGAGAGTTGGAGAACTTTAGATCTGATTTTATTCTAAATTATTACATACCTGAGTGCAGTTTATTACTTATTAACATGACCTAGTGCTTGTTTAATGGACATGACTTCAGTTTTGCTAACTGCATTGAAACAGAAACAGGCTCCCACAGTACTCTCACACTGGCATTAGCATAACCTGAGTACTATCAAGTGTGCAGTTTTACTATGACATTTTACTGTATATTTAGTAGGAAACTCACCCACTTTCCAGTTAGCAGGAAATCATACAATTAAAGGTTTTTTCTCTATTTTTAACTTTTGCAAATCTAGGAAAAATTTTTAATGGAATAAAAGAAACCAATATGATACACTGAATTGACAAATAAGAAGAAAAAATAGGAAAAGGAACTATTCAAAAATATTTTTTTCTAAATATTCGCAGGCAAATAAGGGAAGAATTGAGTTCATAATATATTATTCAGACAATTTGTCTGAATTGCTATCATGTCTTTTCGTTAAATGAAGATTCATAAGGAGCCAATAGGTAGTCTAAGCAATATAAAGAGTCATCAAATAAAGGACCCTCAAAAGTGATAATAAGAGAGCCCTATACTTAAACTGGACTATTGACTTTAGGGAAAAAGATCTTTACACCAGACATTTTGGTCTGCAGTGCCACGGAGACATGCTTTACTGTGTTTATTGTTGTCACGCAGATTATGGAATTGCCCTGTGAAACAAAGTTTGACTTTACCTTGTGATTTCCTTTGTATCAATGATATTTGAATTAAGGGTTATTCAAAAGTTATGCCTCATTTCCTTCCATACCTCCATCTTCAGATTGCTGTCAAGTATTATTTATTAACTCTATTATAGCACCACATTGAGACCCTAATCAAGATTATGCCCCTACTGCGTAAAACTCTGTACATTATAAAATGTACAAAATAAAAGATAATCCTTTTCCCAAATTCTTACATCATCATAAGCAAAAGATGTTAGCTAAACATCTCATGACAGCATAAAAGGAACTTAAGTGACTTGATCAATGGTTGGTGTTATGTCAGTGGCAGAGCCAACATCAACATAACTTCCAAGCTCCAGCCCCCTGCTTCCAATCAGCAAAGATGCGACAAGAGTGACAGTGAAAATGTATGAGACAACTCTTTTTGCAAGAAGAAGGAAAAGAGTTTCACACCTTTGTTTCATTATTTTTTAACAACTACCTTAATTGTCCCTTTGGACAGACATCTCTTTGGCTTGCAGAAATAAAGTAGAATGTAACAGAATGTTTATTGACAGAAAGAAGAAAAACAGAAATTCTTTATTTCGGTAAAACTCATTTCTATGAGAGCAAATATCTGTTTAACAATATCTAATGTTCTTCCCCTTTCAGTGCCCAAGATCCACTGTTTTTTTATCTATTCTCTCACTGTATTTTAGACAAGATGGAACAGAGGGTGCTTGATGTCTCTGACCCAGTGGAGCAACAAAGATATTCTCATTAAAAGAGGTGTGGTTAGCTTATGCAGAAAAAATATATATCCTTCCAGTTTCAACCTCTGTTTTTTAAGAGATACAGCATTGACTGAGTAGCAGGCAAGTAGTAGAATCTGCTACTATTGTGACAAGCTATCTTAACAACTAATACATATTTCAGGGGGAACTGTATTTGGTGCTTAATGTGTATATATCACTGAATTCCTTGATCTTGGTTTCCTTTAAAATAATGACAATTATTACAGAAAGGTAGCTCTTCACAATAGGATTCAATTTCCTGTTGATGATCTTCCTTAATGACATGATGAAAAGGCTTAATTCCTAAAAAGAAATATCTTGGTTGCTACACTGGGCTGGAAATAGCCACATCAGACACAAACAGTATCAAGCAGAGCTGGGATGATCATCTAAGACTATTTCCAAATGCAGACACAGCAAGGACAAAGAAATTCTTCCACAAAACATTTCCTGTTAAATAATTCTTGCAGTAGTCAAGAACTTGGAGATAAAATCAGATAAATCCTACTCCCTACAACTAGGTCTAGGCATCTGCATTTAACAAGAACCTCAAAACCTTTTTACAGATGAATTGTGTCTGAGATATATGCAGGCTGAAGAGCTCTTCAGAGTCTGTTCCAATGAAAATATTGTCTAAGTACATAAGCATTAGAGCTGAACAAATAATTCTCGATGAATAATTTATCTGATTGATTTCCTCTTTTTATTCTCTCCCTCTTCAGAGGCTATGCACGGACAGAACAAAAAAGTATATTGAATTTATTCATTATTTGAAATTATTCACAATCTTGTTCAGTGAATAATTCTAGGCCTGCAAATCCTTTGAACTGCGGACTTTGAGTAGCTAATTTGCAGCTCACACCATAAAGTGTGTAATAACGAACTAACTAGCTAGCCAAGCACAGTTTTTAATTGCAAGAGTCTGACATCTGAATGAGTCCTGTTTGAAATTCAGTTCAGTGAGTGTACAAATGCTCAAGCTAAAAAGTCATCTTTCACAGGCATTTTCCCTACTTCAGTGCAAGTGCTCCAATGACAGGTTTAAAGTATTTGGAGGATACAAGGCTGCCCATTCACACAGTTCTGATAGTTCCCTTTTCTTCTAATGAACCGTAGCAATGAATAGATGAACTTCAGGAGCAGAAACATTCAACTTAGTGTGAAAGCACATATTAATAAGACTAATAGGAAGGCTCATGTGATAATTTTTGCCTTACTAGAGCTCACACGGACAAAGAAGGGAAAGGAAAAGTATCTCCTTGAACAAGTGACAACACTGAGTTGAGTCTGGCAAGTCTCCACAGAGCCAGACCCACAGTCATTTTTTGTGCTTTCTTCCTTCTCTGCTTTATTTACTCCTGTCTGTCCTTGACTGAATCATCAGTTTTAAAAGTGAACTTCTTCTGGGTCTCCATATCACTCTTCTCCTTGAAAGACTGGCTACAGAGAGTTGATCGAAACAGAGGGCAGGTAGACAACCAGAGCAGGATTTCAAGAAAGGTTTTAGCATGCTTTAAAGTGTTTCAGCTAGGGGCTTGCAGAGGTCAGAAGCAGCATTAACTGGAATTTGTCTGCCACTTCTTTGGAGTATCTGGGTATTCCTAGAGGCTTTCTCATATCCTACCTTTGAACTTCAGACTTTCAGCATGCTGCTGTGTATCTCATTCTACAATTTTGATTGTGAATCTAGCCAAAGAAAGAAGCTAGCATTTATTTACCACCCATCAATCAGCAAACAAATTATTTACAGATGTGTTCATTTATTTGACTCTTTCATTTATTTACTTATGACTACAGCAAATACCACCACCAGACAGTGTCCAGATGGAAAACAATTACCTCACACTGGAACCGCATGCTTCCTAAGAGAACTTGAGAAAGTATTTGAATTTCAGATAGTTAGAAACACTTAGAAGTAAATTCAGTCTTGTTTTTGCACGAAAATCCCCTTTGGATACAGTTGCTACTAAATCTTTCTGACGTATAAAAAAAAAAAAAAGCCAACAAAATATTTGACCTTCAGAAAGAGGCTTAGGATACTGTGAGTCCAAACTGAGTGGTAATCTCATCTAAGTGGCAACTCCAGAGCAGACTCTAATCCTCTGAAAAATTGCCCTATGCACTGGGTCAAGTGCAAAAGTAACCAACCCTTGTTGTTTATCAAAATACATGTCACCTAGGACTCAGGGTATTGCTAGATGTAGCATGTCAGAATTTACTAGGAGAGGAAGAGCCCTTTGATTGCATTGGAAAATAAATAATTAGGATTGTACCGTAAGATCAAATCTGAATGCAAAACCTTACACTATTTGAAGTTGCTTAATAAAATTTATAGCTACTTGCACATTATAACAAGTGAGCTAACAGAAGAGCACAATGTGATTGATTTAATATAGATCAGTATAGATGACAAGGAAGAATATATCTCTATATTCTTCACTGGCATCTCACACACTTCACAAATCCAGGAAAGTAACAGTTCTGCAGTAATATCCAAAACTGGGAATTTACAGTTTGAGATCTTCTCTGCATCTCCAGACTGCGTTGAAACAGAATCCAGCCTATCACCTGGATTATTGAAGTCCAAAGCTCTACAGGCCCCACATCATTGCTCAAATGGTAGAAATGATAGCTTTCATCTGGCTTCCTCCAAATCCAGATGCACTGTCATTTGTCTCTGCTGTGGCATTGCATTTTGAACTTCATGTTTCAATGAGTTGTGCCTTACAAACAAAATGGATCCCTTATAATTCTAGAGAAGAACTGAACTAATTCAACTTCCAGACATCTTTTAAAGATGTTTGTATTCCCAGATATGTGGTCATTTGGAGAGATGTTTTTTTCAGTCCTGGCTCATTCTGTTACTTCTTTCAGGTGATGGAATGAGATAGAACCCTTGCAAGAATTCTCCTAACGCATGGTATTAGATGACAGCTTAAAATTGAATGCAGTACTTGGGTATTTAAATAAATAAGCATTCAGGAAACAGATTCTACATACTGAAAAGAGCACAACACTGCACTGGAAAAAATGTATGGCCATCTTGTTTAAATAAGAGACAAGAAGATGATCAACATCATGCCTTATTAATAATAAAACTGGAAGTAATAACTATGGAACTAATATATCTTGGAGGGAACAGTATATTCCTGTATTTCCTGTCTTGGAGGGAAGAGCAGATTTTTGCCACAGAAACTCCTTTCTACATCCAAAAAGATGGGTTTCATCAGAAAGCTTATTTCTTGTTGTAAAGAAGCTGAAATACTTTGGAGGCTTGCCAGACATCATGAAAAGCTAGGTTTCCTAGGGATTTCTTCATATCAAGGAGGATGAGTCCCATTAACAAGAGAGGGAAGAAAGATATTAAAGCCTTGAAAATCCTTACTCAGACACACTCGTATTCCAGCAACTTTAGGAATAATACTTCATTTTGTAAGAAATTCTAAGGTGTTTTCCAAAATAGAAAGAAGCAGCAGATCAAGTTTGTTAAACCAAAAGTGATTTGGACAGAGACACTGAACACAAAAGAAATTCTAATGGCTTAGTAGCAGAGAGACAGAGACCTTCATTCAGTTTTTCCTGTTCAGGAACCTGGGAACTGGCTTTGCCTTGATTGACCTTCCCCAACAGATCAGCATGGGATATTTCTAGATGCTGTTACTTATGGACTGGAACATGGCTTGTCAACCATAGGCTGCAGCTCATGCATATATAATTTAACAGCTATGAATTCCTTTACTTGCCAAGCACCTTCAGAGAATTTCCATTATGGAGGCAGAAGGTAATCACCATAAATTTAATATCTTACAGATCTTTTGTTCTGTTGTTCATAGTCAGCCTTTCACATTTCCAGCTTACGAAGGTACAATGGGATTCACAAAACAGTACAGAAGCTAAAATACACTTATGCCCTCCATTATACAGCAATATTAGTTTGAAAACATGAAGTTAAGTGTCTGATCATTAAATAAACTAAATATACTTATAACTTGAAATCACTCTCTCAATGCTACCATCTTAAATTTCTATTTTCTTTTCTTTTTTTGTTTTGTTTGTCTGATATAGAATTACTTTTTCCAAGGCTAAATAAATAGCAGATGGGTCAATCTTTAGGTCACAAGTTGTATCCTTTCATTGCCACGTAATATTCATAGCACAGCAGGGCTAAATGATGCTCCACAGTTTGAGGGCATTTGATGGAATCCTCACAGTGATCACTTTAAGTGATGACATTTAAGTGGTATGAAGTGGACATCTAAATCTTTGGATCTTTAAATGAAAACTATTGTGGGAAGATATCAAACAAATAACAGTTAGTCACCTTCCTTTTTGACTAACTTTATTTGCACTGCCCAAAATCAAACAATTCAAGTCATCTTTACATCCATAACATCTTTTTAAAGATTGGGTAGCTTTTCACTTTATGATACTACCCTCTGAGTAGGTGAGCCCACAACTGAAGACAGCACCCCAGATGTGGCATCACCAGTACTAAGTAGAGAGGAAAAATCACCTCCCCGCATCCCACGGCAACACCCTTCCTAATGCATTGCTGGCTGATGTTCAATCTGATGTCCACCAGGACCTCTAGGGTCTCTTCTGCATAGCTGCTTTCCAGCTGGTTGAACCTCAGCCTGTGCCAGTGCCTGCAGTTGTTCCTGCCCAGGAGCAGGACTTTGCATTTCCCTCTGTTGAACTCTGTGAGATTTCTGTCAGCCCATTGCACTAGCCTATTGTTGCCCTTGTGAGTAACAGCACAGCCATCTGGTGTATCAATGACTCCAACAAGTTTTGTAGCATCCACAAACTTGCTGAAGGTGCACTCTGTCCCACCACCCAGATCAATAATGTTAAATACTATTGGGCTCAGCATTAACTAGTGGGGTACACCACTGCCCTCCAGCTGGGCATCATGCTGAAGTTGAGCTAGATTTCAGTCCACCTTACTGTCCCTTTACCTTGCCCATAATTCATCAATTTGTCTATGAGAATGATGTGAGATACAGTTGTAAAAGCCTTGCTAAATCCATGATAAGCAGCACCAACTGCTCTTCCCTCATCCACCAAACCGGTTATCTCATTGTAGAAGGCTGTCAGGCTGGTGAAACATGATTTCCCCTTTATAAATCAATGCAAATCACTCCCAATCACCTTCTACTCCTTCACATCTTTGGAAATGGTTTCCATTCAACAGCAACTTTTTTATTCTTGATAATATTGATGAGGCATCTCATATTCACCTCAACATTTTGTATCGATTAAAAAAAATCTGATATTAATAGTGGTACGTTACTGAGAACAACAAATAGTAAGGACAAGTTGTGAAATATTACTGACTCAGACTCCAAAGGTAGGGTAGAAATCTAGGCTAGGATAAATGGTAATTCTCTTAATTAACAGACTTATAATGGAATGCAAATTCTGAGAGAAATTATAGAAGGAGGTGTAGATCCTAATTACAGCTTATCAGAAGGATATTTTTTAAATGTTGAAGTAATTTCCATTGCAAGATTGAGAATGGTCATAGTCTCTTCACAGCAAAACTTCTCCCACAATCTTACAAAAGTTTTTGCTCGTGAATTCATAAAAAAAAATCATTAAAATTACAATTTCTCTAATAAATCATTAGAGGGTACAAATCTGAAAAATAAACAAACTTTTTTCTAAAAAAAATCTGTTCTGATGAATAATTTTATGCTGACTGCACTTACACAGGACTTCGTAACATTAAAACGAGGTAAGGCCTGGGGTTTTATTTTTTCTAAAAATAGTGTTGGAAATCATATCCTGGAAGTTCTGGTTCTGCATTAAGAACCCATTGGTCATGATCAACAGGAGGAGGAGGCTCCAGCCGACCCTGCTCTCCTCCAGTGTTGTTGCTATGGCAATACTGAGCATCAGATTAGACCAGCTGTAAAGAGAGACATGCTGTGTGCTCCCTGAGTCCCTACTTTGCTCTTTCTTTTGTGTTTGGGTTTTTTTTATTAAAATAGCAATACAGATTGTTTGCACTGAGCATGTATAATAATAATGTGCAAAAGAATAAACTCATTAGAGAGCAGAAGCTACTGTCAAGGCAAAAACTGAGTAACAATTAAAAAGCAAAAGGCATTTTGTACGTGTGAGAAACCCTCGTATGTCAAGAGAGCCAAAAATTGAATGAAACCTCTTTGCAGTTACATTACCACATTAATATTCATCACTGGTGTTTAGGGGTTTTAAACTTTCCTTTGAACCCATTGTCAGAAGCAGACACATACTGTTTGCAGCACTGACCTGAACTGGTGCATAAGGTTCTAAAAGAAGGTTAACATAAGCCTACAATGGAAACCTCCCAACTAATGTAGAGCATCCTAAAAGAGAGAATTTCAGAACAGTAATTAGTAAATGAAACAGAGAAACTTCATTTTTATGGTGTGTTGGATTTTTCACCTTAATGCTACATTTGGTATCTTTCATTTATCTACTCCTCTTCCTTTAAGGCTGCTTATGTTTAGTGTTAATGTATGGTAGGGACACAAATGAATGATAAAATCCCTTGTCGGCATTTATATACATGAATACACACACACACACTGATATTTTTGCTTTAGAAAAAGAATGCAATGTTTTAAGAGGTTGCATGTATCAGAGATGCACACACTGCAGGAATCAGGGAACTCAGAAAATGTTCGCTGTTGTTTGAGTCCTGTGCAGCCGGTCTCTGTCCCCTTTGGTAACTCAGGGTCTGGCTGGCACATTGGCAGGGTATTTCAAATACCATGCACTCTTTTGATACTTAAGCACTGTGACTGAATAGCTTTTGCTTAGCAGGTTTCCTCAATAAAGCACCAATCAAGCTGAAAGAAATTGTTTAATCCATGACTTGGTCTAAGGCCAGGTCAAGTTGGTCTCATTTATCATCTTTTTAAGGTGGAGCTTTTAAACATGGACAGATGATACAGCTCTAAGTGTTGGAACCCATATGGAGAAAGTATGGCTCCATTACTGTTAACAAGTCGTTGTTAATACCTCTTTGCCAAAGTAGCAGAACACAGCGCCTGGTCAAACATAAAAGCCTTTGAAGATTCTTATGGGAATTCAGTTAGACTTTCGCTGTGTAAATGCACAATTTGTTTCTACTATATAGACCTTGAAATGAGGTAGATCCCAAAGGCTATAGCAAAACATCTGCAAGATCCTGTATGGGTCAGATATTCTACTGATGTGATTTTCTCTTTGAAAATTGGTTTACAGATGGTTAGCAAGGTGTTCACAGTGTTCAGTTTTATTATTTCATTGTTGACATTTGCATCCAATGCTCTGAAAATAACTTCGTGAATTCAATACAATAATTAATGCCTAGAGGAAACATTATTCTCTTACATGAGGAAATTAAAGCAAGTAATTTAATTCCTTTTATTACCATTTATTAACTTTTCTCCATATGTAAAGTGTCAGAGAATTTAGAGGGAAGTTTCAGAATTACTTTTTATGAAACCCAATCCTGTTACTTTTACTTTTGGGCTTGGCACTGGCCAGATTTATCAGCCAGATTCTCCAGAACAATGCTTTGTCCTGGTGTGTATCACCATCAAATTCTGGCTCTTCATCAATACAGCTAGCCCAGGGAGAGCAGCGCCACTTAAACAGTGATCGTCAGGGGAAGAACAGCTAATTTAAGAGCGCTTATACCAGAAAACAAGGACTATGGATATGGCCATTCTCTACAGACAAGATGATCAGAAAATGGTAGGTCCAAAAGAAATATTATTTTTCTCCATGATGAGAAGGGGAATAATTTCTTAACTTGTTGTTTACTGTTGAGAAAACTTGAAAGAGTGAAGGTGTTCCTCTTGGGAACTGCCTTATTTCACTTTAAAAAAAAAATCAGGACAATTGGGCTATGTTTCTAGTCTCTGCTTAATACTAGGAGTTGATTTAAATTTAAGCATCCTTAAAAGGTTTCAATTTACCTTGTAACAGCAACACTGGGCTCTCAAAAGTGCAAATGTAGACATTAAGTCAGATGTGTTCCGTGGCAAACAGCCAAGAAAATCCAGTGCTGAAATTCAGTAAAACTAATAAATCTGAATAATTAATACAGTGATCATAATCACAATCAGCTGTCAGGCAAAAAAAATAGTTATTTATTTCTTGTTTTAGCTGTATGTGTCTGTTTTAGACACACGGAAACTGGACAATAGGAAAGATTTGCTTTTCTCTTCTTATCTCCCCTGTTTATTAAAAATAAAACTTGAGAAATAAAACCTGAGGAGGGAGGGGAGAAGAAAACATATTATGCCTCAAAGGAAAAAAGAAATTTGCTGGATACAACAGAAAAAAATTATTATAGTTTTCCATGTGGAAATAATACAGCTACAGCCAGCACATCAAGCCTGATTTCAGATCAGCATCATCTGTTGTGTATGAACTACTCATGTAACACAAGGGATCACAAGGCTAACTCCAGCATCAGCCTGAAGGGTTGGCTTATTATGCCTTTGTTTGGAAAAGGTGACTTAAGTTTTTGGAGAGTTTTTTGTAAAAATTAGTTAAATTGTCATTTGAAAAATATAAACAAATAGAAACATGTCTTCATATCAGATAAAGGTAATTTGGGCCTAACAGACATCAATCAGCTCTTTTCCAGGCAACGCAGGAGCACTACGTGGCAAATGTGATTTGGGGCAGGAGAAACAGCACCAGGATTTTTGTGTTTGCCTGCAACACTGCAGTTGCTATTAGTAGTAAATTAGTCCGCACATTTCCACTGGTCTTGGCTTAGGCCGATCCCACCTCACGAGCACACCTGCAGCCACTCACTTCATAGATGATGTAAGGAGATAAGCAGCTCCAAAGGGTAAGCCTAACTGCAGAGGAAAGTAGCTGAGATGCCTGAGCTTAATCAAGATAAATTAAGGAAGTCTGATTAGTTTTATTTTATTTCTGAGGTAAGGAGACTCCTGTGCTGTTTGTAATATGTATGGTGACATTGTTTTACCGAACCCATGGGCCCCTCAAAATGTGCCAGAAGTGGACCAGCCTTGGGGGAGGAAAATCAGGGTTTTACATGATACCTCGCACCACTTTTACTTTGACTTGGAGCAAATATAAAAATACTTACTGCAAAAGTGCATGCATGGAAGCATACTTAGCATTTTAATAATAATGGCTCACTGCAGTACTATTTCTAATTCTTTTTAACATTTTTTTAATGGCCCATTTTATGTTTTTCCAACACTATTTTGTTGTATGGCTCAGGCATTTTGCTCAGACGGTTGTGAGATTTACAAGTGTGCTCCAGCTTGCACTTTTAAGTCTGCTGCATGTTGAATATTTCTCTGTGTTTTTCTTCAGTCCATCTCCAGATTTCTGATTCTTGTGATTCATGACAAAGATTTTAATGATACTGGAAAAGACAGCCACCTCAATCTCACTGTTTGCACAAACAAAAGATCATAATCCAGCTGCAATAAATTGCAGCTCTGATGAGAAATAATTTGGCATTGCCTAAACATGACATGAATATGTTATGAAAAGTCTGTCTTAGTTTCTAACTTGCAGCTTGAAGCTAAGAGCTGTGGATGAGATCCAAAGTCTACAGAGTACTTTTTGGTCTCGGTCTTTGAAGCTTACTAAGACTTTCTCAAACTGCATTTTATAAGCCCACTATATATTTTCCCTTGTAAAGCCCATGTATTTTCTTGTAATATTTTTTCCGTCCCTATCCAGTTAAAACCAGTATATTCACAGTACGATCAAAGTGCAAATGTTGACATTTACACCGCTGGACATTTAAATAAAATTCTTATATAAGTATCTATTAGGCAAGATTTACTTCATGCCATTTTCAATCAACTACATAGGCAAGGAGTATATATAGAAAAATAAATCCCCTATTCATACTTATACAAATATTTCATGTACACTTTGTTTATCCATTGGAAGAAACTGAGCATATCTTCCGCAGTTTTACCACAGGTCATCTGAAGGGCAGTATCAGGATTCCTGTGATCCATGTAGGCCTCCCAAGGGGGCAAAGAACAAGACCTGTTTGATCCAGCACCTGCTGTGAAACCATCACTTGGATACTTTTTTGTAAATTTTTGCCAGACTGTGAATAGTATAAATATGTAAGAAAGAGCAACAGGAAAATCAGCTGGATATTGACAAAAATGCCATTAGGAGCCACTGATCAATCATTTCAGGCTACTTCTTTCTTTTTTTTTTTTTCTGCTGGGTTTGCAGCTTCAGCAATGTCAGCAATTGGCATCAGTATTAGCAGACCGAGGCCACCACATAGTTGTTAGCTACACACATCACCACATTGTGCTTTTGCTACGGTCTAGAGGGAATGTGCACAAAATGCAAAATATGGCAGTTGGGGTTTTTATGCGGTGTGTATGACTGGCAGGCAGTTTGGCAAAAATTCAATGAGCATCCAAAACACCCTGATAGGGTTTAGTTATACAGCTTCTAGAAATCATCAGATTCCACAGAAAAATTTTAGCAAAAATCGTCTTAATTGCCAGATAAATTTTTGGAGGGTTGTTTTGTTTTGTTTTGTTTTAAGTTTCGGTCCTCTGGAACTTGACAAAAAAGACCTTCGGGAATGGATTTGAGTAATGATTTTCTGAAGCTATTAAACTTAACAATGACTTCAAAGATTTAGCATCTGTTTTTTAAATGTTTGCATGAGGCTGACAGTTGGTATACAACGTTTCACCCCGTTGCAGTTGGCAACTACCAAGATATTAAATGTTACATAAAATACAAACTTTGCCTGAAACCATGGTTCTGATCAGGAAGAAGACTATGAAATATGGCATCTTCCTGTTCATCAGCCCCAGGTGAGGGTTTAGACTCTGCTTGACTTACTAACACACATACCTTTATGTCCTTAATCATTTGTTAGCACCAGAAAAAGGCAATGCAGTGAGGGCAGAGAGAGTTTCACTCCCTTCTGGCTCACGTATCAGGAGCTGTTAGCAAAATTCCAGCTTCATGGTGGGGATGTGCGAGTCCAAAACAAACAAGATGTTTTTCAGATGCTAGACTGTGTTTAAAACTCTGACACTTGGAAAAATTTATTTTATTTTATTACTGTAAATTGAGCAAGTTTAATTAATATCAGCTCACTGACAAACAAGTATGCTGGTTTAATGGTTGGTTTTCACACTGTGCAACAAATCCTGACACATAAGCCTTCATAAGAGTTGAAGGCCTAGACAGCAGAGTTAATGTGGTTCCACTTTGCAGCTAGATGAAGGGGGAGAGAAGCAAATCTGTGCAGCAACCTCCCCTTCATGGACACACTTCTCCATTTCATTTCAAAGGCCTAAACTATGGCCAGGGACTCTCAACTTCACCAGCCGAATGGAAAAATCTCCTTTTGGAAAAAACTTACATCATCTATTGCTAGACCTGTCCTGGGTCTCCATAAGCAGTGTGAAAAGTGAATAATCTGCTGTTCCTAGAACTCAGATTATCTCATATTTGTCAATCCAACTACTACCATCTATTCCACCTGTGAGTTAGCTCCACTATTTGGCTTTTAACTATACAGTGTGTAGTTGAATCAGTAATTTTAACAAAAGCCACATGGGAAAACAACAAATTAATTGATTACTTTTTAATGCCACCAACCGCAAAATGTGACGGCACTGCTTTGTCACAGGTTTGCTGACCGATTGCTACCTACTGCATAGGTAGCCAGTGCTTGTGATCAAAACGTTAAACAAAGACCTTAATGTATTATTATAAACTGTAAAGCAGGGTAGCCTGGGCACTGTACTTGAATGTAAGTGTATAAGTTCTTGGGAAAGGAAACAAGAGAAATTTCAAATCTTTAAGACAATTTTTCCAACTTCTCACTGTTCCTCTCCCAATTTACTTACTTCAGAGGAAGGCAGGGGAAAAGCTTTTAATGACTTGCCTTTCATATATCTTCATTTGAAAGAAAGGCAATAAAGAAAGGCATATTTCTTAGCTTTGAGAAGCCTTGGCATAGTTAAGGATGGGCTACTCCCCCTTTCCCTTCTTTAAAATAGTTTATTTAAATGAAAGAGTGGAAAGAGTAATCCTACTGAAAGAAAGTCTGTTTATGTGGAGTTCATGGAAGAAAGCGTTCCAGAACATTAATTTATTTTAAAATATTGCCCTTTAATATTGCCAAGATTAATGAAATCAACTGTCATCTGCAGAGGAAGTGTCGGTTTACGAGCCAAAGCTGTTATGAATTATGTGCAGGATTTTTTCAAGATTTCAGAAAAATTTGGTAGAAACCATGTGTGTAATATGTTTATTTGATACAATTCTCCACTATTTAGCTCCTATTTTTTCCAAAAGCCTATTTGGCTATGGATTAACAAATATCTTCACAGACTGGAAGGTATCCAAGAAATATTGGGATAAATAAGATACATTTTCTCTAGGGATTTAGAGTGATATGATAAGCTGAGATCTGCCTCAAAGACAGATCTGAACATAAATGCAAAGTAGAACTGTGTGAAATCATCAACTCTGCCTGCTAAAAACTGTTCTCAGCTTCTTCCGTGGTATAAAATATTCACTGTATCTTTCTATCAGTTTTGACATCAGGTTTCTTGTACTCCCCGAGTATTAGTGAGCATTAGTGAAAGCTTTCACCAGGGCTCATTTCCTTTGTCGAGATCATAACCTATTTCTTCTTATTCTCTCATTGATCGAGCTACCCAGCATCCCCCAGAAGGTCACAGATAATTTTTTCTTTGTAGTTTCTCAGAGGGAAATTCTGATCTTTTTTGTTTTGAGTCCGTTAAAAGAATGCAGATCTCTCACCCGTACTTGTTATACAGAGGACTATATATTTAGCTGATATAAAGCAATACAAATCTAACTACCTTCCAAGAGCTATACACACTTATAATTTCTGAGAATTTGGGGCTGTAATTCTCTTGCATAATACTAACAACATTATTACTACCTGGCATTTCCACTCTTATGACAGTATGTGTTCTATAAGAAGTATAGGATTGTAATATACAATTTGCCATAGCTAGCAGAATTTCATTGATTGCCTCACAATTCTGCCATCTATAACTTAGATACTCCCTTTTTGTCTGTACTGAAACAGAGAAGGCTATAAAGGTCTTCTATGTAGAAATACTGCAGTTGTAGGTTTTATCCTTTACAAATGAGAATCGAACTGTTGGACCTTCCAGACCCTGAAAGTATCCACTGACCCTTGGAAGACCTACACAAAAGGAATACCCTCTGGAAGTGACACTCATTTTTCTTTTGGCTACTAGCAAAAGGCTGTAATAGCATTGTCTCCTTTGAAATAATACTTTTTTTCAGGATGTTCTAGACAGGTTCTGGCCCTCACTGCTGCCAGTAAGAGATATCAGAGATTACAGCCCAGCCCCAAAAATCTGCTCAATACCCAGTTTGGAACCTACAGAGGGAAGAATTAGGGCCCGTGATTTGGATAGAGGAAAGCAAATTTTATGTTAGATCTACATAAAATCAGCAGTTCCCTGACTGTCCTATTGACTTTAGCATTCTCTTGGGTGCACTTATACTGAAATGTCTCTTGAAGATGTTTCTGCCTCCTCTTCTGCCCCTGCTCCCTTCATTGCTCCCCCCACCCTCTAACGCCATTCTCCTACCCCACATTCTTGTGACTTATCAGGCAGGCCAACCTAAGCATGCCACTTCGTGTCTTACACTGGAACTTCCATTTATTATCTGAAAATATATGTTTCACAGCTAATTAGTTGTGCACACTTTTGCCAGAGTCTGGAGGACAGCAGCCTTACATGGGTTCTGGCTTTCGGCCTGCATAAGCCAGGCACAAAAACCAGATGCGTAGTTCACTTCCCTGTGTAAATTTGTGTTTCACCAGGCCGCCTTCATGCTAGTAAATGTTTATTTAACATGAGGTTTTCTCTTTTTTTGTGGTCACGTGTTTCAAAGTAGTCAGCCAGAGAGTAAAATATCCATTTCATCAGGAAATAATCAGAGTTATGCAAAGTGCCCAAAAGCCATTGGGAAGGAAAAAGTAGCTGTGCGAAACACAACTGTGGCTTCAGGCAGAATATACGTGAACTGCAACCCCTAGGGGAGCTGCATCTAGAAAAGAGATAAAATAGTTACTCCCTCAACACTAGGAAAACTTCAAGGGTAATTCACAAGTGCTCCTGGTTTGAGAACACCAGGATAAAAAAATCTCTGTACTCACCCGAGAGGGCCCAGGTGACTGCGGGGCAGGGGGGGCTGTGCTGTGGGGAGGGGAGGGCGGGTCACGTGACCCCAACGGGCCAATCACAGCGCTCCTGCCCATGGCGCTCGGTATAAAATGGCTCCTCAGAGCCTCCCCGGGCTGGGGTTGTCTCCTGTCATTGTTCTCTATGCTGCTGTTCCTGCAGCCTGGCTTCTTGCTGAAGAAAACCACTGTAAACAGAGACAGGTTGCCTTCCCCTGCCTCCTCAAGCAGGACCGGTGTGGCTGCCCCATGATGGGCTTTTTGCGGACTGTTGCAGAGACACTGAGCCCAGGTCTCCACATCCACTGTCGAGCCCAGTTTGGGAATTTTCCGGTCTGGCCAAAATCACCATCTGGGAAGTGTGGGCTCCATATTTGCATTTTCATTTATGTATCTGTATATATTTGCATCTTTCTATATAATTCACCATTTTTATTATTATTATTTTCCCTTTCATTAAAGCTGTTCTAGTTTTTTTTCCAACCTCAAAGTCTCTCTCCCTCATTCCCCTGTTATCTTCCTTTGGGAGGGTGGGGGGGGATAACAGAGTGTCTGTCACCTGGTTAGTGGACAAAACTATGACAACAAGTAACAGCAGCAGTAGAAAAGTTAAAATTCTTCTTGGTAATGAAAAGGAAAGAAAAAACAAATTATTTGTGGATATGAACTCAGGATATCATTTAGGTGATTAGTGTTTATCAGGGATCCCAGAAGTACTAGAGTCTTTACTCGGGTGAATTCCTGCTCATTGCAATGGGATTTTGTCTGACCAGAGGAGCACACAGGCAGCTCTGTCAGTACCTTACTCACTTGCACAGATGAGTAGGGAAGTAGAAGAGATGGAGCATACACTTGCATACAGTGTCAATCTTGAGACAGACAGACAGCAGAGAAAGCCTTCCCAGTGGAAAAGTACCTGCCGTGGCAATGAGCTAGGAACATCACTCTTTGCTACTCAACCATTGCTGTGTTCTGGGCTACAGTAAAGACTGTGGGGGCAGAATAAAGGGGATGTGTCAGTCCCACTTGTTTCAGATGGTCTCAGCTAGAGTGAGGATAAAATGAAGCAATGTGATGCCCTGGCAAACCCTGTACGATACTCTCCATGGAAACAGCCTCATGTCAAGACATATTTGGGTGTTACACCTAAATTGATCGGTGTACAATTAGACAAGCAGACAGCAGATTTGGATTGACTTTTAGACAGTGGACTTGTATTAATTTTATCTGAGGACAAAATTCTCTGAAATAATTAGTGAGGTTAGGAAAAAGAAATGGATTGGTTTTCATTAGAGCCCTGTGAGCTGTGTTGTTTCTCTACTTTCCAAATACTGCTTTAAAAAATTTAATTAAAACCCAACAGTTTATAGAGGCTTATACTGATTATACATCCCACATCGCTTTTGTTCAGGTGATAAGGTACAGGCTCCTGCATCCTGGCAAAACTCCAGGATGGATAATTGCATTGCCTTGCCAAGTTTTAATTGAATGAGGTGTTCTTCTTAACTTTGGCTCCTAAATTACTGTGCATTGTTGTGCACTGTTAATTACTGACCACACATCTCCAGAGGAGTAAAACTTGCAGAGGTACCATATTGCCATAGTGTAATCTAGAAAAGAACTAAAGCACTCAAATATATCTAGAAGTATGTTGGCAGGGCAGGACTGATGTAGTGCCCCGTCATCCAATTTATCCCCTTTCTTCATTCATTATATAAAATTATTATCAATGTAGACTGAAAACAGAGACCTTCCATTTTTTTGTGCATGTTCTAAGTGAAGAAAAAACAGACTAGGGTTCAATTCCCCATTTTCCCAGTGGTCTGTTGATGTTGTGCTGATTTGGAGGCATTTCTGTGAAGATCTCCAGTGGACTAATTGGAGACATCTCAGAATAGTCTTGCTGGGGTTGGAGGGGGATCTGTTTGGTTTTGTTTTCCAGACAAATGTTGGTTTGTTCTAACCAAAACTGTTTGTGAAACAGGAGCATAAATCCTTTGTCCCAAACCATTTTAGGATAGAAGCCAAAAATGTTCTTTTTTCAATATTTCAAATCAAGAAATTAGTCCAAGAGGCAGAAAAAAGAAACAAAGTCCAAGCAGTTTTATATTCTAAAATTTCAGGAAAAAAATAAGCTAAAAAAAAGTAGAAATCAAAATAAAGCATTTCCAAAACAAGTACAGAAACTTGTATAATTTAAGCAAATCTTTTGGCTTGATTGCTCAACACAGATTGTAATTTCAGCTTTTTTTTACCAACCCAGTACATGGAAAAATGATCACAAATATGAAAAATTCTTAGAAATCAGGTCAGTCATATTTTTCTCTTAATACAAAATAACATGATTTTATTTTCATATGACCATATTTATTTCAAGCTAATGTCTAAAGTTTAAGCTGATATACTTATTTTAAACTATAAATATATATAATTAATGTATATGTAGAAAACACTTGTGTAGAAATGTAAATATTTTATATGTATATTTGTACAAGTAACAGGACAATTTTTCTATGCAGTAAATATTGCTGTTAACTCGTGTGACAGTTTGGTTTGAGTACTCAACCCAGATAAAATACTTACAATGTGAGGGAGTGTAACTGTTCCTCCCAGAAGACATATGAAGAGGGAATAATAAGAAGCAGGCAGTCCCCATGCAAGAGAACAGGAGGTCCCTCAAGCTGCTAAAATCCTTAATCTAAAAACTACAGATTTGTGTGAAAAAGTGGTATACCCTCTAGTTTTAATACTTTACAGGGCCTTCTCTCCTGCTCTAGAGGTCCCAGGTTGTGTTTATGCCAGAGAACACAGTAAACCAAGAGTGAAGTTCCAATTCCTGACCAGTTGGGTAGGGGGCAAGATTTATCTTCTGTAGTTTGAATGGTTTAAGGCATATAGTTTGAGCAGCATTCGGTACTTTAGGCATCGTGCAATGACACTCCTATCCCTTCTCTGAAAGCCACAGAGCAAATGGCTGCAGCACAGTTGAATCCAGGGTTGCTAAAGCATAAACAGGCAAAGAAGAAGGAAGGAATCGCTCCTAAAGAGCAGTTGCTATGAGAAAATGCTGACCACATGCGAATTCTCCAGGAAGTTGTGAAACGTGCTTCAGGTTGTTGAAGAGTTCATCTACCTTTTATTCCCCCTGTTCCCTAAGAAAAAAAATACAATAAATTTCTTGAGCAGAATGATTTTAAATGATTGAGGAATCTCCCTTCAGTATCCCAAACAGTTGTTTTATTGGCAACTGAAGCCCCTTTTTCATTACTCTTCAAAGATCCCTCAATTTCAATTCTACTTGTTCACATTCTGCTTCAAATGATACCCCACTGAGCTGACCACATGTAGAACTGTGTTCCAAGACCTCTTTTTTTAATAAAAATTCTCTTTCAGTGTCTCCACACCATGAAACAAATCACATAGCTTCATAAGCCATCAGACAATCCTTTCAGTTTCTTGTGCAGGCGAACTGAGCCTTTTTCATCTGATTAATTCACCAAGCAAGCTGATCTGGGAAGCATAAAAAGCTTCTGAGGCAGGATGAGAATCAGCAGCTCATATTTCATAATGGCATCACTAATGCCCCAAATTAAGTGCTGAGGCTGTTTTGCTTGGCAATATCATTTCATGTTAATTTTGGATGGGACCGAAAATGAAGTTGTAATCTCTCTCTGTCATGCTGCGACTATTTCCTTGACCATCTTAAGTGCTGCATTTTATGAGGCTGTAGCTGTTACTGCTGGGTATGGAAACCACTGTACAAGTAAAACCTCCTTGAGTTCCTGCCCCAAAGAGTTTACAGATTCATGCATTCATTCCTCAGAGAGGGCACCCTTGGGGTGCATGCCTGGCTCCATGCAGGGGCTGGCCAAAAGAACCCAGAAAGGAGCAACTGGCAGGCTTGGAGCAAGGCGAGCTCCATATTCAATGAATTTTGCTTCAGCCTTTGAGGGAAAAGGAACCCTCTGAACAAGCTGCACGTGCAGGTCTCACACTCTATACACAATAATGCTGCACCAGATCACCTTGCCTGACTAGTAATTAGCATCTGCTCAATTTGTTGGAGAAAGACTTTAACAGAGGAATTTTGACTGTTTGAAAAGCAAAAGTGGCTCTTTTTTCCTGCATTGTGTATTGATTTAGCAGTTCCTGTTGCCTTTTAGTAATTTTTAATGTTTTTCTTTTTTGAAAATTCAAGCTGTGGTTTTTAATGACCATGTACTACTCATGTACTACCCAATGTGAGCAGCCAGTGTTAGTACATCCACTTTAGGGTTCTAAAATGAGATGCTTAACTGTTTACATAAGAATTCTTATATTTTCACTAATTTGAATAGATAATGAAGTAGTTAGAGCTACAATTTTTAGACTACTGTTTACTCAGGTTTGCTGAGTCTTGTACTGTTTGAGGGTCACAGCCAACCAATACTGATATTTGCAAAAATGTCATTTTTAATACAGAAATATTATATTGGTCTTGGTTTTCACAGAAGAGTGGTTTTTGCTCCCTTAGAGCCTGTCCCCTTGTCAGCTTCAGTTTATCTCAGCCAAAATGATCATGTTCCCAGCTATGAACTCTACATTTATTTCATAGACCCGTGAAAGGTGAAGACCTTAGATTTTTTTTTAATCTATGCCATTGTGATTTTAAAAGAGCCTAAAGGATCAACAAGACCAAATTAAAAGAAGAGAACATAATTGTGTGTTCATTCACTTCAGAACTTTGAATACTGCAGTTCCAATTTAAAATAAGCACACGTTGGTAAGCAAGTCAAGCACAGAACTGTGCACGGTATCATTTTTATTAAGGCTGGCCACTTCTGAGTTCATTTTTACCTTCATTAAAATATTTTAATCTATGTCTTTAAGAATATAAAACATCAAAGTTTCATTCTACCACTACCATCTCAGAAAGAGATCAACTCTCAGCAAGACCCTTGCCATTTTCTTTGATCTTGTACAGACCTGGGGATTTTAAGCCTGGTGTTGACTCTTTAAAGAATTTTAGAACTAATTGCTTAATGTTTTTATTGTGTCCACTTCTCTAATTTAATATGATGTTTTATGAAGTTGTTAGAGACTGCAATCTCTGTACTGTATTTTAGCTGTTACTGGTGACATATTTCTAGTGAAATTTCAAGCTAAAGGGAATAATTTATAATGTTCCTTATCTTGTTGGTAAGAACTTCTTTCTGGTGATCCTCTCTTACTCTGTCTGGGCTATAGTTTTTCTTCAGCACACATATAATCTTTCAATGAAATACGTAGCCTTTTTTGTCTACTTATATTCAGTGGATATTTTGAGTCTGCAGCTTAATTCAGTGTAAATTACTTCATACCTGAATGAGAAGAATATATTTCTTGCTTTTGGACTGCCTAAAATGCTCTGGATCATTTAATGCCTAGGGATAAATCTGGATTCTGCTGAAGTGTGCTCCCATCCACCTTAACAGAATTAGTTTCCCTGAAGTGCCCAAGTACCTGAAGGAATTGCCCAAAGCAGCCTCTGGTGTAGGACCCCTTGTCCTGTCCATGGAAAAGATTCCCCTCTCACTGACAATCATGACTGAACCCACTTTTTCTCCTTACCAGTATACAAGAAATAGCGGCCAGCTCAACTGAGTGCCAAAGGCTCTGATGGATATTTTGTGCTAATAGTGGTTTTCACTAGTGGTTTCCTAGCCACACATTACAGTAGGATTATCTCACTGATTTACATTTTGTTAGAAACTGCTGTTTCTTGGGAAGAGACTCCACTGGAAACAGCTAGTCCAGTTCCACTCTGTTAAAATTAAAGAGACCTGTTTATATGTGATGACTAATTGTAATTGATTATTATGTGAAGAGGTAAGACGTGATCTGTGCAAGTGTCTAATTCCAAATCAACTTGGTTTAGGGAGAGTGGAGTGGAGGGAAAGCTTCATTCAAACTGAGATGAATGAAAGGGGACAGAAAACATAAGTGAAATTTGTGCTCTGCAGGACAGAGCAACCTCAGCAGATGGATGCATTCTGCACTTTCCTATGAAGTCTTTAAAATATAAGCTTCAAACACACAGCCCGCAATAACCTTCACTCTGTGACAAAAATCACAAATACACATGGCAAGAGTGGCAGTTGAGAGAAACTTTTTTGCTGGAAGCACATCAATATAGCATTCTTGGGGTTTGCTGTTATCAGAGTAAATAGAAACAGATGAGGATCCAAGAAGACCAGACTGTAAATCTAACTAACAACCAGAAGGCACACTCCAATAAATTGAGGAGAATGATACAATTTCTGCCCTTTCAACTCAGTGCTTCCTCTGCTTTTCAGTTACTTCATCGTTGACTCTAATCTTAGTCAACTAACACTAGGGATCCGGTATTTCAACTACAAGATTCTGTACCTTGATGATTTTTGGTTACCTTTCATTCACAAATTTCTGATGGCTCAAAGCATATAGCTAATTCAAATAACAAAATCTTTGAGATTAAGTTGACATTGCCGCAGTATATTTTCTGCCTAGACCTGCATTTTCTTTGACAAAATGAAAGAAATGAAAACAGATTTGTGTCCTAATTCAGCCCTATTTTTGTTTTATGAAGGGCATGTAGGAAGTAGGTGATGATGCATAAATAAAAGTCGCATGCCAAGTAAATATTATTTATTTGTAGTCACATATTTACTAGTGGGCACATCTTTGGGTTTCAAACATCATCCAGATGGAAAAACATCTGGAATTAAAAAAATATCAGGCAAAGAGTGCAATATCTGAAAGTATAATTATGGTTGAGTTTTTTTCCTGGGTCTGATAGTTCTATAAAAAACTGTAAGGAAAAAGAAAAAGACAAGAATACAAATCGGTGTGTAGGTATTGGATTATGTATGTGTTCTATCAGGTTGTATAGATAGTTCTTAAAAACCAACTTCAAGTTTAAAGATGCTAATATTACCTGCCTGGACTCCAAACAGCATGTTTACTAATGTAATAATTTAAGTTCCACTCCTGTTTTGGCATGGTTGTCTTGTTCCTACATAGGAAGAATATTCTAAGTATCAAATTTTGAGTACAAGTGGCTATTCATGCTTCTCAGGCTTTCTAGTGAGTAAAATAGACAGGCTTAGCATTTTCATTTTATCTTCTATATGTGGCAGATCATGCATGGGGTCCACAAGTCATTTACTTACTATCAAGGCACAGTTAATAAAATGTCAACAATTCTAACCATAGTTATCTTTAACAAATACCATAAATATTAAATTACATGATTAATACATCAGTGTTTATTACCTGGTGTCAGAGACAATGGTCATCTAATAAATCAGTCTTTGCACTAGAAACATTTAAAGGTAAATGTCATTTCAGACTGGTATGGTTTTTTAGGTCTGTACTCACAATTCTTCATAAATGCCTCATAACAAGAAATTAGACATTAGACAATTTCCTGTGACTTTACATCATCAAAATGGAGGGTTGTACCTACAGCTTTTGCAGACTTCAGAATATTTTCTACTGGTTTTCTTTCAATGCACTTAAACCAAAATTATCCAAAAAAGAAAGTCCTTAGTGTGAAAAAACCTTTCTCTTCCTTACTGAAATTTCAGTGCTTAATATTTTATTTTTATAAGTACTGTTACATACTTTTTGAAAATAGTTATCTACATGTTGGATCTTTCCATAAGACTAACCTGAACTCACTATTTGCACAGAAAAGCTATAAACTATCTCCAGTAAAAGTCTATATATTTTACTAAAGATATTTTACATTTTACGCTATTTCATAGCTTTGATGTCACTGGAAGCTTGTATTTCACAGCTGTTACTTAGCTACCATGAATTACTGCTTTAAAAAAAGAAAAGGAAAACATTAAAAGATTTTTAATTAAGAAAATTCATGACAGCATCGAGTTCCTCCAGCACTTAGTGCAACATCCTTTACTTTTTATTTTAAAAGCTTAATTGAGAGCTATAAAATAATTCCCAGTTAAGAATTTAGAACTCCTCAGTCGTTACATTAGAACATTAAAATACATTCCTAGCGAAAGATTTCCCACCATAAAATAGCAATCTCAGAGACAAAAAAAAGACACCTCATAGAAGAACTAGCAGCTATACAGCTTGCATAGCTGAAGAAAACAATTTTGCCTGTTGGTCAGCTGTGGATGATACCTGCAAGGTACTTAGTCTCATAAATCCCAAGCTCTGAGTGAACCAGGAGGGGGACAGGATCCATTCCTAGGAATAGAGTTCTGTTAAGAGGAGACGGGGCAGCACCCTTCTCACACTTCAGTGGGAATGGTGGAATGAGTGTTTATTATTATGAATGTTTCAACAGGCTAAAAAATGTCTCATAGAACAAGCAAGCTTGATTTAAGGAAAAAAATACCTGTTGAAACTCAATATCAACTGTTTTTTTTGTCTATCCATTCATCACCTTGAAAATGCTTGGGTATCTGCTTATTTTTAAGGATTTAGATACCTGCCCTTAATGCTTATAAACTCCATTTGTCCAAGAGAAATTTCTGAAGACACAAAATGCACTTACATATGCTTTGAAAGTGGAGTTACCTTCCCAACTCACTTTTTTTCCCTGGACATAATTTTTCATTAAAGAGTCTTAACAAGATTTGGATTTGTTTGGTTTCTTAGCAAACATTGAACTCTCCATTATTTCAGCATGCTGGGTGGAAATATAACAGACATACCTATATGCTCAAATGGTGCCTAATTTCCAGTATCCCAGCAAATGATCTGTCTTCTGAAATGAAATAGTATCAGTCCTGATTTTCAGAATGCATCAGTCCTAACAATAGCAACAATAATGTTGTTGATAGTTTTTAAAACTACATTTTGAATAAAGGCCAAACAAGAATATCCCAACAAACCCAGTGCACACTTCAGTATCCAAGAGAAGAACCAATCTAAATACCAGTTTTAGTGTATGAGATCAAATAGCTTATCTGCTTAAACCGTGCAGCTTAATCTGCCATAAAACCAGCAGAAAATTAACTCAACCTCAGAGACACTTAAAATACTTATTTTTTAATGGGAAACTTAAGTATATGAAGCCACTTAAAAGAAAAGTATGCTTTTCTAATGCTACTGATTACGAAAGTACTTTACAATGACAACTGTCAAGTCAGTTATATTTCCTAATTTCTAAATAAGATATAAGATTACGTGATTCAGTGCAAATCTAACCGATTTTCTACCCAAAGCCACATAAACAGTATTTGGTTATAAAACTTTAACAGATCCATTTATGTACTAAATTATTTAAGCAAATGTAATGCTTCCAAATTGTATTGTTTTGCAAGGTTTCTCTTGGAACCTTTGCCATTTATCATACATGTACTTCTGTCTTTTTTCTACTCAGAAGCACAGCATGAAAAAACTTCATTTCACATTGAAACATCACTATATGGAACAGTGTGATGAAATGAGACACAGGAGGAGAGTTTGTGTTATACTCTGGTAAACAGTTGGTCCACAGGAATGATAGCATTTTATGCTGTGACTGATATATCAATTGTGAGTCCTAAAATATGACTGATCTGAAAGCAGGAGTTCTGCCTATGATAAACCGTATGCATGTGAAAGATTACAGGTAACATGTCTAAGCCTGCTGGGAGGTCACAACCTAAATCTCATCTAGCAGTTAATATAACAATGCAATAAATTCTGGTAAAATTATATCTCAAGTATACTTAAAGATAATGTTACTCTGCTAAACAGAGCAATACTAACAACTAAGAGCCAGAGCTTGTAGGTAAGACCCTGACATTATTTACACTCTTTATGTGAATGAGCATTTCCAATAAACATCTACATTAAAAACAAGTGTCTAAATTTAGTTTGCAGGTTCAGTACAGGCAACTCTGTAGAGCACAAAAGGAAAAATCCTGCCCATCTACCACATGGGATGGCACGAGCTACATTATATTAATGTACTAACAAACCTGGTCTGAAGTATTTCAGATTTTTTAAAAGCCAAAGACAAAATTGCTAAATATTATTTTGATAACTTTCTGGAAGAAATGAGAAAGTGTGCTAGGGGTTACTTGAAAATGTGAATTTACTCATTTGATCCACTAAAGTATGTTAATAATTTCCACAGTGTTGTTCACATCACATATTGCCTGGCCATCCACACAGTCCCACAGAATATGCTGGCACTACTTCGAAAGCCAAGTGTCTTTTGAGTGAACCTGATTCAATTATGTCCGTAAGTATGCGTTTAGGTCCTCTACAGAACAGGGAACAATTTATTGCTCTGAAGCATATAGTAGTAAGGATGACAAAAATCAAATCTTTATACACCAATCATGCAGGGAACTTCATATATAAAGATTTTTGCATTTCTTAGGATCACTGTGACAAACCGAAGATGAGTAACAAGATAAATCTGGCATCATAACCTACACTTGAATGTAGAAAAAACACACTAGTGTTTCAAGTCTAAAATAGTCCATAATGTAAAGCAGTGTGGTTTTTCATACATAACACTTGAGCCCATTCAAAGCTGCTGTTTCCTAATCTCATTTATAGAAAAGTGTTTCTCATCATGCATAAGCTGTGAAAAGATATCTGGAAAAAAAGACTGTTGATTAGAAAGGACAATTCTAAAACACTGCCAGTTGAAATTTCCCTGTCTGAAGTCCACATCTTCTTACCTAACCAGCTATATATTTGGCCAGTGGAGCACTATTATAATCAGTGGAAACTTTTCTCTTGACTCTGATGAACATGAGATCAAGACATAGAAATGACCACAAGATTATCTCTTTCTCTTCTCAACAGTTATTTTAAAAACATTTGAAATGTATCACTGTTTCTTTAATCATTTTCACATATGCACTGCTGTACTTTTCTCAAAATTAGGAAAAATTCTAATTATCCTTTACAACAGAAAATGGAACCTGCTTTAATTTCTAGTGCTTAATGAAAACAATGCTAAGTAGATGAGGAACATCACTAGATATTTTTTAGAAATTGATAAGATTAAGTGTTTTCAGTTTAATAACAATGTTCTTTTGATTGCTAAACAGTATTGGAGCAGCATTGAAGCATGTATTTTATGTATATAAGCCTCAACATAGTTTCATGTCACAGGAGATGTCACTATGAGTCTGACCACTGACAGCAGGAGACTCAAAAATAAGAGTTTTAATCAAATGATTGATTACCAATAAAAGTGAGAGGCGACGCATGAAGAAGAATGCTAGCTAAATGCTGTGCCATAGGAATGAGAGAGAAATGCTCCCCAGAGCTAAACACCTAGGGGTTTATGGACACACACTCATGGTTTTAGGCAGGCACTGCTGACAGCAGCCTGCTTGAACAGACAATGAACAACTTTTCTGGATCATGGGGACACAACCACCCCAGTGTAACCAATGCAACAGCTCATTCCACTGGAAGCAAAGCAGCCTTCTTGTCCCGAAACCTGTACGATTGTTTGTGCTTTCATTCTGTCTGAGTCTGTCCCCTGCTTATCCAGGCAGCAGAAACTAGCTAAGTTGTCTTCTGTTTGTTTTGCATCCCCAAACAAGTGCATATGGGAGAAGGGATCACTTTGGATCCTGTTAATGGCATGATCCTTCTGTAAAGCAGGCAGCCAGCATGAGTGAAACTCAGGCTAGCAATAGCCAGACAGAGCCACAGATGAGTGACCAACGTCACTCAGAGCAAACTATGCAGGAGATACAGCTTTACAAACAGTCATTAAATAATTTTTTGTCTGTGAGTAATACACAAGGGTTTTT
>VZRW01010212.1:888808-916308 GCA_013398125.1 Aegotheles bennettii | reverse complement strand
TAAATACAATATCATGGAAGAAATGTATTAAAATGAATTTCAGAAGACAGATGAAACGTAAACCCGATATCCTTCCTTTCACCATTAAATAATGTTATAGAAAGTTAAATAATGCACAAAACATACAGTGATCAGCCAAATGCTGTCTAACCCTATCAAACACAGGTCAATGCCATCATAGCAGCCGTCTGAAATTTCCTCCACTGGAGCTGCCGAATGCTTTGGGAGTACAGAAAGCCTAGAATTGAGACAGAATTACACTAGCATTGTGTAAATAATCAAACTGTGACCTGTGGGGTTAAAACCTATAATTGGAGTGATACTTCAAAGAGATGACTACTTTTTCAGTGCTATTTTGTGCAGCCAGATAGGAAGATGACTTGTTGGGATTTTATTGGCCAGCAACACTACTGCAAAAGTGATATTTTCAACAGCTGCTGGTGCATTTGTGCTCTGACAAATTAGAGGCTAAATCGAAGCATTAAAGAACATCAAAGGACTAATTTAATGCAAAAAAACAAGTACTCCAACTGGATCTGTTTTACAGTGAATTAATAATGCAGATTTATACAGAATGTGATGCATTGAGTGCTTTGTTTTTATAGAGACTTCAAAACCACTTTTTCCCCCATCACAAAACATTAGATTTAGTTATCTGACTGGTATTTTCCCAATGCTTTTCTTTTAGTCCAAAAAACCTGTTAATTACCAGAATAATAGTTTGGACTAACTTGTAATTTTAAACTATAAAGTATACCACATTATACTGTCTCACTCTCAGTCCCCCACACACATAGATTAGTGCATTGCTATATACACACATTATATCAGACCTATTACACAATTAAGTAGGATTGTTTAGGCACATAATCCTTTTTATTAAGTCTTATTACTAATGCCACCATTGTTGAGTTGTTAAGGCTGAAAAACACTGGGGTTTACCATAAAGTACAGTAGGTGGCATGCAATATCTCTTCTTCTAACAGAACTTCTCTTTTACTAGACATAGGAAATATTTAAAGTGTTAAAATGAACTGCAGGAGAACTCACATCACAACATTTGGTTACTTGTTCCCATCTAAGTAAAAATTGAGTTATGCTGTGTAGCTGAGTTTTATGCTATTTTTACTTTTCATCTGCAATTCCTGCTAAAAAGAAAACCTAATCAAAGAGTATATATACATACCACACGGGTAACATCTTATCTCCCTTTTATTTGTGCAGACCAACTATTTATTACACAAGTATTTTTAGCAACTAAAACCTGGTTTGCAATGTGTTTCAGACGGAGTGTAGTACAAAAAATTCACAGGAATTGTCAGATGATATTTTAGCTACAAAATATTTGAGGGGAGGGTAAACCATTCCATTCAGACCTTTAACAGATGTTCAAATACAAGGGTATTGTCTTATACCAAGGAAGTCAACTGGATGTTTGCCACTGCCTTTAGTAATAACTGCTTTTGAAAAACCTGAAGTCATTAAAAAATATAACAAATAATCCCAAAATAAACAGCACAGGAAGGGGTGAATGAAAGTGTTCTTACTGGCCTGGCACATTTTGGTGATAGTGTGTGCACCAAGGTCAAAGCAGAGAGAGGTGGAGAGTTTACTAGCAGACAAAAAAAATTGCAACCCCTCAAGCACTACTACTGCATTTAGATGCTTCTAAATAACCCAAGTTATAAGCTCCAAATTTGACTGTTTCCTTTGTAGTACAGTGGGTCATTTTCCAGATCATACAGACACAAAAACTTCAGCTTGTAGTTTATGAGATCACAGCTACTTATATATATATATATAATTCTGCATGTAAATGCCCCATCATTCATTTTCCACCACCAGGTTTTATTTCATTTCTAGCACTTAAGTTGTAGATGTTGTCATATTTTTCTCATTTGTAGAAAGGTAGAATATTATATGTATCCAAATAATACCTTAGCAGAAACAAATGTTTTGTTCTAAGATTAGGAATTTCATCACACAAGAAAATGAATCTGCTTGTCTACCTTTGCCAGTAAAAGCAAAATTGTAAGTCCTCTGTACAGCCAGGATTACACGTATTGATATTTACAGTAATAAAGCAGACAGCATGGCTCATCCACCAGACTGGGAAAAAGACCAAATATCTAAATGCTGATGTCAGTAAAATCCCCGGGTTAAATATTGTAAATTTATTTCTATTATGTATTACAAAAGGCACCCTTCCTCATTAATTTTACTGAAGTCTCCAGATGGGAAACAAAATATTAATTTTGTTCAGCCTTAGGCATTGTTGACTGTTAAGGTACTCACTAAATCACTGATCTTATACACATTAATATTAGAGATCTGCTATAAAAATTTAAGACCCATGGGTATAAGGCTCAGTTTGTCATAAGTATAATTAATTGTTTTCAGAAATGATTAATTTGTCAAAATGGCAAACATATATATTGGGCAGGCAAGACTCCTGAGCAAGCTAACCTACCTTAAAGTCATGGTAATACTCATGGAATTATGCAAATTAATTGAGTCTTTCAATGTTGCATAAAATGCTACTACTAGTACAATGCATGGAACATTAGGCTGTTCATCCAACAAAAAAGTTGCATTTTAAAGGCAGGCATCTCTACAAGAGAGTCCTTATGGCAGAAGGTCCTTAGAAGTACAATCTATTTCTCTGCAAAGCGATAGACTTTCAACCGTTACACAGAAGTTGTATTTTTTATTACAATTTTTAAAGCAACCCTCAAGAGAAGAAAAAACAGTAAAATTCTGCTGGCCCCGAGACAAAGGAACCTAGGAGACTTGTACTCTGTGTGGCTGCTAGGAGGAAATGGTATATGCCCTAGTAATAAGTTTTACTAGTAAAACCTCATTTACAAGCCTGGGAACTCATGATACACTACATTAAAATCTAAAAAGATTAACTTAATTATGCAAATCAAATTTACTGTTTATCTTATCTTCTAAATAGTAAAAGTCATTGTCAACATTGAAATAGCTGAATTATTCTAAATGCATTTGTTGCCCTCCAAAGTGAACTACACATATATTTGAAATTCCTATGTAGTTAGTAATTATCCAGAAGGTCCATTCAAACATAGATTTATGCTCCTCACTAGTCAAAATTCTTATTTTTATGCCTACTAGTAGTGTCTGGTTATCAATTAACTCAATGCATCAATGCAGCAAATAAAAACATTCATGCCAAATATAATCACCTTTAATACCCATAGATGATTGTATTTGTATTTCTGAAACAAGAAAGATATATTCAAAATATTCAGGGATATTTCAGGGATGAAGAAAAGCTTCTCTCATGGCTGAAAAATTCTGTCCTAATTCCGATGGAGCCCCACAGAGCTGATTCTGATCTTTACCCATTTTATTCAAATGTCACCAACTGACTTTAGCAGTTGTTCCTGTTTCACATTGTTGTAAATACTATCAGAGTTACAAAGTACACCAAAACACAGGTAGGCTGAGTGTAACATCCACTCTGGCACACTACAGAATAATGCAAGGCCATTAGACAAATGCACTAGTGAATCAATTATTATGGTTTGAGGCAACAACTTCTGGCCTTGGACTAATAGACAAGTATTAATTTCAACCTCTCCAGTGTCAACAGTCTTGCTATTAACATATATATCAAAGACACAGTTATTATGACAAACCAAATAGCCTTTTTTCCCACATCTAATCACATTTTAAATAGTTTTTTTAACTTCAAACTAGACTTTGTATTTGAAAATTTATTACTTTAAATGCAGACATTCTTTGCTGCTTTTTACTGATATCCTGTAAATCAAATATTAAACACCTGACATTCAGGGGTTTTATGCAACCTTATCCTAATTAATTTCTTATTTGACATATTCAGTTAACAATTAATAGCCAGGAATATTATGTTCTGTTCTATAAATTCAGATAAAGAGTTTTCCCTTTTTTCTCAAAAAAAATCCAAAAAAGCAATCAAACAAAAACCCTCTGTAAGAATATCTTTATAAATAGTCTTAAAGACTAAAAAAAATTAGAAATTCCAGTCCAGAAAGAAATCTGGCTCTTAAACTCACCATATATGTAGATATCATGTCAAGCTATAATAATGGGGTCCATTGTGCTTTGAGTATTTTCATGCCATGCCCATTATCTCTAGCAGCAGTTGCTGTACATGGAGAGGACACAGAGCATTTCATCTCCCAGTCCAGGTTTCAGCCCAGACTACATGGGACCTCAGGGGACCATGATGCCAGCATCACTGGAGATACAGAGCTGGTGCTCCTGGTGGAGACAAATTGGAGCAGAAGTCATAGCTCTGGATGGGAAGAACATGCAGTAGGAATACAGAGAGGAATAATAGGGCCAGCCCTGGCATAAAGCTGGGAGCCAGTGGTCAGTGATGCTACCCAAGCAAAACCATTTGGGGACCTCTACTTTTAGACTATGTTCTGGTGTTTAACAGCACGTGCCAGCAAACCAAGAGGATAGCACGAATGTGAGGCAGCAGCCAGCTACCCCCATACCTATAGCTGAGGTGTTCCTTCTATTTCTTTAAAAAATAAAGTATGAAGTACGGCAGAACTAAGACCTTGTAACCCAAAATCAATGCTTGCTCAGCTGTTAATGGCCACTGCCCAACCTGCAAAAGTTCAGGCAAACTTGTACTTTGGGATATAACCAAAAGAACTAATGAATCCCACTACCCAGCAAGGACCAGTGACACCCTGCTGAGCTGGCCAGGCACACATGTGCATTAGACCTTGTAGCTGCATTTCCCACAACTCCAATGCAGACAGAGAGGACTGATGGAGTCCCCATGAGAGCCCAGCACCTCCCGGAGTATTTCCAAAGTCTGGCCACAAACAATCCCACAGTTCCACAGTAACTATGCTGAAGGCATTGATTTGCATGGGTTTTGCAGTGCCATGCCCTAACCACCTCTCTTGAAAAGAGCCACACTTGGTCCAGCTGAGTGGGTGATATGGTCAGTCGCTGCATTTGAGCTGTTCATATAGGAAGGAGCAACTTGATAGTGAAAGTAATGTGGTCTGAAAGGGCCTGCTCCAATGCCCCATTAATTGTGTAGATGACTTGTGAAACAGTTATTTACCAGACAACCATGGCACGATATATCTCTGAATAGTTTTCCATAGTATTATTACAGCACATTTGCTAGGAACTTCTTTCAGCTGTGACTTAATGCTCAGCTACAGAATATCCATAATTAGATAGTAATTCTGCCCTGTTTCTATGCAGGGCCAGAAGTTCTTGAAGCCACAGAACACTCCTGTTCCAGTGCACAAGGGCAGAGGTGGGGTCACACATGAGGGGCAGACCCAAGCGTACATTGAAACATTCCCCTCTGTTCACCTCCAGCACAGCAACAAGTGAGAAGTGTCGGAGGAGAGGGCAAGGGAATGGTCAATTATATTCATGTCCACTCATCTCATTGTAGGATGTTCACATCTTCTTTCCACCCGAGGAGAGAGGTTTTCTTTTTCTGCCAGCATCTTTCTACCTACCATGAAATGGATTAGGTTCTAGACCTGCATCTTGAGGTCCAAGGCTTGCTCTCATTTACATGAAGGGAAGCAGGAACTGGGTCCCTAGGCAGTGTGTGTTTCTAATAAAATGTATATTATTATTTCCTTAATAGACCACAGTGTCTTAGAAGAGGTCCCATATCTGTAAGTGAATTAAATATTTAGATACTCCTTTTGAAATCTATTTTTTCAGTGACCCATCATGTAACTATTGTGTGCATTTTGGCAGGCTACCATGTTGCACATGTGCAGCAAATATGGCTAGTAACAGATCATTGTGATGTCCCAAAAAGCATATGTTAAACTTGCCCCATAGTCAGCACTCAAAATACAATATTTTGCTCATTTTACGTTTCTTTTTTTGGTCTGAATACAAAAAGCAATCAGATCTCATTGGGGAGTTAATCACTTGTGAACATAGAGCAATGAAATTATCTAACACAAAGGGCCCTTTTTTTCAACCCTTAAAATCACTGGTGAGCCTTTACACATTTATTCACTGTTGAAAATGATTTTGTAATTATTTTGAAAGAGTCATTTTGGGAGGTATGTGAAATGACTTCAACAGAAATACTCATATGAGAAAGCACTCAATGTAAAGATGACGTAATTGGACTCACAGCATTTTTCATATTCAATTTCTGTGAAGCCACTCACTACCAACTACTTAGTTGCTATTACTTATGGGTTTTATGCTACATTTCATAACAGACATTTTTCACAGCTAGTTCTATAAGGTGAGATATTGCAGAAGACAAAAATACTCTATGCTCAGGAGCTTTTGCAGTAACAGAGACGCACTGCGGCCAGAGTTTATGTCCTCACTTGTCAAAAATTAATTTAAAGCACAAATCACAAGTGTACATCCTAGTAACGGCTTGTGCCAATCAGCCATTCTGGTTTATATCTGCAATTCATTTTTACATGCTCTAAGAAATACAGACACATGTATTTCAGGCACATATTTTTCTTACATCCAAAAAGGGGGATGGGCTCTTGTAAAATCAGCTTTTATAAAAAGATATCCATAAACATGTATTCCAGAGATGAAATGTTCTTGTTACGGTGCAGCTATAAATCATTGCCTCTTCCTAAGTGATAGGAGTGTAAAATATTTATTTCATATTAGTAGACATCTATATGCTAACATGTATTGTGGGGTGACTGCCACCTGGAATTCATAGGATGCTAAAGAGTTTATAGGGTATCCTAATATTAATGTAATTTATCAGTATTTGAAGACCTCAGTGTTCCATCCTTAATCTCTCCTGTTTGTGAATGATCGGCATGGGCAAGCATCAGAAAATAAAGATAATAAAGACAATGCAGGATTAGTGGTATGCTGCAGAAAGAGAACCTTTCTGGCACCACATGCTGAGATGATGCTAACATTATGGTAAGAAAGCAGTCTCTTTGATTGCTCTAACACCACTATATTTCTGAAATGGTTGCTTTTGTTACCATCAAAATCAGAAAAGGCAACTTAAGACTTCGTTTGTTCTGTAACCTGCAGTAAGGACTTCTCAACATAATAAATACTGCAAGTTTTTTTATTCTTATTCCAAAAGGTTTTGCTCTCTACTGTGTACCTTACATGATTTGACTGCTTTCTCACAGTTCTAGTCTGGACTTACTTAATGCACTAATATAGGTATTTTTATACTACCAAACTAAAAAGCCTAAATCAAAAAGATATCATATCTGTGTCACCACTTTATACCCTTTGTCATTTTAAGGGCTTGTTGCACTTTTTTTGCAATTTCAGTGTATTGACATAAAATCAAAATGTTTATCTAGATTTAGATACTTTAGATGTGAACTATTAAAAGTGTTACAAGTGAAAACTTATTTTTTAAAAATGTCTTCTCTTAAATCTATCTACTCTAGAGATCACTGCTCAGTTATCTCAACTATTCCAAAAAACATGCATTGTTTGACCTGTAAACTTTCTTAGGTATTAAGTTTTAAAAAAAACCTCCAGTAAATTAAATTGAATTTATGGGAGGGGAAAAAAATCCTAAATAGATGAGTAATTAAATAAAACCAGGCCTCACAACAATATCCTGCATCAGACTATGAAGACAATGACACCAAATCCTCAGATGATTTGAGTAATGGAGACATTATGCTCTTACATTTAAAACACTAACATGCTACCCAAAAATAAAAATTAAAGATCCAAAAATAGCCATTTTACTACATGAATAAAATTGTCTGTATTTGACATACACAAAAAAACCTTTTATCTGTTAGAAACTGGAGTGTCAATTCTATTCCTAATTATTTCCTGGGTAATGAAGATTTTGAAAACACAGAATTTATTCCACAAGCCTTGCAATTTCTTTTGTTTGGCCAAAATTTGAGTCTGCCATCAGGATGTGTCAGACTCAGATGCTAAAGCAAACACTTTTTTTTTCTTTTTTTTTAAGTAGCCATCAACAATCTTCAAACACATATAAAATTAACAAGATTTTACTTGGCTACGCATTCTTGAGCCTTACTAGATACATTAAGGAAAGAAAGGGTTTGTGATATTTTCCCTTCATCATCAGCAACAGCGTCATTATGGCTATTTTAAAAAGTTGCTGCACTGCAGTTACTGTGGCACATGGGACTGAAATTTCCATTACAATGCACCAAGTTCGCCTCAGGTCCTAGAGACTGTGGGTATTATTTTTTTAAATGTTAATTTTTATTTTATTTTTACTTTATATGTAGAAATCTGACAGCACTTAAATTTTAATCATTCAGAAGCTTAATCCAGGATTTCTTTCAAAGCTGAAAATTCCCTGTAAAGCCAAATTCCTTGATGTGTAAGAAATGCCGAAGCAAACCCTAGGTAGCTGGATCCAAGCTTTGTTTTATCAGCCAAGAAACAAAGTTCTCCTGATTTAAAGTGCTGCACATAACATCACTAAGATAAGGATTTAGTTTCCTAAGCCAGGCCCTGATCCTTTAATGAGCTGTGGGTAGGCTCACACACACGCACACTGCTGGAGTCACACTGACTCCACTTGCAATGAACTCCAGTATTGGCCAGGTTTCCCCATTTCCCTTAGCCTTCAACAGGAGAGAAAATCATATTTTATGCTGTCATTTCATTATATTTTAAGAGTCCCTAATAAGCACTTATCCTGCACCCTCTAAATTCAGCAGGAGTAGGACATTACGAGAAACAGGCTCTTTTTATTTGATTGATATCATTAATTTAACAGTAAGGATAACTAAAGAGCACAGATTGTGAGGTTTTAAAGTTTGTTCTTATTTTCTAATAGAGATACCATCATCATCATAACTCCAAAACGTTTCATCATCAAAAGATGATGTACTCACCTGAAGAGAGACAACTTATTCTACTGATCGCCACTACTGCGATGTTAAGAAAATTCTCTAAACAATAGGATGTTCTGGTATTATGCTTTCTCTACCCTTTTTCCAACATTCAACTGTTCTCACTAGGAGTTCTTTTCACCACAACATTTTCATTCAAATCAATACACTTTAAAAAGGATTAATTTCAAGAAAAATGTATCAATGAAACTCCGTAATGCTATTTCAAAGATCCTCAGTTTACCTTAGAAATCCAAAAACAATTTCATCACTTTAGTAACAAAACTACTTCCAGTACTGTATTTTAGGAAATCTAAAAACACTGAGTGGCTTAGTCGTATTTTTTACATGTTCTTTCTGAGAAGAAAGATAGAGATATGACAAGATTTTTATTTAAAAAATAAATGTTTGATTTGTTTGGGTTTTTTTATTTTCTGTAAATATTATAAAACTGTAAAAAATGCTAAGAGATAAAATTATATTTGTAAAGTCTTCTGTAATTTAAGTCCAACCCTCTACTTTTTTTCTCTAAAAGAAAATAGTGTTTATTATAGAAAATAAGACTCATTTAGTAGCATTGCACATAGCAGATATCACAAATTATTTACAAGCAGATCATTTTATGGATCTCCCATTGTTCTGGCAATACAATGTGATGATCCTCACTACTTCATTTCATTAATTCATCACTTTATGGAAACCCATTTGGCTACAAACAAAGCATCTACCCACTGTGGCGTGTTTAATTTTGACAAGTTTTCTAATCTAATACATGGAAACATTGGAAAGAAAATATCCTTCACCTTTAAAATGGTTCATAAAGGCATAGAAGTGAAATTCATGTTTCCTTTCAGTTCATGGGGGAACAAATCACAGGCCAAGGACATTTGCACGTGGCCAACAGCCAGCATTATTCCCACAGAGCTCAGAGCTCTCTCTGTGCATTTATATACCCACCAAGATACGGGACCACCTCTGGAACCAGCATCAGCCAGAGGACACCAAGACACAACACCGGGCTGAGGAACAAAGCTATGGAAGACCCCTCACAAGTCAGCCAGGACCATCTTTAACATTTCAGCCGTAACTGCTGGGAGGATGGTCCTCTGCTACAGAGCAAAGGGATGTGTTTGGTCTCCAAACAGTGAGATAAAACCCTCTGTAAGTGGGATAGGGCCCTCAACCCAAGGACTTCCCTACTCACCTCCATCCCAGACACACCCAGACAGAATCAAAATGTGTCTGATAGCCTACAACAGCACCTGAGTTCACCACATTCATCTCACTTTGCGAAGCGAAGGAGATAGCTGTTACATATGTAGTAATAATTGGCAAATGCTGAGCTTTTGTAATGGCTTCTGCAGGACTCATTGTTTTGGCTTACCGCCAGTACACTTCACCACCCTGTTTTCAAGATACTTCATTACCCCTGCCAGCTCCGAGTCTAGTGATTTTTAGGTATATGTCATTAGCCTGACTGTTGCCCAAATCTGCTAGCACAGAGCTCTGAGTAGATAAATATCACAGATGAATTTAGAGTGTCAGCTTGTGGAAGGAGGCAGCCCTGACACACTCTCCTCAGTCCCACTGCATTTGCTCTGGGGATGCATGGCGCATTAGCTCTCTGATTAATAAAGCTCATGTATACCTTTAAAGAGATCAAAGCAAGACCTGTCTGGAGAGACTTGGGTACAAGTTGTCACATGCTTTATAAATGCAGGCCAACAGGCTGTGAGCAGGTCACACCATGATGCCCCCTTCAAGAACTGCAGTCCTGAGAGCCACATGAAACAGCTCATCAACACTTCCAGTTGAAATCAAACGCATGCTAATAGCAACTGCACACATGTACCATCAACCTAACACACCGAACCGACACACAGTGACTGCGCTAACGAACGAACAGCAAAGCCTCAGCTAGCTGGATTGTGACCCACCTACATTGATTTTTTCCCTGCCTGATGCCGGAAAATTGCACGACAAGTTAGAAGGATGAGAGGAGCCTGGCAAGACTGGACACCTGCACTGCGGTTTTGGGCACGTGCCCACAGCCCATGGCAGGATGCCAGGGTGCAGCAGAGGTCAAGGAGTGCAGGGGGGAGCTGACCCTTCCGGCTCCCTCACCCCGTTGATGAATGCACAGTGAGAAAGGGTGGCCTGATCTGTGCTTCCTACTTCCATCCAGGCCAGATATTCACCTCTGCCATGTCTGAAGATATGAGAAAACACATACTCTGTTTTGTATTTGTTTTGCAGGAAAAATGTGGGGTTTAGCTCTAAAACAATATGGCAAAGGAATAACATTCAGTATGAGCATCTGCACAGCACTGGGCACAGTTAGCACCTTGTATTAATAACAACACGGCTTCATTAATTGCTCCCAAGTCATCCAGTTGCCGGGACAGACAACACACAGCTCTTCATAAATGCATACGGTATGAACCAGTGCTTGCCTGTGTCTGAGTTAGCGCCTTATTGCACTGCTTTGGTGGTCCAAATGGCTGCTCCAAGACTCTTTGGAGCCTTTGTGAAGGGTCCCCATTCCTCCTTCTAGAGAGGAGCCATAGCAGAGGCGGCAGCAGCAGCCAGCTGGCCGGCTGGGCAGCTGGACACCTGCCAGGGTGGCTCGCCTCCAGCCCGTCAGCCCCTGGGAGCTTTGGAGCAGGAAGTGGCTGACAGACCATCAGGGATAATGCTTTTTGTCTATTAGGTAGCTGAAGCATAATTCGATGAAAGTTAACAAACAAACACAAAAAAAGAAGTAAATAAAAAGACAATCCTTACTAAACTTCAAGAGAAGAAAGCCACATGACAACTACCTCTGTGTCTTTTAATTGAGAACGGTAATATATGTGATATATGACATATTGGTGACATGGCCACTGCATCACATACAAGTTTAGATCTGGGGCTGCTCTGTGCAGCCTGCCATTTCATTGCCATGGCTAACATGCTTTGCAGTTTTCCCACATACTACACCAGGTACAAGAATATTTTCAAAATCCTCAAACCATTTCTACTTTTAACAGTACATCATTAAATTATTCAATAGGTCTTCTCCTTTCCTTTCATCTTTGAGAGATTTCTAATTCAGGGACTGGACTGTTACCAGCAGCAAAAGTAAGAACAGCGTGCTTTCACGGATGTATCTGAGGGAAGAAGATGGTCTATGGATTTGGTAATAGAAAGGAAAATTAGTGATGCAAAGAAAACCCTTGACTTTCAGAGACTATTCCTTCAAAGATCTTAAGGCCAGAAAGGCCCATTATGATCCTTCAACCTGACCTCCTAAATAATATCAACAAAAATTTTCATTTAGCAATTACTACACAAAGGCTGCAACACTAAGGGTACCAAAACCTACCCTTTGGAAAGCTTTCCAGACTTGATGTAGAAATTACAAATGACAGAGAATTCACTATAACTCTGAATATGCTGTTCAAATCGTTAAATAGTTTCACTGTCAAACACACACACCTGATTTCTAATCTTAAACTGTCCAGCTTCAGTGTCCAACCACTCCATCTCACAGAACATACTGTGCTTGTAAGCCCTGCCTGCTGCTCAGTTTAAGCATTGGTTGTAAACCCCTTACGGCTCTTTATGATGTGTCTGGCATAATGGGATCAACATGCTGCTACTACTACCACTATCTACTACCACATTAATCTTCTTAACCAGAGCATCCCTTAGGAGCTCACATTCAGGTATTTATCTACCACAACCCTTAAATCCTTTCCATAGTCATTGTTTTCAATTAAATTTTTCCTTCCAGTAAGTGTGACCTATGTGTTTGCAGATACCACAGAAGAGAAAAAACAATCCTGCCACAAATATATTACAGACTAACTTGTAAGATTGTCACTGAGATCAAATAGCACTTTTGTCTTCAAATAGTACAGGGATTGGAGCACTCTCTGCTCTTTCACATGCAGGTCTGGCTTATTGCTCAGTTTCACCTTGATCCAGACTCATATTTTGATGGGCTTAAAAGTAAATGTACATAGGTCTAACAAGATGTGAAATTAACCTTTCACATTGTCTTAAGCAGCAAAAGGAAAATCCAATTCTGTTGCCATAAGGGCATCTCCCATTTCCATTCCTCATTGAATGTGTGTACGTGATTCTGTCCCCTAAAATATGTAGAAAGAGCTTATCTCAGTGTTCTATGGCCAGACCTTGATATTACTTCATACTCTTGAGGGCATTTAACAGAGCGATAGTGAAGGGTAGACTAGAGGGGAGAAAAATCTTCAACCCATTGGACCTATACCCCTCTCTGCTGGAAGCTTTTGATGGCTTATAGTTAAGAAACACCATTCAGTAGGCAAGCCAGAGAGGAAAGTACACATGAAGTCAGAATATCACTGTGCCCACTAGCAATATTGGCTGTGAACATAGAGAGGACTCCAGATCCTGCATCAGTTTGAATTTTGCACCAGATGTCCCCTGGCTTTTAGTGGCATTCCTCCTTACACCTGAGAGTAGAGCTGCTGTGGCAGCACTTCCCATGGTCCCCCTTACAGACAGAAGAAAGCACAAAAGCACTGTGAGTGGTTTTTGTAATTTAGAAATACCCTACTGCTAGTATCTACAAGAAGCATAAGCACATATAATCAAAAATGCAGGGAAAATCTTCACACACTTGCTGCAAAATATAATGCACTGGAAATCCATAGGTATTACTATGGTTACTAATCCATAGACAACTAATGTTTCCCGCCTTTTCTTACTTTGGGGGTTTGTCTGTTGGGCTTTATACATGGAAGAGTTCAATAACAAATTATCCTTAATTTACTGCTACTAATGATGAAGGCAATGTCTGGTCCCAAGGCTGCTGCCTTAATACAGGCAAAACACTCAGTGAAGCAGACAGAAGCTTTGCTTAAGTAAGGATGGCAGGATTAGGCCCGCCTTATTATGCAGTTATTTATTACACAATGATAATTAACACAAGGTAGACAAGCTCATTTGTTTGGCAACAGCAACCCTGGTTGAAACATACCGTTAAAAAGTGCTGAGCATAAATAGGAGGAAAAAATGCTTACACAACAATAAGAAAATGTATGATTGTGTATTCTATCACATAGCTTAAAAACTGCAGGTTAAGCAAATTACCACTGGCACTGTGTATTCGTAATTCTGCCGATCACCTAAATGATCAGGTATGAACCTTTCAATTCCAGCCACGTTTCTTTCTAAATACCTTACTATTTAGCAGCCTAAAGGGAGCCAACACATCAGTAGTGTCTTCTATGCACTGTCGAGTCCCAGCTTGAGCACACCAAACTCTGAGGCCTTTTGAAATCTTTAAAGACAATCATACATGAGACAGTCTCTATATTGCAGGGCTGGCTAGCGATACTGCAGCACAAAACAATATTTCAAGCTTTCTGATATACATGTGTCACCTCTATGTGACAAATAGCTCGTATTAATTAGGCACTAGACTTGGTGAGATTGCTGTTATTAACTGAGAGAAGATGGGTTGAATTTAATTGTGTGTGACATCAAAGTCAAGTGACTGATATTTCAAGCATCATTTAAAATGTTTGATATTGGAGTCATTGTATTCACATAAAGACTGTCTAAAAATATAAAGGAGAATGATGAGAGAGGAACTGAAATGCATTCACACAATCCATCTTATGAAGTGAATTTGATGTAATTTTGCTTGTATTTCTGACCCAGTGTTGACAATATTTATTTATTTAGTTGTATAAAATTATTACTTTGAAGAACAGTTTATTTTTCTCAGTACTAATTTTGGAGACAGCTGGGATGGTTTGTATTGGTTCCAGCATCAATGTTCTCAGAAATGTGGACATAAAGGGGAGAAAAAACATAAAAGATAAGTTTGCACTGGGATTTGCTTTATAGCCATTAATGAACACTGTTTGGAAAATGTTTACCTAAGAAAAGCAGACTGCACATTATTCAGGCAAACTTCTGTAACAGCTTGAAAAAACAAAGTGAAAAGTAAAGGAAGCTATATTTAAAACTGCATATGAAAGAATATATTATAAGGAGTAAGAGCTCGCTATTGTACTATGCACCGTACAAATGGTAACTATCTCACGCTCATCAGGATGTGAGGAATGTTTGTTTAGGGTCGAATGCTTCTCTCATTTAAGATGCTGGTCAAAATCCCCTTCAGTTTGATGGGGCAGAATCATATCTGTGATGTAGCATGATAATGTATATGGTGTTTTGCTAAAAAGTGGGTCAATAAACACTTGCCCCAGAGGATACTTGTCTATAATGCTTCTGCATTGCTCTGTTTCTTTCAGTTCTTTCTTTAGAAATAAACAAAATAAACCACTTGCTTATTCCACACTTACCATAAAGCATACAAAACAATCCAATTGAAATCAGCTTAATTAAACTGTAATACATTGCAAGCAAGCATGTATCCCCTAGGTATTCCCACGCAGAGAAATCTGAAGTGCACAATAGCCAACAGTAAATATTAACATTTTCACAAACCAGAAAGACAATCTTCCAGTTAGGACAACTTCCCTGCTGCCCCACTGGTGCCCTAAACCCACACACTGTGGGGTGAGGGAGGACATGAGGCTCCCTGGAGGTGCCTTTCCTCTTGCTGCAGCCCAGGAGCCAGTGAGGAGGCCAGAATACATAATAAAATATATACCATATATATATATAAAAACATCTAATTATATATAAGCATGTATAGTGTGCATATGTGTGGTTTTACATGAATATGAATGTAAATATAATTCTATACATTAAGTACATTCTATTATTTTTTTAATATATATATCTCTCAGAATTAGTACTCCCACAATGCCAAGTTCAACCAAGACCAGAAAGTATATATGAAGAATAAAACCTCATCCACAGTGGGATTCAGTTCTCAGTTCCCCCTCCCAGGGGCAGCATATTCTAGACTGACCTGGCAAACTGTTTAACCATGTGCTTAGTTGTAAGAACCGATTTTGATGGGGGAACTGATGTGCATCATGCAAAAAGAGACAAATATATTAGCAGTTCTGTAGGTAGAAATCCCAATAGCTGACGAAAGATTAATGAGTAAACTCCAGTTCCTGTGAGATAGCAATTCTCTTCCATTTCTCCTATTCCTCAGTGGTCCAAAATTCTCTCTGAAATTATCCAAATTCTCTTGTCCTCAGCAGGATCACAAAGGTGCACCTTTGCCTTACTCTGCACAGGACTGGCATTAGCCTCAGGCTTTAACTAGCCTTCTGCTAAGAAAAAATTAAATTATTTCATTGTAAAGCAGTTTATTCTAAAATAACTTAGTGTGTCAGGCAGGATTCTATCTTTGGCAGTTTTAACATCAGTTTAAGCATAATTCATAAAGTAATTTATATAACCAAGTAGATTTTTTTCTATATATGAATTGTTCACAGAAGAAACTAGATTCCCTGCAATTCAGTTGTTACTAGGAGCAACTTAATCATTACAACAACCTCTCACTTCTCTGTCCTTCATCTGACAATCGCTGCTACCACTTAATATTTCAAAGAAATTCATACAGCATATTCCTACTTTTTGATAAAATTTACAGAACACTCTGAACTAAGTTTCAGTATCATATTTGCATATTAAAAATGTATTCTTTACAAATATTTTCAAAGGTGTTTAAAACTCAGTTTCCACAACCAGCCCTGCCAGAAAGCTCATCTGCCTAGAAGAATATTCAGTGGAAGCAAATATTAAAGTGTGTGAATATAAGTTTGCTTAAAAATGCAAACAGATACTTGAGGAGTTTGTTTTGTTTCCTCTATCCAGCTTGCATTGAAAACTTCACAGTTTGAAATTAAATTTTAAAAAATAAGAACTCTTCCATTTGCAGGAGATAATACTTTAAAACTACGTTCTTGCCTAAATCTGTCACCACTGAAATCAGTCACCCTTTCTAATAAGTTAGTTATGTGATAAAAATGAGTGAGAATTACCAAAGGATCAAGTTCAATCATTCTAAACGTGCACTCCAATACATACATATACTTAAATGCAGCTCAGAGATGTTATTTGAGTCTGAAATTGAGACCTCTCATAATACCTGCAAAAAAGAAAAAAAGCAGGTACCAATCTGATAATACTGTTCATCTGTCTTTCCAAAAATGGTGAAAACCTTAAGGCAAGGTTTTGAAAAGAGTAGTGCTAACTCTCCTTTGAAGTACAAAAACTGTTTATGTATCAAATTTGACTGTGACATAAAAGTTTCCTTTGCAGAACATAAGCCAAATCTATCTGGTCTTTAAACTGCTAGTATGTTGTTGGCTGGAATGTGACCTTTTTGGGACTGTTTTTAAACATCATTCCAGTGGCTGAAACACCAGTAGCTGTGTTTTGGATGGCTTCCAGACAGCGTGTCCACCTGTCTGCTGTGAAAGAGCGAGCTTGCTGCACTGCACTGCTGCTGCACAATACTATGTGCCCTAGGCATTGTTTTTGTTTCCTGGCAAATGCACGTGACTTTCAATTTTTGCAACCATTTGTAGTTTACTGGCAGATTTATTGACCAGGAAAGTTCATGCCTCCTCCGTGCTGCCCAAATAGGCTCTGTTTTGTTTTGTTTTGTTTTTAGATGGGCTTCTACCTGACCTCCAATGTTGTAGGAATCATTTTACATCCGCAATTAAATGCTGGAGTAGTTATTTGTAGCTTGCAATTGTCCCCATTTAGAAGACTAACTGCCCAATTGCAAAGCTTCTAAATGGGTGCAATTGCAAGTTCAAACAGTTGGACCCACTTGTAATTACGGGCACAAAATTGGGCTCACTTATGTAGGAGATTGCTACTGGAGACACAGGCCACCAACTAAAAATAACAGTTCTTTGCCTGGTTGCTCCTCTGTATTGGTTCATTACAGCACGAGGAATGAAAGGAAAAGCCTCTTGGTGGGGAGACAGAAGAAATAAATACATTAAGACAATTTGAAACAATAAAGTGATCAACATGGCACCTAGGACAAATGATCATCACTGCCTCATGCCTAATCACCCATTTCACACACAGTTTTATGAACAAGCTTTGTTCTCTTTCAGGGCTTTTCTCTTATTAAGGCAGACAGCAGCAGTGGTCGGAGGACCCAATCCCAGGTACCAGATACAAGGATACACAGGCTGTAGGACGTCACTGGCCATTTTAAACCATCTGTTGCACCTACAGCTTTTTGCTTTCTCTCTACTTGAGGGAAGCTGATCAGGAAAACATCAGCTGAAGGCTTTTTCTCTTCTCACATAGTCAGGCAGTGAGTATAGTGTGACTGCTGTCCAGGAAATTGTGTCCAACGTATCCTAATCATAATCAGGAGATTTTTCCCACTGTTTTATCCCCACTGCAAAAGTATTTTCAGTGGTCAAAGGACACACTTCTATAAGTAAAGGCTACTTTTTGATGCCATCATATTCTCCTGCACATGGCTGACACTCTCCCCAAAGCATATTCCACGCTTGACAATGCAAGCGCAGCCCTACATACACGTGCCCGGGCACACACAAAAGCGTGCTGTTTACTACTGCTTAACACCACAGCACAACTCAAAAACAGCTCCACTGCATCCATGCGGATTGCTTCATCACAGTCTGCTCAAACCGATGCTCCTAATCAGCCGCCGAGCATGTCAAACCACTGCTGTTCAGCTCATCTGCTGATGACATGAGACACATCTGGGCAATGGAACAAAGGGAATATTCTAAACATGCTTATGCTAAGAGGAGAATTAATATTCATCCCCAAAAGGTGCAACTGCCAGCCCAGAACTGTAAGTACAATCGACTACCGTACAGTACTAAAGTCTTGGGGACTAGATTCTCCCAAATCCATTGAAATCAAGTTATATATAGTGAGGATGCGGCCATTCAGACAGATATTCAGGTAAAACAGAAATATATTTAAATATAATTGCATTTTTTCAGCATTACATGGACTGCAGAGTGCATCTATTTTGTGTAGATTCAACAAATGATATTTTAATGTACATACATAATTTATTGAGCTAGCAGTAGACTTGGCTGAATGAATGTCAGCCATCGAAGATCCAACATGGTGCATTTTCACGCTTATTACTTAGTACAATAGCAAAGAAGGAAACATTTAACATATTTATGAACTTGAAATCTCTCTTAAGTTCCACGGTGTGGGACTATCACAAATGTTAGCACATTTTTTCTTCTATATTCATGATAATGAGTAAGTTAAGGACTTACTATATATTATTCAACCTAAAAAAGGTTTACTTACCACCTGTACTATTCTTGCAATACTGTGAAATACAGCTAGAAAAGGTTATCTATTTCTATCTGTTGCCCATAATTCCTGTTTATCTTCCATAAGTGGATAAGATGCAATGTCTTGCATACTTAGATATTCTAATGTATCCAACTAATATCTGCATATCCTGCTTAAAATTATAATGATTAGATGGAGAAAAATCTAGTGGTTTCAACACCAAAAACGACAGTTTTAACAACATTTCTATGGTAAAACAAAATTATTAGCCATCTATTTAACAATAGCCACAGTACATCTTTAAGGCATCTTCAGTCTAAAATTTAAATTGCAGCTGTGCCTGACAATTGGAGTTCAGACACCATAATCCTATTCTTGGCCCTACTATTCTTAAGAGAATTTTCACTAGATGCATTAATTAGATTGAAAAGTTTCCTGTTACTGTGGTTGCTCCCCATAAGCAAGTCCTTGATTTTAGACAGCAAGAGCAGAATTCATTTCATATCAGTGTAATTGCCTCCGATTACCTACAGCCACCTAGAATTACCTAGTGACCACAATTAGAAGTGCTTATTTCTTTCCTTCAGCCTTAAATGCGCTTAAGATGTAGTGATTTAAGTTCAGAGACATCTCCATGGCTGCTCTGTAAAGTTAGACTTCAGAGATGAATCACATTCCCATTTCCAGTGCTGAGAGGCCTTTGCCTCCCATTGATTTCAGGAGGAGTTGCATGTGCTTAATGTCCAAACTATAGTAGCCACATTTCCAGGCCAGTTCTGCACTTAGTAGCTCCCATTGCTCTCATTAGGCACCTGGAATCTGACCCGTATCATGGAGCAATCACTGTGGCTGCAGTTCACGATGGCAGCACATCTACCCTGCTGAGATAAAGGACCTATTTGGACCTCTTTGGCTCTGAAGATTCACTAGAGAGAAGACCCCAAGTGTTTCTGGAGAGTGGCAAAGAAGAAAATTAGTCTTGCAACAAGCTATCATCATCTTAGTAGCATAATATAATATTTTTTTGTTCTTGACAGCTGATTTGTGCAAGATAGAGGCAACATAGGCTATAGCAGGTTAATATGTCCTATGTTCCCACAAGACTGCTTGAGGCAGAAGAAAAGCACAGGAGAAGCAATGCCAGAGGACACCTGGGGAAAAGGTGTCCCGTGGGCAGGTGTATGGAAATTCCCTGGAAATATTTCAAGCTGATTTGTTTTGTTTTCCTGGTTGTTCAGTGATAGTAAAAGAGAATGGCAAGAAAAAAAAATCCTTTAAAGGACTGAGGCTTGGAGCTCTATTTTCATTTCCCAGGCTAGTGAAACCACCCACTAGCATATATAGCCCTTAGACATCCTGTTCCCTGAATTCATCCTCACAAGACACCAGTTATTCTATTCTACATAGGCTCTTATACTGCCCTCATCACCATAGTAGCTGGGTGCCTTCCAGTAGTGCATTACGCATTGTCACTAACATGTGAAAACCCAAGCACGAGGGAAAAACAGTTAAGGCCCCAGTAGCTTTCCCCCACATAGCATTTCACTTTCCAACACTAACAGCTTTCTCTCTGTGAATACACTAGATTGTTGCGGTCACGTTTGCAGCAGATCAGCAATGTTTCATTCTCTCTGATGCTGCATTTCTCACTTTAAGACGGTGCAGAGATCATTCTCCTTTATTTTATTCACTGAAATGCAAATGAGGGTGAAAAATTCTTCAACTATACTTAACTATCTTAAGAAAATCAGCCATGACCACAAAAGCACAGTTGGCGAGGTAGCCTTGACAAGTGCCATAAGCCACAGGCTTCAGAGAAAAAAAAATCTATGTAAGAGACAACATTTAGCACTGGCTGCAATGTTTCAGGAAAAGTTTTCAGTACCAGACTTGGCTTCCCAAGCCTTGGGGTGGAGGTTAAAGGGGCACCGTGTTCCCCAGCAGTGATGACTGAATATCTCATTGCAAGGGAACTCGCATATGGGAACAATATGTCTGCAAATCTTTTAAATGTACGCAATTGCTTTGCCAGAGCAATTGGTATGTTGTGAAAGAAACATTGCAGGGCAGGTGGTTGCTGTGAGATGACCCCACACTTGGGACCAAGTGAGACATGAGGTCAAAGGTCAAGTGTGACTTTGTTAGAACCAAAAAATACTGTCACACCACCACCACTGCACACCCTGCAGCAGTCCCCGCTGCTGAATGCCACACAGGTTGCAGAAGCTTGGATGCTCTTAAGTGGTGCAAGACAAAGCAATTGTATTTACTGTTAGTTTTCTGATTGCATTAAATGTGCTGTTAAGAAGTATTAACAACTGTATGCAAATATAAAACAGTATTCTTGAGTATCTTAGGCGTGCTAGTTCACTGGGACAATGAGAAGGCTATAATGAAAGCAACTAGAAAATAATTTTAAATTAATAATTTAAAAATTTAAAAAAATCTTATGGCATCTTCACTCATTCTAGACAGGTATTACCCCAGAGATTATTCATCTGACACTTCAGAGAAGTTCTCCTTGACTCTTAGAAGCCCTAATGGAAAGTTAAGAATTTGGGGATGGAGGAAGAGAGCAGAGGAGGATGGCTTTGCTTGGGTTCTGTGGGTTCTTCCCCCAGGTAAAAGGCACTACAGATTCAGAAAGCACCTAGATACTAATTGACCTAGATTAAAACATAATGTAGTTATGTTACAATACTGTAAAGAAAACTGAAAAGGTTTTACTGATTTAAAAATTCCTTTGCTTTCTAATCTTTTTTTCTGCTGTCATTCCAAAGGATCCCAGAATAATTCACAAATTTTATATACACATTCCAGGATGGATTGCAAAAGCTGATTAAGAGCATATGCAGTAGCAACACAATACCGCGATTACGATGGGAAACGGAGAGCACTGGGCTTGATCTTGCCTCAAGCAAAATGTCCAATAGCAATGAACGCAACACAGAAAGACGGACAGAGCACAGATGTTCAGACCAGAAGACAAGCCAAGACTTAAAAGATCACCAGCTACAAGACATTTCATGGAAAGCACACTGTCTTATTGCTCTGTGAGCATTATCACACAAGACAATGCAGACTCTAATTTAAACAGTCAGAGGGAAAGATCCTTAAACTGGATGCCAGTTGGCTACAACAACAAATATGTATCGCTGTTCTGGCAATGCTCACTGTGGTAAACTGCTGTGAAGTAGTTATCCTAGAGCCTCTGGCACCCCAGAATAAATAGCAAGTCAAAGAATCCATCAATACACTTCCAGGGTGACCAAGCCAGAAGAGGAGCATAGGAAAACAGTAACAGCCTGGCCAAGAGGAGGTGGAGGCAGACAGCATCCTTCCTGTGGAGCTTGCCCTGCCGTGGCTGTGCTCCAAGGGCACTGCTGCAGTGCCTGGCCAGGTCTTCAGAGCTCTACACGTCACTGCTGCAATGCTAATGAGTACCAACCTATGAGTGCCAACCTGCGTTGCCTTGTTGGAATCATTGGAGATGTATGTGCATAAGCAGGACTGAAATATTTGTATGAACTTTGAAAAGTATTTGCAAACTGTCAAATCTGTCATTTCCAAAATGAGAAAGATATTTACACCAGACTTGTCTGATGCAGATGCCCTCATGGTTCTAGGAAGATTTTCTAATCTGAGCCATACTACATCTGCTCCCAGCTGCTCCAAGTTTAGTGGCCGCAAAGGTAACACAGGCTATAAGATCCCAGCTCACAGTCCTGCTACCAGATAGTCATGAGTGTGGGGAGGAATGAGGAGGTAACTCAGCCTGACTGCTGTCACTTTTACCTCTAGTATAACACAAAAAGAGAGGGGATGTGCAGTCACACATGCAGATTATTTCTGTAATTGCTATCTCCATTACAGAGATAAAGTAGGATAGGATAAATCCTCCATTACACAGGATAAAGTAATTGAGCAAGAATGTACCTATGACACGAAGTCAAGAGAAGTCACTGACTATGTGACCTATACTTTAATGGGTGTGCCACAAAGGTCAGGAGAATCAGGGGAAAATCTCCCATGATTTTTATGGCTGCTACAATAATGTAAACTCAGTATAATCAAGTGGTTAGAGCAATGGCCATGAACCTAGGAAAATTGGTCCACTTCTCCGCAACACACATGTTCAGTCTTGTGCTTAATCCACCACACAGTAATATTCATGATAATTGAGATTTCTGCTTGCCCAGTGAGCACTGGGATGTTGCTGTTCTCACACCAGTGTTTTAGCAGTCTTTTGAAACTCAGGTTTGTGACACTCCTTACTACACTGCAGTCCCATAGGATATATTGTCTCTCTTAAACTTTGGTGCATGCAGCTCTATAGTGAATGTTTAGGGAATGTAGCTAGATACAAGCATAACTGTCAATCAACTGCTTGATGGTTTTTCTTGATGGTTGTTCCAAAAATGGAACTTTCTTTGGGTAGCTCAAAGGCAGCAGGACCTAAACACTTCAGCCCAGCCACCTAATATATACCTCTATTATAAAGCTGGTCCAGTGAATAAACATGCCACCCATCCAATGAAAATTTAATCCAGATACATATCTTGGTCATAAGCACTATCTCAAAGAGAATCTCTTGCTGGTTCCTGCATCTGTCAGATTAACAATGGTGTGTAATGTCTGAAGGCTGGATAGATAAACAAGAGGGAGATGTGGGCCATGTTTTGTAATTAGCTCTTCCTTGAAAAATACTTTTCACTACCTTCATGTTTTTGCTTGCCCTGTGCATTGTGCCATGACATTCATCTCTAAGTGAAGATGGCTTGACACTGGCTGAATTGTAAATGTGGGTGCAAATACAATCTTATGTAGTATTGTGTCAATCTCCTCCTTTAGCAAGAGTAATTAGTCCTGTAAATAAGTCACTGTAATGTGTTGTGTAGAAGCAGCATGGCAGTTATCAAGACTGGCATATTCGCCTACACATGCCAGATGATGGTGCACATCTCCCAGCTATGCTCTTCTTCTAGGATTTCTGGCTTAAGGAAGCAGACAGGATAAGCATTGAGCACAGTCAGAATACCTTTAAAGGAGTGCAGGACAAGCCCCAGAGTTTATATTATGTGCTTCAGATGGCATTTTAAACTGGTTTCTTTCCCCATTCAGTGTTTCTGTAATATCTACATCATTGTCTCCTGCAGACCCTTACGTCTTTTTGGTTATCTCAGAGAGCAATGCTGATCTTTCCCACCTGGACTGCAGCTATCACACAGTGCCTGTCATTCTCATACAGATCAAAAAGGATTTTGCAGACTGTTGTCCTTGATCCATGCCTTATATGTCATTGTTATACAAATGCTTCAACTGAGAGATGCCACTTAAAAAACATCATTGCCATCAACCTAAAAGGTCCAGAGGCACATGGGGGAATGCCTCTGAGAGGCAGTCCCGGCCACCATGTCATCAGCAATGCTTCTTGCAGCACCTGCCATTTTTACTGGCGATCCATCCAAAGAATGACCTAATCCAACCCTGCATAACTCATGAGCCCACATGCCGGTGGTGTCTGTGCAAATGTTAGGGTTTCTTTTTCCAAGGGAATTCAATGTGGTTAACAAATTCTGCACTCCAGGTACTCTTCATCCTACAGCTGCAACTGCTAGCACTTTTATAAAGCTGTCTTAATTACCAGTGACCCTGTGCTCTTCAAATGCATCAGCAGTACAAGGGATGATTCAGGATGACAGGGTCACAAGCAATGGGAAAGATTGTCTGATCCACGCCCCGCTTACATGCATCTCTAACTCACAGACTATCTGCCCTAGATTTAAAAAAAATCTTGATGTGAAGAGCTCTGTTTTAGTAGAATTTAAGAGGACGTGGATTCCAGCTCTCTTTTATTAAAGTTTTAGTAGGATCAGATCTGTATGAGACATAAGTACTAGAAGAGAACCTGTAAAATAAAGGATTTGTGGATGTGGAAGCTGATAGATTTGGGTCTTCTGGAGAAGAAGGATTTTCACCCTCAGCCTAAAGTTGACTAATGCCTCTAATTTAACTTTTTGCATTTTAGTCGGATCATAAAAATGTTTCTGATTTTATGTTAAAAGCCAATACAAACAGCTGAGGAGAACTACAAGTTGACACAGTAAGAATACAATGCCCAAATATTTTGTTGCTAAAAATCTCCCTAAGGAAGTCAACAAGCTCTAGAAAACTCCTCCCATCACTGAGAATTTGTCCAAGATGGCAACACTTTTGGGGGAGTCAAGAGTACAACTGCTTAGAAAAATGTTTTTCTACAACTGCTTAGAAAAATGTTTCTCTCTCCTCATCCAGTCCACCATCAGCCTGGCTCTGATCAGCAAAAACCAAGCAGGAATTATTACATGCTACTTTTATTGCAGTAAATAATTTAGAAATGACAAATGACAAATTAGATTCAAGTGCATGCTTAGGTGCATTGCTGAATAAAAGCGTTCATAGAACATATAAAACAATCACAATACTCCACTCAAAAAACAAGATGCTTATAAAAAAGACATCTATCATGTTGCTCTGAGAGCTAATCTCACACCCTCCTCAGTCCTTACAATAAAACCCAAATATTGCACTATGGAAAAATATTCTTTTCAAATCAATTCTAGAAAAATACTTCAGTCTTCACGTTTGTGTTATTCGTAAGTCTAAATGCTCATGTTTTTTGCTTAAAAACACAAATGAACCTCAGTATGCCTCTCTTTAGAGTAAGGAAAGAAAAATTCTCTGCAGAATCAGGGAAAGGTGACATAGCTCTCCCTCCAGTTCAAGGAAAGTCAGACTGAAGGAATTTACTGGTCTGATTGTTGCTATCCCACTAATGTGATTCTGCAGTTGATCAAAGTTCATCAAAGAGGAAAAACCAAAGGCCCCTTTCTTACCAAAACTTGAGGAAATGTCTGTTCAACGATGCTGTCATAAGCAGTCTTATTTAAATCCATGGAAATGCACACACCCAGAAAATCTCAGCAGATTTTTGAGAAATTCTGTCCCCTGTCAAGGTTTTTTTTCCAAGGTTTTTTCTGTGGATTGCTCAAACAATTAAGAAAAATGAAGGATTAAAAACTAGCTGTAGAACCAACAAAATATAAAAACAGAGGGGAACACCAGTATGTATACCAGTACATATAGTACTTTATGTGAGTCTTTTTTTTTTCCTAACGTTTGCTCAGAACTACCGGATTTGAAATACAGTTCGTTCCTGAAACTGTGTTTCTGATGACATCATCAAGTGCAATAATGACCTCAGAACCAACTCTGTTGTGATAAGAAGCCAGTCTTCTCTGAGCTTTTCTGCCGATCTCTCATTTCTTCACCCAGTGTGACAATCTGATTCTGTTTTACTTGTAGGTCCTCACTTTTGTAACTGGGTGTTATTTTACCTACCATAATTAGGTCTCTCTTTTGAATTTCTCATATTGCTCCTAGGTCAGCATGACCCTTGTATGAAAAATTAAGATAGATAAAATATCGGTGTTCATAAATGTAACAACCTGTTCTGTTAATAGAACAACTTGTTTTCTTTTATCTAAGTAATCCTCTAGACAACGGAAATATGCAGAGGTCAGATCAATCAAAGCAATAGAGACGTGCTTCTGATGCTAATATTAAATTAGTAACTCTTTTTCGTTCCAATTTAAAATAGAAACGATGCATGACCAACACATTCTTTTCTCCTTGGGAAAGTCTGAAGACATACCAATAGAAGAGACATGGTGACCAGAGTCTGAGACATCAAAGGATGCTCCTCAGAGCCCTGCCATCTTTGCCACAGTCCAAAGCACCCAAAAACAAAACAAGGAAAAAACAACAACATAATCAGGCGAACTTTGTGTGTGTTCATCTACAGCACATCAAATCCCATCAGTTCCATGTAACACTATCAAAACAATGAAAATAAGGGACCAGCTAGAATGTCTGCTAGAAAAGCTGCCAGTTTGCAACACAGGCAGCTCTGCAATGTGCTAATCAGACACACCTGCCTCTCATTCACTTAAATCGACTTTGCAAAACACCACAGGAATGAGGACTTCATAAACTTTGATTCTGTTCTAAAACCAGGCCCAGCAAGGTAACCGCAACAGCAAAGTGTTCTGCAATGTGAGATCAGAGACAGAGAAATTACACAACAACTTAAACACACACACCTCTCCCAGCAGAATTAAAGGGTACCACATGCCCCTGAACCCCCAGTAGTGCATGGGAATGAGAGAAAAGGGAACCCATCCAGAGCATCCATCCACTCCATTTTATTCCTGCACCCCTGAGCCCTACAATGGATTTTACGTGTTACCACTGGCGCATACCCCCTCTGCATTCTCTCCCTCTCCTCTCCCGGCTAAATAAATACGTCTGCTCTCAAGCAGGAGCTGTAAACTGCAGCTGCGAGAGACCTGCAGCCTCCCCCTCTCCGACCCCTGC
>VZRW01010212.1:831019-888664 GCA_013398125.1 Aegotheles bennettii | reverse complement strand
CCCCGGCGCGCGGGGGGGGTGGGGGGGTGTTTGTTTGTTCTGCCCGCTTCAGGGTTAATGATTTTAAAGGTATCGACCCTTCCCAAACAGCACCCTTGGTGCAATCGTGTCTGTGCAGGGCAGAGCCATCCGTAAGGAGAAAGATGCGGCCCTGTGGGGTGCTCAGCCTTAACGTGTTGGTCAAAAACGCGTTTTGGGTTCTTCTGCTTCACTCACCCCTCCCAACTCACAGAATGGTTTCGGTTGGAAGGGACCTAAACTATCGGCGAGTTCCAATCCCCCTGCCATGGGCAGGGGCACCTCCCACCAGACCAGGTTGCTCCAAGCCCCATCCAGCCTGGCCTTGAACACTTCCAGGAAAGGAATCTGGTTTGATTTTCCAGCTCCCCCTCCCCTCATCTAGCTTCTCACCCATTAAAAAATAAAAAAGCATTACTTCTTCAGCTCTGCTTTCTCCAGACAGATTTGGCTCCCTCCAAAGCCTCTGTGATTAAACACACAGTAAATAGTAGTCAGGCCAAAATTCTCTAAGCCTGTGACTTTTTTGATGCCAATAAATCCCACTGCACCTTTCTCTTCAGCTGTCCTCAATTTCCTTGACTCTTTTAAGGCTGTCATGTGCATCTGGACCTGGCTCCCTCTTTCAGTGCAATATTTTCATTCTCTTTCAGATTTCCCTCTGAAAAACTGCAGCCCATGTTTTCTGAAACCTTTGAAGCAATTTAAAAATTTGATCACTTTTCCTTTCTAGGTCTGTTTGGGTTTTGTTTGGGTTTTGGGGTTTTGTTTGTTTGTTTTTTTCTGAAAACTCCCAAGCTGAAATAAATCAGCTTTAAAACGGTGATGTTGATGTTTAAATTTTAATTTCTTGTCAAAAGAGAAAATGTAAATTAAGAATATACTAATACATTTTCAATTACGGGAAAAAGAGTGTTTTCCTTAAGACATACAGACTAATCTGAACTCAAAATGCTGGCTGTTGCCATTACCAGTCTGCAATGCAAAATGAAAAAACCTTTTCTGCTGATATGGAAGCAGCAGATCACCAGCCTGTGCAAGGTAATACAGTTTTTTGGTATATTTTTGTTCCAGCAGATCTCTTCCACAATGTGTCCAGTACATCTGTGATTTCTTTCATTTGAGCCAGAAGCACCATGGGGCAGACACAGTCTTTCTCGATATATTTTTCTGAGCAAGTAAGTGTTTAATTTTTCTCCGTGGTGCAGAATACAAAGCATTGTGACATGGCAGATCCTGGCCATTTATCACAGAGGAATTTAGAGGTAGTAAATAATAAAATTTTATTAAATGGAGACAACCAGGGTGAGTATAAGCATGTGGTTACAAGCCCCCCTTTTTTCTTGCTCACCAGATCATTACTCTACACAGCTGTTAGGAGAATGAAAGCTTTTGAAATAAACAAAGTGCTGCTGTCAAAAGCAGAATAGTCTAAAGTGCAGAAATTAGAAGAGTAAATGGAACTGGAATTACCGTGGGGATAGGAAGGAGATAAAATGTGTGTCTAGCAGAATTTGGGGTCTAGCCAGGCCTTTATTTTGCAGCAGCTATGTCAGGGAGACGGATTGCTGCCCATTGCTCTTTGCTGCCCCTACTGATCTGCTGGCGGAGCGGGTTACGTGAACACTCCCCAACTTATTTCAGTCCAAAGAGGCCAGGTTAGTTTAGATAAACAGTAAGTCTTTTCTAACCTAGTGCATTTTGAAAGAATAGGTTAGAGGAGGCTTGTAAGAGCAGCGCTACCAACAGAATCGAAAGGATTTGGGATTCCTGATAACCACCCAGAGACAGACTGCGGTTACTAATATCTTCCACCAGCACAGCTGAAGCTGGAAGAGCACATCTGTTCACCTCCTGAAGAGGACTAGATTTCTGGTCTGCTAATCCCATTTTCCACTACATATTCTGTGAAAAAAAACCCTAAATGGCTGGAGATCCCTCTGTGCTCAGAGGTCCTTCAGTAGCATTAATTTGGCAAAAGTATCCAAAGAGAAAAGTGAATGTTAGTGTTTGGAGCCTGATCAAAATAGGGTATACAAACAGCATAGCAGTGCATAGCTCTGCTGTATCTCATCCTTTGCTGCTCTTAATACACCAAGTTCTTAAAGCAGGCAGCTCCATGCAGCTTCAATTTAGTCAAGGGCCAAGCAGCTATGAATTAAGGAGCCATAGGGCTAGAGCTTCCAGCAATCTGTTCTCTCCCAAATGTCCAATTAGAAGAGATAACACATTCAGAGATAAATTCCTGGCAAGAACTGAGGATGAGATTTTGCTTGAATCAACAATGTGGTCAACACGTTAAGAATGATATATGAAAATAGCATAAGACAAAGATCTGAAATGTTTAAACAAGAGATCAGTTATGGGCCTCTCAGAGGTGGTAAAGGTAAATTACTAAAGAATTATAATTACATTCATGCCTAATTATTAATAAACAAGGATGGCTAACAGATGCTACTGCAGATTTACATTTCCTAAAGAAACAAGAATTATAGAAGAAAATCAAGATCAGCAAAATTATTAAATCAGGAAGCTGGAATGTCTGTAGATGACAAAAAAGCTTTTGTCAAACTATTCAGGATGAGGCAGTAAAAAAAAAAAAAGAGATTCCTTTTCAAACCTTAGAGGCACTAATAGGTTGAAGAAAGCTGACACAACAGCTATTGTGAGAACAGAAATAACAGAGTTTCAAGAAGTTGAAGACCAGGATCAGATTCAGACCAATGTGTTCACTTCTTAATGATGTTGTTCAAGTGACTTCATCAGTATAAAACAAGTTGAACATGACAACAAATGGATGTCTTGTTATCTTTAGCCTGTGGAAGAGTTATCTGTATCAAGACAGTGAAAACTTTTATCGTATAATCTAAATTTATTCCTTAGAAAAAATTAACAACAAATCATAGCAATCATGGCAAGTTAACTTGACAGAAAGTCTGAAAAGCATAACAGTGGGTCAACAGGAACAATTTTGGCCCCAGCTGGTTTAAGATCTAGGGAAATATTGGTACAATATTAAACACTAGACTGCATGATTAGCAAACAGTGTGGCAGAGAGAAACTACTGAAGGGGTAAAGAATTGGCTTTGACTGTTAAAACGAGACATTTGAAAATGGAAGAATCATGATCTATTTTTTAATTAATATTTCTTCTTTATGACTTAAAAAATTCATCACTGAAGAAATTACTGAAGTTTTCACAGAAACAGATAATAAGAGTGACAGATAAAGATGTAAAGTGAGAACAGAAGCTTGTACAAAATGGAAAATAAAACCTAGCAATTAATTGCTGGAAAGCAGAACATTGTGGCAACAGTAAAGAAAAACACTTCTTTAACATGAAGTTTGAAACTACCAAACATGAAAAGCAAAGAAGTGGAATACAATTGAAATCTTCTATATAATTTCTTCAAGTTCAGGACTTTTTTCCAACAAAGAAAAACACTCAAAGACTTTAAGCACAGCCATGATAGCCTGACAAAAATGGAACATTAATGATACTGTGCTTCATTCAAGAAGGCATATTCAGCATCTTACCTACCCTTACTTAAACAAATGTGTTACAAGGCTATGTTTACACAAAGACCATTTGGCATTGCAATTTCATCAGCAAGAGCACTGAAGTCACTTTCTGGTTCATCAGCACAGCAGCACAGACTAGCCAAGGTAGAAACACTGAAAGGTGCTGGGTATTGTCAGGTTTTAATCATGGTGCTATCACAATCAGATGGCATTAGGTCCTTCTCATACTCAGAGTACAAAGTAATGACTTTTCACAAGACCACTGTCACAGCACATTTACAACATATCTCAGAAGATTGTGAAGATAATTTCTACACAGTTTTCATCAGATTTAAACACCTGGATTTACCAGATACTGTATTGTACTCAAAGCTTCACAAAATTTCCTGATAAGGTATTTTCTCTTTTAAGTGAGAAACTGTAGTCGGCTTACAGCCAGTGAAAAGTAGCATTTTTACTCCTTCCTCTCAGTATAGAAGCAAGTATCTATACATTCAGCATTGATGAAAACTGTCGCTCTCAATAGGAGCGGTTTGTATTAGGTCACCGAATACTCTCCATCCACTAGCATCCATTCAGACTTCTTCTGCCATTACATGCCAATTACTTCTGTCCAATCACAAGATAAAAAACATCCAGATTCTCATTTGCACATCTCAAGTCTCACTTCTTTGTTTACATCCAAAAACATCCTGCCCGCTGTTTCTTCCCCATCCCTTTGGCAACCGCCATGATTACGTGCATGGAAAAACATTATTAGGAAAGTCTAACGGATTTTAATTGTTTTCATTGCAAATGTTTCTCCCTGGTGGAAAAAAAGCTCTAATCATATTGTCTCATTGCTCATTCTTTACTCTTCTTCCTGTTGTCTCTATTACTCTCTCCTTCTGTTCATTCTTCTTTCCATCCTGCTTCCCCAAATATGCCACCATGCCGTTCTCTTTACTCTTTCTTGCCCTGCAGGGAAGCTCATTGCTCTCCGCTTTCCATCTCTTGATGATGTCACTTCTCCTCCAACAGAATCTGCAGTAAAATCCACCTCCTCCTCCTTGCTATGGTACAAACCATATGCGAAAGCAGTAGCAGAAATTAGAAGATATGGCAAACAACCCCTGATGAAAGAACATAGGCTGAAAACCCTTTTGTATTGACAGATCCTGTTTCTAGCGATAAAGCAGAAATTTCAATAGGTTTAAATATTGGTGGTTGTATCAACAACCTGATGGTGCCTAGAGGCTTTATACAAAACTGAGTTCTCAAAACAGTTTTGGATGCTCCACAAACACAGCAAAACTAGTCTTTCTCCAGACACCCCACAGTCTAAACAGATCAAATATGCAAAGAGCAGGACAGCAGAAATATTGAAAGGTCAAAAGATTTGCCTGAGGAAAGAGAGGAGATCTTGTCTGTGATTACTTATTGATGGCTTGTGTATTTATTTTCATTACTTATCCCATGACCATGTAGCAATAGGGAAAAAAAAATCCTGGTGCATTCTTTCAGACCATTATCTGGAACATCTTAAACTGTTTCACATATTTAATTGGTTAATACTGATAATTTCATAGTTAAATTGGAAAAATCCATTCTTTTTCGACACTGACAGGTACCACACTCTTTGTCTAAATCACTCTGTTTGTCTCAATGCTAGCAAATTCACAGCAAAAGGGCCAAGTTTTGACTTCTGTTAGGTTTTTTCTTTGAAGGAAATCACCAAAATAAGTTTTGTGGGTTTGGTGTGGATTCTCACTTTTGACATACTGTGAAGGGCACTGTCTCACCCTGGCTGTCTGATCTAGGTGTGGATGAGCACAGGGGGAAAAAAAGATGGATTCTTTTTCCCAGAAAGCCTCCTGGGTAATGCAAGGATCAGAGATAACTGCTTACCAGTTCTCAGGAACACAGAATGTCCTCATATGGTTTATGATTTAAAAATATTTTCATGAAATAAAATTCAAACAAGAAAAAATACCTTTAGAATGTCTTAAGAATTTTCATTACAAAATAAAAAAGATATTTAGAAATGTCTCATAACAGCAAAGAAACATGTTTGATAATTAATTACCAATGCAGTTGTAAATTGGTGATGTCAGTAACTATGAAAATGCCTTTTTTTTTCCACTATACTTTCATAGTCTAAGAAATTACTATGGGCTTGCTTAGGATTGTGACCTGGTGTGCCATTTTAAACAATAGGCAATGTCAGTAAATAATGATGTCATTTAGCCTAAAGATGGTCTGGCTTTGTTTTCCGAGTATGAGCTGGAAAGCTTGAAAAAAATTGACTGGTCTTTGATCAGCTATAAAGTTTTGAGAAATGTTAACTTTTCTATTGTTCTAAAAGCAGAGGATGTTTTGGGGGAAATCCTAACTCAAAAACAAGTTGCCTGTCAAGAACTGAGGGCTTTCCACACATATCTTTTGTTATGAGAAGAAGCTGATGATACTTGGGTGCAAACAGCAAACATGTTCAAGTAGCTGAAGAAATTTAACCTGTAATTCAGCTATTTGTAAGTGGCAGAGTGTAACGCTAATCTTTTCATTTCAGAAACCACAAGTTTGGTTCTCAGGCACGGAGAAACAGGCTGAAAGCCATCTGCTATGTAATCATAACACTGAGATGCAGACTTCCAAAGGAATTTGGGAGCTTTAGTTGAAGGTACTCGGATACTTAGAGAAACTCATCAAAATGCCAAAATACTCACTGTCACAGACAGAAAATAGGAGTCAAGTGTCTGGTGTGCTTGGACTTTTTTATAAACCCCACCAGACTCTGTAGTTCTGAGTATTTAAGTGTCTCCAACCATCTGATCTAGCTGAAGACAAACCATATCCACATAAATCTGCTTTTGCAACCATGCAAAGTGCCTGACCTTTGTGTCTGGCTGTTCCTATTCCACCTACTCAGCTGCCCTTGGCTTCTACATTACAGATAAAATATAACATCCAAAATCCACCAAAGTCCATTCTGACACCACCATTTGACAGAATTTGCACAGGATCCATTTCTTAGATTATTTTCTGAGATACACATATTAACATAAAAATAAAATTCTCAAGAAGTGGAAACAAATAGAATCAATATTGACTAGGCTATTGTGCTTCATTAAATTAATCGTTACTAATAAAATAGGGGAAAAATATGCATGGCTAATATTGTCATTTTTAAGTTTTAAGAAAAAAGGATTTTTTTTTTCTCCCAACTAGCTGTAAGATACAAGGGAAAATTTATCTTGTGTATTATCTAATAGGCCTTCCAGAACTAAAGACCACAGGAGGTAAGGCTAACAAAATTAATATGCAAAGAAGTTCAGCACAAGGGACCCATAATTTCTTGCAAATGGTTTCACTTTAAGGATGAAACAACACAAGACAATACCAATTTCTTTCTTTTTTTGCAAATAGATGATGCTTTAAAAAAATTAACACATGACAGCAGGTGGGAAGAAACTAGAGAAGTGGATATTCAAAGTAGAGAGTGACTACAAATTTGATTTGCTTAACATTTTACTAACTGATTTGAATTCACTGATATGTTAAAACCATGTCAGGAGATATATTTAATTAAGATAAGATTGGTTGTCATTCAGACGTAAACATTTAGCACACCTAGTGAATTATTAAAGTGAATGAAAAATAATCTGACCTTCAGAAAACAGAATCATAAATAACAAGGATTTAGGAAATTCTACTTGGCCATGTTTGAAAATTATGTTCATTTTTTGCTTGCATTAAATAATAACTAAAAAAGTAATCATTACCAAATGCATTATTAATTAGAGGATCTTAATGGCAAAGGAGTGCTTTTATTGCAGTAATAGATTTATATCACATTTATACATGCAAGACTATTATGAAACATGATAAGAGAAAGTTAAAACTGTTCTTGCTTCTGTGTATGGAATTAACATGGGCGCTTACAGTTCTGTTCTTTATATACGCTTGGTAAGATGTCAGCAATAACTAGGTGTTGTTTCTTGTAGCAAAGAGCTCATTGAGATTAGATTTCAAAAATATATGCCTGCACCCCAGGAAATGGTTCAATGTAATAGTATTCCCATCAATTCAAAATAGGTGAGTGTCAGACAAGCTTCAAATGTAACAAATCAGCTCAGCATAATTCAGAATTTTAAAATCAAGACTTTGAAAAAGGAGAAAGGTTACATATCTTGGCCTAAGCGCCTCATAATTTGATGTTTATATATGTCAAATATAGTCTACCGTGGCAGTAAAACACACTGACAAAAATGGTGTCTTTGAAATGAACCCTCATTTAGAATTGTGTGATATTCCAGCAAGGAACATCTTGTTTTAAGAACATCGTAACAGATACTGCAGGACATTAGTCTGAAATATTTTTGCTGTAATTTTATCATTCTTTCACATATGAAAAGCTTAGCCTTTAGCAGTTCAATTCACCTTTGAAAGATATCAGGAAGTAACTCCTGATAAGGATTGCAGAATTTTTTCCCTTAGCCTTTGCAAACTGAAAATGTTGTGTTCGCTATATACTGTAAAAAATTCCATAAATACTGTTTTCACTATGGTGAATAACAATTCAACCTGTAATTAAGTACCTGCTATTATCTGGGTAACTTCTGACTATCATGATTCTTCATATTTATAAAGGTGTACAAGTTCATAGAATTGGGATCAAAGATTATTATAAATATTGTTTCCTTAAAATAAAATTTTAAAAAGAGAAATAAAGGGAGTGAAGGGAGGCAGAACATAGGGACTTTTCACTGAAAAGCACCAACATCAAAATCTAAAACAATCCCATACGAAGACATAGTTTACACATAGAGTATTTTGTATTTCTGCAAAATTCTACAAGATTAAAGAACCTGACATATTTTTGCTAAAATCGGTGGGAAAGTGATTAAGATACAGTTCAGTATAAGAATATGAAAGACACACAATTTTAAAAGAGGAAAATTATATGAGTAAATATCATTTAAAACCGTACACAAAGAGATCCCTCCAAATCAACTTTCATCAGTCTTGATGGGAAAGTATCATTTAGTAAGAAATCTGAAAAGGTCCATACCTTTTTATTTATACAACAGCTATTATATCATCTTGAAATAAAAGAAATTCCTGAAATCTGTGTATAGGTGACATTATTTGAACAAGGAGCCCCATTCAAGTGAAGGAAGCCACTCACTGGGACCACTCACTGGGAAGTTACCTGTGTGCAAGGGTTTCTAGGACGGTACTGTGGTTTGATGTGTCCTGTAATTTCTCTTACTCACCCTCCCTAAACATTGTTTTCTTCATTTTAGATATTCTCAAAAATAATTCAGCTATTTAAATCTGAAAATATATATAAATAGAATCTGCTTTGGTGATTATCCGTTCCTAGAGGAGGTTATATTTAATTCAGATGCCTAATTTAGGGCTTTGATCCTAGGGCCATAATAACAATAGCAACAAAAATAAAATGCATTATTTATAAATTTATGGTATTGTAAATTCAGATAGTTCTAAAAGACTAAAAATCAAGCTCCATTTGTTCATTATAAAAAGGCTTTGAAATATAATCTCTGTGGGTTGATTGATGTATTACATAAAGTCACTTTTTTTTTGCTTTCTCTGTGCAAACATGTTAAACATGCTTGACAGTTTTCTGAGCGCAAATAATTTCTTCCATTTCCCTTTGCACTCAATCTATTATCTTTTACAGTATTTAATAAATTAGTGTAGGCAATATAAAATTTAATTACTTTATCCATAATCAAATTAATTATATATCAACATTTTCCAAGGCCATAAAATATGAATATCTAATAATGGCAATGTTTGCATTATGCTGTAATAGTTAACGAGTTTTCTTTAAGGGACAGTGAGAGGATAATGGAGACTGACAAAATTAAACACAATATCACATTGATTCCTTTTTTTTAGTGCACTGCTTTAATTTCTATAAATCATTTCCTTGTAGTCAGCAACTGGAATGAAGTTGGGTGGGTAGAAGAGTTTTGCTTAGGCAAATAAAATTTTGTTTCTAGATAAACGGTTCTTGTAACATGAAGAAAACCTGAACTTGCTAAACTCAGGTTATTTCATTTAAAGGGCTCTTTATCACTCACATAAACAAAATCAGACATTTTCAGGTGTTTCTATGACCCTTCAGTGCAGACCATCAACACACTACAGCTCACAACGGCTGCACGCAATGCTCCCACATGGAATTGCCTCTGTCCCAACACAACACCCAAGATTTCTTTTACTCAGTAACAGATCACAGATTATTGGCTTGATTATACAGTGCACTGGTCGCCTTTGACAACACCTAATCCATACTTTTCCTGCAGAGGCTGGCTGGTGAGTGTCCAAGGAAATGATCACTGTCTTCCTGTGCTCTCACAGCACCCTCTGAAAGATGAATGCCCATGACCAGGCACCATATTTACACGAGCTCTTCCTCCCCAGACAGCTCACACACCACAAGCTTTCCAAAACGGGTAGAGACAAGAAGAATGTTGCTGTTTTCCCCAGAATCTGGAAAGGTTTCTAATTAATATCCCAGTTCCCCGCTGAACCTGCAGTGGCAGAGTGAACATCCTGACCCTCTCCTAACCTGGTTAAAGCCCGCCACCTCAAGGATCAGCCCTTGCAAAAAGTCTGGGGAAAACAAATCCTGTGTTTTCTCAGACTGCCCTGCAAGAAATGATGCTCCAAATATATCACACACCTAAACCTTGGTACAATACAGTTAAACCCCAGAAGCCCTGGCCACCTCTACTTACTGTCAAATGCTAGCTAGAACCTATGCCTAGGAGCCCAGGGAATAATGCACTTTCTTGTCTTCTGATTCCATCAGCAGTGTGACAATGCCAAGCACCTTGCTGTAAAATTAGAGTGGAAGTAGATGGGAAAACTCAGTCAGATGGGAAAACGCCATTCTGGCCTTCCCATCAAGGTTTCTGCAGCCACAGAACAGTGAGCGAGTGGGCAGAGGTGCTGCTGCAGCACTGCTCCTTCCTTCCCTCTGTTCCCAATGCTCTTGTTGCAACCAGGCAGTCCTGGTGGCATCTTTCTTGCCAAAACATTTCCTCTAATGCAACAGTTTTCCCTTTGAGAGAGGAAAAAGATACCTTTTTCCTTTCTTTTTTAAATACAGTAAAGCATGTCACATCTTGATATAAGAGCTAGGATGCTCTAATGTGGAACATCTAAATATATAACATTAAAGGCCAACCGAATGCTCATTTGGTTCTTGCTCAGCATTGTCATCTGGGGCAAATGTTTGATGTTCTTCCCTGCTTCTTAATGGTCTCTGTTTCTTAAGTGCCCTTGAAATTAGAAGATCATGTATTTATTTTATTATTCCCATAAATCATATTTTGAAATTTTTTTATGTCACTGTTCAGAAATATCAAAGTATTGAACCATGCGTTATGTTACCAAGGATCCAAGTGGAAACAAGCAATTACCTAGCCTCCAAATTCTAAAAATACATACATAAGAGACAAAAAACAACTGCAAAGAAAAACTACATGTTTAAGATGCAAAATGAGACATGCCAAATTTGATTTCATGGAATATAAAATATATTTTTCTTTATGAGAAAGCAAACTTACATTTCTGTGTGTCCACCAATATGTGTGGAATATGGAGTTTCAAATTTATTTTTACGTGTAACAAATGTGATGTGTGTCTCCTAAATTCATAACAATCTTGGGCTAAAACATCTTTACAAGTATTATAGTGCAATTTTCCTTGTCAAGAAATGGACTTACTGTTTACCTTTCAGTTGATTTTATTTGCCAGATTATATACCAAATGGTCCCATGGGCTTGCTGAATATATGGGTGCTAACAATGAAAAATGTGCATAGTTTTAATACCAACTTTGTAAATTGCCTTAATAATAGCCTGTATAATGTAATAGTATTTTCAACCAGTACTTTTAATTTCTAGCTCATAAAGCCTTTTCATTGAACCCCAAGGGTGTAGCTATAAAAGTAAGATTTAATTTTGTATATAATGTGGCCTAAATTAGTTTTAAAGCAATAGGAGAAACATGCAGCTCAAAGAGATAAGACTGAAATTATTATAACTTGATGAAATTTCCTATAGCAGAATTAATCATTATTTCCATTTTAACATAATTTGACATAAAAAATATAAGACTAATGTAGATCTAATCAAAGTATATATTTTAAATGACTTTGCTGTAAATTACAGAGGCCATAAAAAGAGTCTTGCAAGCTGTATGACAATAAATGGTTTGAAGACACTTCCAAAGTGTAAGTTGAGTGTAATATTTCTTCGACAGAATGAGTTAATAAATACTACTACATAACAGAACAGTGTATTTATGGTCATATCTTCGACCACAACAGGAACTGACAACACAGTCTCATGGCGGTCAGTCCTGGCATGCTTGCCAACTGTCTGTGATATTTGGTCATTTTTCCTAAAAGTGCCACTCCTGGAATCACGTGATTTTGCAAAAATTCTGTTTCTCAATTTCTTACCATCCTGACTGCAAAGAAAATCTAGCAAGCATGAACAATAAAGCAGGTGGAAGGAGACAGCAAATTATTTTTTCAGGCTCCATTTTTTTATTTATTTATTATGCCTAACTTAAAACTCAGCAGACTGGTACAAAGTCATTTACTCTATAAGAAAAAATTCATGTTTAACCAGAATTTATTTTTAAGTACACCACATAAAGCAGGGCCCAAAATTTTTCCCGCTATACTGGTTCTGACTCTCTTTCTACAGGAAGACGTGTTTCAATACTAGAGGCTTTCTACCATGAATAGTTCCTTTGGGCCTTAAAAAGGCACTGATTACAGCTGTCTTTGCAGCTAAATCTGATATGACTTCAAATCAGACAGGTGTAGGAGAATAAGAAAGAATGGAAGATTTATGAGGGTATCAGAAGATTTAGTTTATTTCCAGTATTTGTAATAATATTTAGAATTTTTTCTATGTGTATTAAAAGTTTAGTCCATTAACATATTATATGAAGATTTCTCAGGTCTGTGATACTAATACCTGCACATATTGCAGGGTATTTTTTAGCTTACAAGAGCAGCGAGTTTTGTGTTTTGTTTAATACTCTGAAAGGTCCTGACAAAGAAAAAAAAAACAAAACAAAACAAAAACTGGTCTCTGCTTCATCAAAATCAACAGTGAAGCACAGGAAGGAATGACAGTCAGACACAATGCCCAATGCTCAGATGCATTTTAGGCCCATCAGGATATTGGACTGTGGAAAACTTTGCCCAAGTAATCCTGCAAGTTCCTGATGCTGGCCCAAGGCTGTTAGAGTAAGCAGTAAAACTTCACCCAGCTTTGGTGTGAGCAGGCACAGCCTCACCAAGAGTGGCTTTGTGGAATATCCTGTCGATGTTTCTTTTTTAAAGTTTATTTCATCTTTGTAAGCCTTATTGATTTTTACAGCTGCTGCTGGTCTGACCCCAGGAATTGAATAATAGGCTGCAGCTCCTACAACACCACCTCCTACTCCAAAGTTTCACCTCTTGTATATTTTGAATACCTAAATAGGCTTGTTAACTACTTGTGTTTCTGAAGCCTTGCAACATATTTATGACAAGCAAGAATAAGTATCTGTTGCAAGCCATCTAAGTAATTATGTACATTAGTTATATACACACATATATATTTATATACTCAGGAAGGAGGAAATGGTATATTACTTGTATGTTAAAATGTTGTTGTTCCTAGCATCCTAACCCATCATTTACCCAGATGACAGGGGCTGTGTGAAGCAGACACTGTGGGAGTCTGCTAAGCAGACTGCGTTGCCTAGGACATCATGTTACCTGTCCCCACAAAGACGAATGCACCTGTGCCGTGGCGTGACAGGGCATTTTCTCACCTCTCTGGATTGCACCACTTGAGCAAGACGTGGGCAAGAGAAGCATCCAGAGGCACGTGCAGGCAAAGCCCAGAGCCATTGGAAGGACCTTGAGTGGCTGCAAAGCTCTCAGTTTTAGAGCAACTGTAGCCTTTGTGGCAGCAACAGGGCACTCTCTGGGGCACTACAGACAGGAATCAAACAGATGTGAGTGTCAATGTCACAGCTCTCACCTTGTGTGACTGCAGAGCCCAGGATGATATTATGATCACAGTAAAAAAAAAAAACAAAAAACATCACAACTATGTTCAGTTAAAAATTGGCAAGGAAAAAAGTCAAATAAATTATTCCATATGATCAGTTTTCCCCTCCAGTTACTGCTTTATCCTGCTCTCCACAGCAAGAACCGCCAGGACCTGCCTGCTTTTTTCCTGAAGTTTTTTTGACGATCTACTGCTGGAGCCTCTCCCTCTCTGTCTGCAGCCTCAGTCTGTCTCATGGAAAATATTTGGTGGACTGGAACCAAGCTCCCCTTTACACGCGAGCGCTCTAATCCCACCAAACAAGAGTACCTATTTTTCAGCATAAAGAATGAGCTCCCCTATTTCATCCAAACTAGATTTATAGCAGTTCCCAGATTTAAGGCAGAGATTCCTAGCTGTTCCCTCATGGGGAATGAGATGAAAATAAAGAGTTAAAATTTCAGTTCTTTGGACAAAACACATGTATTTGTTCAAGGGAAAAAGTTATAACAAGAAGATATGCACGCCTGATGATGAATGAAAGCCTGTTTGTACCTAATGTATCGAAGAAATTGTTCAAGAGCAGTTAATTTTGCCATTTCAATGTCTTTATGAGTTATCTGCCACAGAAGTACTTGTTTTAAATAGATGAGTTGCCTGGCAACCACTTTAACATAGAGCAGCTGACTTTTCTGAACTTTGGGAAATGTTTTATTCATCAGCTGGTATTCTTTGCTCACTTCCCTTCATTTCCAAATTCCCTTTTCTGATTGTTTACATGCTTTTTACATTCTGCAGAGCAGCTTCATGGTCTATCCAGTACCATGCAATAATGGATACCAGTTTTTGCATAATGGACACCAGTTTTTGCATAAGTCACTTTAAAAAAACAACAGGCATTCATGTTATAATTTTTATTGCACACATACTCAAATCATCATAAGATTTGACCTAAGCTAGCCTTAAGGTGACAGAATGTTTAGAAGAAATGTATTAATATTTTGTTCTATTAATTAATAAAAAAATCAATACCAGAGACTTTACTGCCTTCAGGAATTGCCCACAGATCTGTCGATATCAGTTTATGGGCAGGGAATTAAGACACTGGTAAATAAAGAGATAGAAAGACAAGAACTGTTTCAGATTACACCACTTGGAAAAATTACAAGAAATCAGGAGGAGGGGGAAAGGAACTATACAGAAAAGAAGTTCTTGCCAATAGTGAAATAGTTCCCAAGGGAAATAACAGACGTCTCTCATTCTGAGCCTTTCCCTCTATAATTTGTATGGCAATACGGAACCTGAATAGACCAAAAGAAAGACACTGACATTTTGACCCACCGTGCTTTTTGAAGCCTTCATTATCAAACACAGTTTGATAAAGGCACCCTCATGTGTTGGTTTAATTCTCCATGTGGAGAAAATGTTGTTTGATCTCCAGCTAGGGGACCGCATCTCTTGAAGTGCTCACATGGAGTGGTGCACCTAGAGGCCCTGACCCGAGGAGCCAGTGTAGGGGATGTTGTTTTGGATAACAGTTTAGAGTATGTTAATGATGCCCTGAAAGGGGTTTGTGGTACTCACGCCCTCAAAACCTGAGGTAAGACAGTTTTCCTGTTTTGAAGCAGCACCAGATATGCACACTGTTCACTTTTAATGAGCTCTCTTGTTTACACATACATGTAAATGTGTGTTAAAGGTGCAACAAAAGAGCATTTCCAAAAGGTTAAGTAAATGAAAAAGAGGCAAATAAAAGTGGTATGCCTGGCCTTTGGCATTGTGCATGTGTTCAGGTGGTTTAACTTCATATTTTTCCTCTGCTTCTGACTTACTGCTTTTGAAGTAAGTTAAGAGAAATTGTTTACTGTTTAAGAAGAAACAATTATGAGCCAGTATATGTCATTAACACTGCTCAACGATTCTCCTTATAAGACCTTAAGCAATGAACAGTGAACTCAGGCAGTTTTGAATGGGGTACAACGTGTACATGCCCTGAGCAGCAAAAGGGAGAAGCCCCTCAGCAGCGCTCCACCGAACACCCTCCATGCCAGGGTCTGGATGAGGCAGCCGCCCCGATTCATGCAAAATTACTCAGAAGCATATCATTTGTACCATCATTCACTGAATTAAAATGCCCAGACAAACATAATGCCATTATCTCCTAATCTTCAGATGTTCAACCATGCTGATCCAGGGCTTTTTTTTTCTCTCCCGGTCTTACTGTGCTGGGTCACTACAAGCACATCCTGTGCAGAGCAATCTTTGTCCTTTAAGCAGAACATTTTGTAGAACTTTTCTTCTATTGCACCTTGCTAAGGGTGACTGCGCTGAGTCAGGATTTGGCCTTGTTTATTCTCTCTTTTAGGAGACCTTTAAATGATTCACTGAATTTCTATAGATACATATTAATGATAACATCTCAAAAAATAAGAGTGATATCTTTATCCTAAAGTAGTATGCCTGATTTATTTAAGTCACCAGCAAAATTCCCATTGGATTTCACAGAAGCTGAACTGTACTCTAGGTCTCTACCAGAAAGAGTTTTTTGGCTCAGAATTGCAAGACCAGCTGAAGACCTGAAGTTGTCTTGTTGCTGTACAGCTACACTTTTCAAAGAAGCACCTCAGATTTAGATCTACTAAGTCCTGAGGATTTTTACAAGTGTACTAGCACATGTAATTTGTGTTAAGACTGAACTGCAGGCACAGACTGGGAGATTACCAAAATACCAGAGATATTCATGTTCATATATTTCATAAATTCAAAGTGGTACACCCATATCGTGGTTCTGAAAAAGAAGTCTGGACTTCAGACTGGATAAATCTGATTTGCGTCAACTATTTCCCTAAATAAGAAGCCATACACAGACAAAGGCACAATTCACATCTCATGTAACTTTGGTTGGAGTCAGTGGACCTTTAGCCAATGTTGGTCAAAGCAAGCCCAAATGCAACCATGGAAGTGTTATTACTGGGAGAGACCACAAACCAAGAAAACTGTGCAGATAGGTAGAAATTAAATCCTTCATCCAGCTCTCATTTCCAGTTAATGCACACATGTAGTTATAAAAAATTCATAATAATTTGTAGTAACGTTAAATTAAAAGTTCTTACTAATTGGTAGATCACTTCATCGCTGCCTTTTTGGATGCTACTCCCTTCCCAAAGAGAGTCTCAGTTTCTCTTTGCACATATTAGGAAATATTAATATACCAGTGAATATTTAGATCCTACTTGCACCCATACAATGGCACACATCTACATCCACATTTGTATTAAATTAGCTTAAATCTCTCTGCCTTTATCTAGGATGGTTGAAAATCACCTTTTAGCTGCCTATGAAAGCAGTAGTGACACATATTGCTCAAAATAAACAATGCTCGACAGGGAAAAAGAAAAAATGTCTTGCTTGGATATGGTTAAAATGCACCTTTTTTAAAAGTTTATTTGTTGTCCTGTTCTGTGTTGTACAACACTTTCCTGGCATGCTTCATTTATGTATCTATTATTTTATTATTTCCTATTACCTATTATGATTATAGCTATTATATATCTACTATGTCTACCACATACCCCTGTATCTATGGATTCTAAGACTACCTCTCTGTCTACAGAGGAAGAAGCTGTCTCAGGAGCATCTTATCCCAGGTGATTGGATTACTAGTAACTGACACAGGCGGTACCAGTCGGTGGACTCTCTACAATGCCTATGCTGCCTGCTCTCCAACACCAAATACATTTTTAGATGCCTTAAGGAGACAACAATTAGGTGATATAATGGTTATTCTTAGCCTATTATCTCTCACGCAAATGCTGTTTCCATAAATAAAACCTGAGGGATCTGTCAACACATAGAACTTACTCTAATGTATCCTGGTGGCATGAAAATGAAACAGGATCTTCAGATTATTTTAAACTGAATAAACATGATGATTTTTAGGGCAAGCCTTCAGAGATGTCCTGGGTTAGTAAATACATGCAGATGTTAAAACAAATTGACATAATATTAATTGGAACACTCACTATCTCTTCAAGAGTTATTGTTTTAGTTCAGTTTTATAATGGAAAGGAATTTGTTGCACTGTAACTTGTTCTTATTACTATAAACTCAATAAAAATATTTTTTTAATCAAAAAGCTCCTGGTTTTCTTAAATGTAATAGTAATTGAATCCACATTTTCTGAGCTATGTAACAAACAGCTTTTTTATGCATAACTTGCATTCATCTTGGAACATGATATATTTTCAAAGGCATTATGAAACGAAGTGCATAAGCAGACAGATTTGAATATAACATATTATACCGTTCAATCAGCTTACCACAGGCCATAGCCTTAAAAATAAAATTATACCAGTAATGCTGGCATTTGTGTTCCAGAGGGAGATGGTTAATTCTTCAATAAAAAGTAGAAGGATTTGTGTCTGTCCTGGCTGACAACATAAAAGATCAACGTTTTTCTTATACTTAGGGCAAAATGTTCTCTGTAAAAACCAAGTTAATGCAATATTAAAGCTGCAGAGTTAAGCATATAAAAATGAGGCTAGGCACAGTTAACGATGAACATTCAACCTTAATTCTGTCATTTGGTGTGTTTGCATTAAACAGTGATTTGCCATTGTGTGATCACTTCATTAGAAATATAATTAAAAATATTAAGCAGCAGAAACTGTGGGGCAATCAAGCCAAATCTTGTCCTTTGAAAATAAAATTCAAATAACTACAGTGTACATGGTATATTCCAACCTTTTGCATTATTATGGCTTGGGCAGGATTTTAGCTATAATAAGAAATGCAATGTTTCTTATTCTTCACTTACAAACTTACTGCCAGACTCTTCTGATGATAAGTAGAATATAATCAGGGACCAGGAACATAAAAGAAGAAAGATGCACTATATTCTACATATGTGACAGAAGTTCTCAAACTTTAGCAAGCAAATACTAATATTTAATCTAAAACATTTTATTCTTACCAATCTTAGTCTCAAAATCTGGAAATATTTTTTCTTCCAACATAAACTATTGAATAAATACAGTAATGTATTTCTAAATTAGCTACTTGGAAAACCAATCCTATAATCTTTTAATTATAAAGAAAATGTATTTTCATATCAGAAATTTAAAGCACAGAACCACTACTAAACCCAAAACATTACTTCATGTTACATATTTTAAAAAAGAAGCAACTTTTAAGTAACATTTAAACTTATCTCAACAGGTAAATATATTCTCTGTTAAAAATTCTTCCCAATTCTTTTGGAGTCAATTTGGCAAATCAATCAAAATACACCCTACTACACCTTTTTTGCTCACATCAAATCCTGCCCCACTCCCCCCAGGTGTTGCCTCTGTACAGTCTCTGCACCAAAGTAAATCAATTGCAAAAATGGTTCAGTTAAAATTGTTGCCACCTTGTATCATGGGCAGAATATTATTGGTATGGAGTTTATTTATACCACTGCTGCTTGTTTTCGTTAAAGCTATACTGAAATAAATATCTTTGTAGCTAACACACTTGTGTCCACGCTAAGCTGTTACATTGATTTAAACACTGTCTGTTTTCCCAGCAATTTAGCTAAATTATTAAAACAATGACATAAAAAGGAGGGCACAGAGAGCTAGATGAGAGAAACAAAAAAACACTTTCACCTCTTTTTTTCATCACTTTTTGTTTGGATTAAAATCTTGCAGATCATGTATAAACCTATAGTCACAAAAATAACCACATTAAAAAAGAACGGGATTTGGAGGGCTCTGCAGCATTCACCTCTTTTCAGTAACAGCTGCAAACAGTAGAAACACGAAGTAAAATTATCGTTAGTTCAGTAGTGTATGAAAGTGTCCTTTTAACAAGAAAATGTTTCGCTTTTTAGTTTCTTCTCAGTTTGTAAAAAGCCCCAGTGAAACTTTTTCTCATTATCTGTGATTTATTTCCTTATTCCTGGACCTGGAGTGTAATAATGGTCCAAATGTAATAGCCTTGACCTTTGCAGCTCTTCACAGGGAGGTCACAGAGAATTTTGTTTAAGTCACGAGCAAAGATTTCAACCCAGTAATAACATTATGCACTTAGATTATACCTTACTTCAAAATATGTATAGGGCTTTAGCTACCGCAATATATATCTCAGCTATCTCCTGTGGCTAATCATACAATCAACATTTTTTTACAAGCAGGGAAACTGAGGCACACCGAGAGTGAATTAGCACTGACTGAAACTGTCAAAGACGGAATTAGAGGTCAGGTTTCCTCTATCCAATACTCACTTTAACCATAGTCCCCATCTTTCCTCCCAGCGCTGTCCATGTCTTCCCATAACAAGACACAGTTATTATTTAAAAACTGAAGCGTGGGAAGGTTTGTGCAGATGAACACTGGTATTACTGTTCTTCTGTGCTGTTTACTTCAAAATCCCAAGGAATTTTCATCTTGTTAGGCAAAGCCCAGTCATAAATTTCTTGTCTCCACTCTCCTGCCTGTTTCATCCTATTGTCTCCTTTCCTAATGCACTGCACATCAGGACTGCCATTTTTGGTACAGCTCTAAATTCAGTGTTCTCTCTAATTACTGGAGTGTCAGGCTGTTAAAAGGAAAATAAAAGTAGCACACCATTTTACAAAGGGGCAAGAAAAATGACACAAAGTCCATCTTAAGGGTGCACTTATCAGCAAGGAATCCCTTGTGTCTTTTCTCCCACCATTTTGTCAAATCCATAAAAAAGAAACAAAATGGCAACCACTAATATTCAGATTAATAAAGACCCATATGATTCCCAGCTGTTGACTATAAGTGGCAATCCGTGTGCAGTCTTTGTACCCAATGTGGTTTTCGCAATACCCATATTTGTTTCTGCCTCTCAGTCAAGCTCCAAATAGGAACTGGTATGTAGTAGGATCTGTGCAAATAATTTATTGTCTGTCATACATTTAAGGAACTGCAAAAAGAATGTGAAAAAACAAGGAAGAAGGTTTTTGTCTATTAATCAGGACCTTATAGAGAAAAAGAATGGGGTTTTACTTGTTAATAGTGAACAGCGGTTCGTGCTTTTAGATTTCATGACTTTCCATAAGGCACAGGCATTCATATGGTTCTCACATTTTCTGAGAAGTCATGCAGAAGTTAATTTTAAGCATTTACCAAAAGCTGTGAGGAATACTGTTTTCTTTGAAAACATTCACACTTCTTCTCACTGTGCCATCTTTTTAAAACACATTCTAAGTTTGTATAGCCAAAAGTGTATTAAATATTAATATAACACATTTATATTGGTTCCTGTTTATTTTCTAGGGGAGCATAACAATAAGTATTGTGCAGTTTGACAGCGCTAGCTACATTATCTCCAACTACTTTTAAATGCCATCTTTCAGCTTCTTAGGGATCCAGCTAGTTGGGAAACCAAAAGGAGGGAGCGCTCCTCCCGTGTGCTCCCGCACCCAGCCAGGTCAGTGAGCCAGTGGATGCCCAGCCCCAGGGAGGTTTCCCACTCCAGGATGATGGTGGGAAGGAGGCAGTGCCACCCTCCTGGCCACTCTCCCCATGCCACAGGGAGTGGAGGAGGCTTCCAAGCGGCCGTGGGAGCAGGGCCGGCACGGACTGCAGGCATGGCATTCCTCCACTCCCTAGCTATCACGGCAGTCCCAAGGGTGTTGCTGCAGGCAGCAGTAACTTAAAACAGCCTTGCTGAGCGCGCTGCTGGCAGCTCCCAGCCGGTGGGAGCATCTTGTATAGCCTCCTTTGAACACCCTCACTCTTGGGTTCAGAGCCAAGCTCGGGCTGGCCACACACAAGGTTGGGAGCTTGTGGAGGTACAGCCCGGCTGCTGGCGGAACAGTGCCTGGGGGGCCACAAGGTTGCCTCTCTTTAAAGAATGAAAGTGGTTTGCATATAGGAACTTCAGCTGAATAACACTGTAATGCAAAGGCAAAACGAAGGTAAGGCTTCTTGGGGAGCATCTTACAGGAATGGAAAAAAAAATGGTTTATTTCCTGAAAATCAGGAACATGTGTTTACTAGTTGTTAAAATGGACTGGTGTATTAACTCTTTAAGGCCTAAACATTATTATATGTGTGGAAGAAAAAGGGCGATGACATCAACCAATATTTATCATATGTTTTCTATGCAAAAGAGCCAGATAATGAAATGTGTTGTAGAATACAGATACACTGCTAAAGACGTGGTTTCACAATATTCTTCCTTTGCAAACTACTCTTCCATTGCATAATTTTACAAATTATGTGAAAATATTCCTATTGAAAGCTAATATGATTTATATTAATCACTCGGAGGCTGCTAGAATATGAAGAAAACTTGATGCATTTACTGTTTGAACAACAAGACACTATATTTATGGACACAAACAAAAATCAAGACAGCAGCTCTTGGGAAAAGACATACAAAAATTTAAATCAGGGATTGTATTCTCTCCTTCACTAACTACAGCATTAAACCTACAAAATGAAACAAAGCATGGCCTTGTCTTTGCTTGTTTATTTGGCTGGGTTTATTTAACTATGTTCAGCTGCAGTCACTGATACTTAAAATGTCATAATACACCATTACCATTGTATTCAAACACCAATAGATTACCAATGACTGTGATCAATGCTACGTGCTTCTTTTTAAAATATATATTCTGATTCAATCAAAAACTTAAAGGCAAAATTCTGGGTGAAATTTATGGCCTGTATTACCGAGTAAGTCCCTTCTAACTGTAGAATCACTGAATACTACAGGAACAAGCAGACATTTGTATCGCTAATGTAATTTATGCCTGTGTATCATGATGGGATAGTGCTAGCAATCATTTTCCATAATAAATTGCTTTAGTAGTTTCTACAAATAAGACAACATTTATAAAAGAGCAATAAGTGCAGTTCACTTTAACACTTACCTTACATATATTGTTGTATCTGCTGGATTTAATGTGTCAACCACTTGTTACAGTGTTTGTAGCCATATAACTCCAGGTCTTCTGACTTCAAGCCCTCTGAGGACATGTTCTGTACTCCATAACGCACTGGCAAACACCAGCCAGCTGCACATCAGCCTACAGCTGCCGCAAACTCAAGAACTTTCTGCCATGCAAACCCAGGCCTAAAAGACATGAGTCCCAAATGCATCAGATTTCTTCCCCACACTCTTGTTTCAAGATAATATCTAACTTGTAATGCCACTCCTTTCTTTGCTCTGGGTGCACTGACCCGCTGGGACCCGCAGGTGGTGAAGGCCTCTGGGTCAGGCCTAGTCCCCGCAGGTGAGGCCTGCGCTCTCTGCTGCATGCACTGGCACAGAGATGGCCCACGTGGCTTCAGGCTTTGAACCCATCCAGCCCATACCGTTTTGACTCTAGCAGCTAAAGGCAGCTTGAACATCCATGTTGTTCAATTCCAAGGCTAAGTGTGTCTCACAAGCAATCTGCTGGGTTGTGGTTTTCTATTTGGCAATCGTAACCCTTCAGTGAGACGACACTGTCCTGCCGGCTCCCGTGTTCATCCCTGTTTCTTTCAGCTGGTCCAAACCTGATTCAGGATGGAGCCACAAATACAGCAGAGCCAGCACAATATGGAGGCCTTCTCCTTTGGCAACTCAGTACTTGGGAAGATTTTCAAGAGTGCTCTTGTCCCATTTAAGCTCTAAAATTCAGTAGTCAGATACTGAAAAACAGGCAGCAACCAGCATCTCTTGTGAAAATGTAGATCATTGAAGACCTGGAATTCCAGCAGAGGTGTGGAGCACCTTGGAAACTCTGACCATCTGAGAAGAACAAAGGCAGATCAACCGTATGGTGATGGGACTGTACAATGTTTTTCACGTCTGCCCTTTGGGATGGTCCTGACACCTCACGGCTGACAAGGCCATGGGTAATACGTAGGGTTAAGCTTGAATTAACTCACTACTCAAGACAAAACAGTGACCTCTGAAAAGTCTGAATCTTTCATGAAGATAAAATGAGAGAATTTTAAAAACAAGTGACAGATAAAGAGATGTCGTTTGGACAAAATTTCTGTTAAATCTTTAACCAGAGTAACATTGAAGACAAATGTTTCCCCAAAACAGTAAAGAAAAGTAGATATAGACCAGGGCCATCGAGTTTCCCCTTGAAAGCATCCTTATACGGTCCCAGCTTAACCGGCTCATGTCTAAACATCTATCTGTTTGTCATANAAAAAAAAAAAAAGAGTAAAAATGTTGATTTAATTATACTGGCCTGTTCTGGTGGTATAAAAACTTCTATGAATACCCAGAACAATGTGTGAGTGGGGAGTGTGTCCCTTGTAAGTACTGAAGTTAAAATGTTTCTGTTGGCTTCCAGTTCTGGAGAAATGGTGACTTTTAACTCTAAGCACATGCTAGATTGTTCTGCGGTAAAGGGATGGGATTACTCATGGGCTGAATGTTAATTTCTGGATATTGAAATATAGCACGTACAAAAGTGGAAGAGATAACCATGGCTGTGGATGCTTCACAATGCCAACTGCATTAGCCATCATTTTGGGATGGTTGCAAAAAGCAGGTGATTGCTTACTAAATATGGTCATTATGCATGCATATGGCTCTAAATATTGAAAATGAGTCATTTATCTCCTGCCACTGATTTAATTGAGGTTTATTCTGATACCAGTCCATAAAACACTAATAGCCTGAAATTTTCCAGTGTACCAACATGGAAATTTTTGGCTCAGTTAAAATATAGACCTCCTATGACAATAAATACCTGGATAAGCATTTGGTACTGTATTGAAGAGGCATACTCACAACATGAGCTACATAAACTCATTCTCTAAATGGGAATATTTTAAGAGATATCAAGTACAGATGTTTCAAAGTAGAATTTAAGGTCTCCCTGTGTGTGCCCAACTGGTGATCACTCGATTACAGGCTTAACTCTTCACAGACAGAGTTCAGATTGCAGCTTACCTACCCAACTTTGCATCAAGGAAGAATAACTGTTATGTTTCAACAGTTCTTTGCACCCACTACCTAATACAAACCATGAACAGCTGCAATTTCACTGCCCAATTCTTTCTTATACCCTTACAACATTTGTTCTGTTAATGTAGGTTAATTCTGCAAATAACACTTCTGTAAATTGTTCTTGCAAACTGCTACATCATTTATGTAAGGACTTCTGTGAACTTTGAAAAATTAATGCCTTTAATTTTGGTTGATGGCAACATCAGCAGAGCTCTGTAAATTGCACTTTAATGAGATTTTGCTACAGGGGATAATCTGCTACTGACAGAGTAACATCTTGAAAACATCTGTAGACCTATAATTTTTCTATGACGATTAGATCCCACCACAAGAGTCCAAATACAGTGCAGAAATACAGGAAAAAAATGTAAAGTCTTAAATGAATATCCAACCTGTTCTTTAAAAGGAAGAGACATGCAATGAAAAGTTTCATGTGCTGAAAATAAATCAATTTTTCTGACTAATTAACATTTAGCTTTATTTAATTAAGAAAGACTATTACTGTCTTCACTGCTGTGCATCTGTATATAATGAAGCAAACAGCAGTAGGTATAAGATACCACAGAGGGATATGCCCAAGTAACCCAGCACTATAGGTGCAAAGGAACGTCTATTATTTTTAAGTAACCGACATCAGAGGCTCTCTTTAATGTTGTCATACATAAAAGAAAGATTTTCACAGATGCTTTCGCATATGGTTTCTTATTTGTCTCTGATGGAGACTGGGAGTTAGATTAGATGCCAAAATTAAATGATTTAAATAGACAGCTGCATAATGCAAACTACTAAATAACACCTTTTGAATACTTTCTATTTATAGTAAGTTCTAACTTACAGAAGGGTGACAAATCTCATTTTCTTTATACCACTGTAGGTTGTTTCTATAAAACCATTGCTTTTGTAACACTGAAACATTAAGGTACACTGCAGTCTATTTGGAAGTGCAAAGCACGCAGGATTATCATGGCATACAGGAGTGGAAAGCTGAGAATCCAAGATTAACATTAATAGATTAACTTAATCATTGAAATATGCAGTTCATGATTATCTGCAATAGAGCCATCCAGTATGAGCTGAAAAAGCAGGTAGTGAGAGGACTTCAATGCAAACCACTGGAGAATTTTGAGTCTGTCATCATCCAAGTTCAAGTGAAGGGATGGACATCAGAGAAGGCACTTAATGCCTAAGCAATAATCTATCATTTACCAGCACTAAGGCATTATATCTTTGGTGCAAAACTATTAAAAATACTGCATTTGATGAGAGGAAAAATGCAGATGTGTAAGTACTGGCTATATTGCTATGTCAGTGTATTCAAGCTGGCATGGGTCAGCAACATCCAATCATGATAAGAACACAGAAAAAAATAAAACCAAACCAACCCTGTGTGTTCAAAGCATTGCATTCAAGAACTCATGTCAAAGACCTGCAGCATAGTATAACCATTCTTTGAATTGTTTTTCAGTGTCCTATATAATCGTATAACAGAGGAAGTAACAGTTCACAAGTATGAAATCTACATTAACTTATTCTGGATTGGAATAAGAACTGCCAAATACTACCAGGATCAGAAATCTACTCCTGAAAGCAGTTAACACTGGCTATTTCCAGCAAAATGGAAGACACTAGCTAGTGGACAATTCTGAAATGTTCTGTCAAAGCGGAGGATTTTCCCTGCCACTTATCTGTCAGTAGAAGCATTATGTCCAGAAACATAAAAATTAAGTGGCATCATTTGAAGATACACTTATAGGTTTCTACATAGACTCTTCTACCCCCTGTGAAGGAGAAACAGTGTTTAATCCCTGTGACAGGAGCAGGGAGTCACACACTAAGTGGTGCTCTCGTCTTTGGCCTCCTGCCTACTGCTGCCTGGGCTGCCTGCACAACATCTTCCACCATAGCCACCACAGTGTAGGTCCACACAGTCCTCAGAGTATTGCCCAGGTTCTGCTGTTGTACAGACCTGGGCCTTTTCCTTTTGTACGAAAATTAGAATATATTAATTTTATCTCTTATTGCCTGTCCTTTGGGATTTGTGATTCAGAGGTTAGATCACTTTTCCACAGAGTTCACCTCTCACAACTTTGAGCAGAGCTACTGGGGCACATACAGCCTTCACTCTTTCCTTCACACAGGCACAACCCAAAATTTGCATCCCTCTTTGCACCTGGCCTAAACAGCTAGTAAAGAATAGGGATACTATCACTCCTTCTCCACCCTTTAGCCTTTAGCTCCACATCAATGTCACTGGATACTAAGGGGACAATCCAGTAACCAGTCAACTTCCAAACCAACCTACCCTTTTCCCACCCTGATAAAATGAGTAGGGCATGAAAAAACAACTTGAGTCTGTTACAATTCCCATTTTATGGCCAGAGAAAATGAACCAGAAGGTATGCATTTTGTCACAGAAATAGTTAAGTGGTCTATGCTGCCTCTTAATAGCTTGGTCCCATACTGCATGCTGCATTTGTCAGTACCACATGGTATTCATCCATTCCTTTTTCTAGACCATTCTTTTACTAGCTAGTATCATACAGTTGATACCATTAAGAAACTAATATCTAGTGGTGACAGTATTTGCCTGTAGCATGGTACTGTACAAACAGAGGTAATGAGAACTTTATTGTAATGTTTATAAAACCCTTTAGATACCCAAAATACATTTCACTATTCAAATAAGTAATGTCAACACAATGTGATCCCCATTCTCCAGAGAAGAAGCAGGGCTGAGTTTCCATTTAGAATTTCCCAATTCCCTTTGCATCATTCCTAACAGCTTAAGTCTGCTATAAGTAGCTCCAGGGAAAACCTTCCAAGTGTTTTATTAACTACATTTTGTAGGAATTAATATAATTAAAATATTGTATTTTATGTAAATACCAGCTGAATTGCAAAAGATACCATTAGCAAAGATTGAGCCTAAAGAAAATCTATTTCCAGCAACCTCAGTACTTCTACAGCCTTACTATAACTAAAGCTCTGAAAGGTACTTAAGATGTGGATAGATGTAGACATGCTTTCCACTATGGAACATTTTGAAAAAACTAATTTAAGTTTAAAATATGGAGCACTGAGACAAAACAGTGGTCTTCAGAAGTAACCACTTAGAGGTTTCCCTTACTTACGGTTCTCTTGACTGGGAGAAGCCTTCTTCTCTCTCTCCACTAAAATGCTAACACAATGAGTGTAGAACCAGCGTTCCAGAAAGTCTTACTGTGCTGTACTATAAATGATTAAACTACAGAGGGAAGAGAAGCTTTGGCTGACACCCTTGATAGGAAAGTCATTAAAGCATACGTGCCTCTTTTCTTACCAAAAATCTGAGGAAGTTCTCAACAAGCAGTCATGTAAATTTAAACCAACTGTGAGCAGTCTTATTTTACACATCACACATGAGGAGCATAATCAGAAGTTAGTACACGGAAAGCCACCAAGCAAACTAAAATTTAGAACTGTGCTCACTTGGAGGGCTCCAACACAAGTTTCTCTGCTGTTTTTTCTCTGGTACTATGACTTGTGGATGAGAAGAGCTCTGCAGGGCCCTGCCTTGAGGACACAGCAGCCCTTCACTGACAAGGCCAGAATGCTACTGCATCCAGAGGGCTCCTGCCTGCCTCACTGCAGCTCTTAAACCTGAAGTCCTGGAAGAGCCTTTTTGGTTTATGCTATTCAAGGATGGAGCCACACTAGGCAAAAAACAGCTCTGTGTTTAAAACAGCATTAAATGTCCTTTGCGTGACTCTGTGCAAAGCAAGAGAAGTTTTCAGTACTGTCCAGTTCACTTTATTTTGCCTCAGGTCTCAATACCTCAAACAGAATAATTAGTAATATCAAAATAGAGTCCACTATGAGTGATAGACTGGTAAATGCCATTTTTGTGCAAAAAATATTTTTATGAATGTATGCACTTTTTACCATCAAAAGCACTCTTTATTAAACTTCAGTCGCTACTGGTATTGGCATTATGAGTGCTTTGTGCTATAGTTCAGTGGGTCTCCCAACCATCAAGTTCAAAGTCACTAGAACAGTAAATATATGGCAAAGACAGCAAAAGTCGGGTATTGACCCATGAGTGTTTGCCTGACTTCTGAATTGATTTTCAGATTAAAAATCCAAAGAATCCACTGCTGGGGAATAAAGGTCAACAATATCATGAATATCAGAAGCAACATTTTGTAAGTCTGAGTTCTTAATAAAAATATATATAGTGTAAAGAACAACTAAAATGTGTGAATAACTGAAAATTAATCACCTTGGGTAAGCTGACCATAAATAGCAATGAATAATGCTAACAATTCTATTTTTGAGTATATCAAGTAACTGAACAGTTTAATACACCCTAAAATACAATAAATACAGCATTACAGTAAGAAAATGTAAATGTAAATAACATCTTCATATTACCATTGACAACAGAAAAACAAATAGGTGTCTACTGAAAGAGGGGGGTGAATCTATTTGAAATATTGTTAGTGCCTAAATACCTAAATCTGAAAAACAGTTGCATTTTCAGGAACCTTCCTAGAAAATGAATGATTGAAAATAAATTGCATCATAACTGGAAAAAGCATTCCCAATACCAGTCAGTATTACCATCTAGTAATAAAGATATGAAGGTAAAAAAACATCAGCTAACTTTCCCAAGCCAGAGACTGTGAACTTCAACAACAAGGCTTATTTTCAAGGGCAAAGAACAGCATACAATTGATTGCCATATTATCCACAACCCAGAGAATTTAGTTGTCTTCACTAACAACAAGCCAGGAAGATAAAGTTTATACTTCACTGAAGGAAAAGAACTGGAAATAATAACTCCTAGCTGACCTTGAAGATGTTGCTTAGATTATACAGGGAATAATAGCTCTCACATTGCAGTTTAGTTGAAAATGGTCAAACCAAACAAAAAACGTCCCTTTGTGTTTCTGACAACTAGACCATATGCAAATGAAAATCAAATACTTTTTTCTGCCCTATGAATGCTTGTCAAGTGGCTGGGTAAAATCTAGGGAGCTCAACCTTACCAGGAAAACAGATGTTGCCTCATCTGTTTTGATGCTCATATGGATGTTGAAGTTTCTAAGGCTAATAGTACAGTTCCAACAGTAGCTCTGACAGAGTTTCAATGAATACATTTGTGATATATTTCATACACTCTGATAGTCTATACACCCTTGTAACTACAAACTTTGATCCTTCCCTGGAAGTACAGGAAACACCTGGATAGTCTAATAAACTGCACTACACAGTTGGCCACTTTGTGCATAGCAACCAAATTGCAACCAGGTCTCAGAAATATGAGAAGTGGATCTCCATTTCCTCTGTATCGCAGCCATCGATGCAATACTTTCCATGTAAAAGTGAGCCCTTGGGGAGGATAGTGGTGGAAGAAGAGACTCAAAACAGATGAAACAGAGCCAATAAACCTGAATGCGTTTCTATATAATGCGCTTTTCTTTAAGCAAGAGGATGTTGTCCGTTCTCCTGTACGCCTTTTTTCCTGAGCACAGATGTATTATCTGAGTTCTTTCTGCTCTCTCTGCTCCTTTATTCTTCTCTTACTTCCAGGCATAAATATCATGCTTTCCACATTTCCTTCAAATCACCAATCTCAGCCCAGAAACTGTAAGCAGAAGATATTTTGACTGGTGGTGACTGTGACCAATACAGGACAGCTGGCTTTCCTCACCTCTGCCCTGTGCCAGTTCTCTTCAGCGACTTCAATTATTGGTCAAAACCAGCACCCTATCACTTAAGTCCAAGAGGAAAACAATTTGAGGTTTAGAAAGAGAATTTCTTTACATCAATCCTTGATCCCCTGCAATGTTAAGACACAACCTTATTATGCTGATTATCATGGAAGATTTATGGTGGCTTAATATTTTTATAGCAATAGGCAGACATCAGCTTCCTGAAAGACTAACTTACTGTGTTTATGATTGTTGGTTATTGCAACTTTGACACCTTTGATTTCCTTCCTGTTTCTCTCTTTTCTCCGCTTTTATGAATTCATCCATCTGTATACTGAGCTAAACGCATCAAGCAGTAGTGCAAACTTCTCCCTTGGTCCCAATTCTTCAGTCCTAAGCAGAAGAGATATACCTAGTAAGGAAAATAAGTCTCACCTTCATCCTTTCTCTTAATTTAGTAGATAAAAGAATGCATTGCTTAGTTGAGACTCCCCCAATCAGAAAATTAATCAGTATTGGTACCTCCAGCCAGTGCCTTTCTACCCTACCAGAGAAGACTAATCAGGAAGGGTTACAGGAGCACAATCTATGGGAAAACATGCTGGAGCAAGTTTTATCTTTTACACTCTTGTCATCCTACTTACCTTCCTTGTAGAAAGTTACTGCCCTGATATATAGGTACACTAACCTTATTTCAAGAGCACGCTTTGAGTTCTTGTCTTGTTATTCTGACTTTCCTGCTTTCCTTGTCATCCTCATCTGCCCCAGTCTGACATGTTAGCTGTTAGTGCCACACGCAAGCAGTATGCTACAGATGTAATAGCAGATAATGGTCCCTAATATGGTAAGCTAAGCTTAACCATACCTAAGCTATTCATGGTAATGTTACTTATTGTCAAAGGCTTTGCTGTACCTTACTTGAAAGTGATGTTAAAGCTAATGGATGCTCATTGCATGATTATTCCTCATTTATTTAAGAATGAGCACTACATTTGCTTTTATCCAGACTTCCAGCATGACCCAAGGTCCTTTTGACTTTTCTGATGAATAGTGGTTAGATAGGGAGGTTGTTAAGTAGGTCTGAATTTAGGAAATGCACTGAGGCACATGTGGAAACATCTTCCCTACTCAAGAATAGATACGCTTTGCTTAATCAGCACATCTGCTTATCTTACAGCATATATAAATTGGACAGGCTGATCGGTGTAGATTAAAATTTTGTGTTAATTTTGTTACATATTCTTTACCTGCAGCTATTTTTTATTAGCTTTCCTTTCTCTTGTTTGACAGACTTAAATCCTTTTTGTTGTGCTTGTTAAAACATTTTGAAGTCCTGTATCTCTTCCTTATCTGAGTGACTATCATTCTCCCTATCACTTATTATTTGTATACTCAGTAGGGCAGACCAAATAATTTTAAAATACAAGTTCTTGTTTCCAAGAATCAACAGTAGTGTCTACAAAAAGATGCAATTATAGTAGAATAGCTCTTCACTTCCCATAAATAACGTTAAAAATAAAAAAAAAACCTGAATAACAGAATGCTTTTTCAAGACCTTTTCCAGCGAATTAAAAAGATTTTATGTACCTACAAAACCTAATCAGGGTACCAATTAAAAATCCATTTTTTAAAACTCAATTAAAAATTCAGCTTTGTTCTGGAGTAAGTAGATGTAAGTTTGCTTGAGTGTAATACACACTGCATCCATTTGACAAGAAGGGGAGAACAACAGGCTTGGGTGTGGGCTGTTTTCTTTAAGTGCAAATTGGCATGAATGTCCTGCATGTTCCTATTTTTTGCTTTAACATCAGTAAAATTTCACATTGAATTTGGGTCTGGTCCTCAAAATTTTATTTTTAGTTTTGAACAGTTTTGAAAAGTTCTATATGAAATGTAATTACCTTGAAATTTTTCTGGAACTGAAAATGCCATTATTCAAAATATGAATAATAGAAATAAATTGTAGTACTACTTCACAGCAAATGGAAAAAAAACCCTAAAGCTTATAATTAGAAATTATTTCATAACGAAATATCCCTCTATTCCTTCTAACTGGGACCTAAAAGAAGATATTTAAGCAAAAAATTAACTCTTCATAGTTAAATTTGACAAAGCTTCTGCTTTAGCAATTATACCATTTTCAAACCTTTGATTTAAGGCACTTTATCAAAGCTGACTGAATGTCTAAATTTAAGTAGCCATTTCAGCTTAAGAGTTTGCATCCTTTAGTTTGCTTGCAGCACGTTTTCAATACACATGCAAAAGGAAGAGCTAAGCATATTTTACTGTTATGAAAAAATGTTTCTAAATGTATGTGGCATCCTCCCTCACCTGATAACAAGTCACAAATTTAAGGCTTTGGTTCTTGTTTTTCTACCCACTGCTTATTGAATTATGTTTAGAATATTTTTTTTAATATATTTAGAAATATGGTATTTTTTCTGATCAAACTAAGGTGTCTCTTCTCTATTCTTACTACTGCCAAGTGTGTGATTTACACACAGTTTAATTATTCAGATGTTTATTATGTTCTACATAATGAAATTTGGACCCTCATATTTTCTTCCTACATGCTCAGTGCAGGCTGCAATTATAGCCACAGATATCTGTTTATTTGATGAATTTTGCTTCTTCTGCATAGTTTGATAAATATGGAAATAAGTCAAAACCTACTTTATATACAGTAATTAAAGTGAAAAATCTAGTCATGATGCAAATCCTTAATTGGACTCCAGGAGAGATATGCAGAATTTCTCTTTAATAATATGGGATGACTGGGGACAGAAAAACAAAGCACACTAAAATATGGTTTAGAAGCACAATTAATCACAAAATAGAAAACAACCAATTTAGCATAGCTCATTCAGTGACTCTCAAGGCTCAGGTAATGTTCTTTTAATCATCTGGCTCTAGTATTAAGGTTGTGTCATGTGCAGCTGAAATAAAACACAATATATGGGCTGATCTTCAGTGTGAAACGTTCTCTGGACTAATTTGTAAACACAGCCTTTTCACACTAAAATGCTCAGTCTACTTAATGATGTGTAAGTGAATGATCAAAGCAATATAAAATGGTTTTTAACTATTATTATTTAATGTATTAATTCATTAGCAGAAAGAAACCCTCTTGCAGCTGGTTGCAGGGAATATGGTTTTGTTGGCTATGTATAATTCATTTTGTTTTTTCTTTTTATTAAGACAAAGCCATTATTTTCACTGATGATGTTCCAAAGAAGAATATACTTGTTAAACGGTATTAAATTGACGAGTTATAGCAGAGCGCAGGTGGAGCTGGGATACAAGTCTCCAGGAAAGAGAAGTCTGTACGACCTAAGGAAATAAATGTTTACTTTCCAAGCTCTGAACATATATTGCTCTAATCAGCTAGAATTAGCCATCACTGTCACTTAATTTGACTGTAAAAATACTATTCTCCATATAGCTTTATGCAATATCCCATTAGGGGAATACGATCATGCTCTAATCAGAAGGTGTTGGATTTATTGTGCTGGTTTGTTTGAACTACAAATATAATTAATCTGCTTTTGCACTTCTCCTAAGTAAGAAATACCAGAATGACACTTTTGTCTTCAAATCAACTATAGACATCGAGTAGGAGCCAGAGGTCATCCCCCCACACTGCCATAATTATTGAAGCAAATATCTGCTTCAAAACCTAAAACGTTTTGTCGAGCGTTCAGCCTGCCTGACCTGGAGATGGCCACGGACCACACCAGAGGCTCTGTGGCTGGGACATGACCAGGAGGACCACTCTTCTGTTACCCAGATGTGCCCATTGGTAGAGACCATGACTGCAAGCTTCCATGCTGAGAGCAGCTGAAATTAGAGAGGCTTGATGTCCAGTATTCAAAATCACTGTTAAAACTCTTTCTAAGTAGGAATCCCAACTGTCTTTGACAGATAAAAGGAGTCCTATGCAATCTAGTTTCAATGTAGTCTACTCCTGACCACCCTGAGATGACCTGGCACCTCTTCATGCACCTGCCGTAAAACTTAAAGGCTTCAGAAATTCTTTTCTTTGAAGTGTCCTAATAATAACAGTCTAACCTTTGATGTTTCTTCCTGTACCACATGCTTGAACTTCTTCTAATCTAAACTGTATAACCTTCAATTGCTACACACAAACTGGTTGCACATCTTGAGAACACAACACTATAAACCTGATGCAAACTGTAGTAATGATGTTTTTATTTAATTTGTATTTAGCGCTTTATTTATATAGCACCATAAACCTGAATGCTTAACACACCAATTGGGCATTAACCATCCAGGCTGATTAGCATGGAGCAGAATTCACTTTCTGCAGCCCGACAACAGAAGAAATAAACAAATTTATGCAAAATAAACCTTGAAAGCAAATACAGTATTTTAGGACAGGATCCTTTTCACACCAAAAATCAGAGAGAAATTCTCTTTCCAATAGCTGAGAATCCCATCCAGAGACTATTTTTTGAATACATAAAAATTACTGGACCCTGAAGAAGTCAGGGAAAGTTATTTTTAAAAACCTTTCTTAGCCTGATCGTTACCTCAGGTTTCTGTAAGTTTTTACAGAGCCCTCTGAGAATGTCTGTCCAGCTCTGGTTTATGTTACTTCACAGATTTTTAATATTCAATAGTCCTTATCCCATGCAAATGTTTAGATCTAAAAAGAATTGTTTCTAGTCTCTATTTTTAACTTATACATCGGGGATGAATTTTATCCAAGATGTATCATTTATATAGCTCTGGGGAGAGAGAAAACACATCCTCCATGTAGCCCCAGTCCTGCAAAGGCTCATGAACATTCTGAACTTCCCTTGCTGCAAGCCATTCTTCTGAAATTGTGAGCATCTGCACAGTGCTGCTCCAGCATTATTTAAATTCCTGTCTTTCCTGTTAATCACTCTTTTGGGTGGTCACTTCCAGCTGACTATTTTTCACCTTATGGTTTTCCAAGACTTCAGGGCATTAGACGTAAGTCTTGCCCTTTGGTTGAAATTATTTTTTTTAAGATTACTTTAGGTAATAGTGAACTTTGGAGGAAAATTATTTTAGCAACAATTATTATTCATATTTTAGGTTAATGTGTTCTGTCCAGTTACTCAGAATCACAGAAAGGTTCTTTTTTTCTTCATAACTAAGACTAAGCTGGACATTTACAAAGAAATAATCATCACTGAAGGGAAAAGTCCTTCTGAGCACACCACTGAGGACAAACTGCCCACATGCATAAGGAAGGAGAAAATCTGCTTCCGGTCCTCGCTTCAGTTTCAATTTTGTTATCAAATGTTTGCAATGGATCCATACTGAGCTCAATTCAGCTGATCAAGGTTCAGTCAGATGAATTTGGCTCCCACTGCAAGATTAGAATCCAAATTTGTAAATTATTGAAATGAGAGCAGCTACAGTTACACTGATGTAACTGGTCAAATAGCTACAATAACATGGGAAAAGGTTTGGAGAAGGATGACAAGTATGAACAAAACTCAGTAACAGCCTGCAGATGTGGGCAGGTTAAATAAACTAAGCCTCCTGGAACTAGAAAAAAAATTACTTAGATGACTAACAGAGACATAGTAAATATCCATAATACCAAGAATGATGTGGTCAGGATACATGAGGAATGACTGCTTACTCTCTAGAAGAGTTCAGGGGCCATCAGATGAAACTTGTAAATGTCAAGTTCAGAAGAAAAATAGAGCATTCTTGATACACGGTGCATAGTTAGGGTAAGGAACTCTTTTCACTGGGAGGAACTGGGACTGCCAAAAATCTATATGGATTCAAAAAGCATCTGGAGAAACGAATGGAAAAGAAACTCAACAGGGCTAGTAAACGAAACATGACATTTCTACAAGCGGAAATCCCACAAGAAGCCTGGAGTGTAATTCTGAGAAGTATCACTGCACAGTTGCTCTTACAGTCTTCCCTAGGTATCTGTTGATGTCTGTAGTCAAGCACAGGATATTGGGCTAGATGGACCTTTAGCCTGACCCAGTGCAGACACTCCTACAGTTTGAAGAAACCTGTACAACTGTCTGACTCATTTCAGTATCTTCACCAATAAGGCAAGAGATGTGGATCATTATGAGAATAAGACAAACCTGAAGATAAGGCATATGGATGTACACAGAAAAAATTGGCATTGGAAGTCTCAAAGACAATGTTACTATATAATGCTGGAGCCAGACAGTCCACCTAAAGTTTTAGTTCAAAGTCTCCTACCTGGTTAAAAACCACATGTAGGCAAAGAAATGGTGGTAAACTTTGGGTTATTCATGTGATTTTGTCACATTTGTCTGACTTTTAAATCATCAAGGAGCATCTTAAATTAATATTCCTACGCAGAGTGAAAGTGTCACCGTCTGGCTATGCAGTGTATACTTTTGCACCAGCCTCCAAAGCGTTGCCCAGATTTGCCATTTGTTGTAAATTGATTTTCACTGGTGATGTTTTTCTACTGTCAGAGACTCCCAGAACTCGGTGCGGTATTGCAGGCACCATTTCACATAATAAAGGCATTAGCACCTCCTTGGTTCCAAAAAAGATATCTCTCTAGCCTGAAATTACTTTTGCCGCTGTATCACTTTACAAGCTCTTTTCTAATTTGCTACCCCCTATAATTCTAGGTACTTTTCAGTCTGACTGCTTTGTAAGTATCTCCTTCTATTATGTAAAGTGGTTTCTTTTCAGATTCTAGATTGTAGAGCTACTCAAAGTGAACAAAATTTTTTCACTCACATTTTTCATTATGATGTTACACTTAAACCATTTCTTATGGGAACTTAATAATATTCTGTAGCTGATTAGAGTTTAAAAGGTCTACATTCTTCTTTCAAATATGTACCAAAAGCTCCTATTGACTGACTTCAATTAGCTGAATTGATTTCAATTCAACAGTCTAAATTCATTCTTCATCTAACTCTACTGAAGTCTAGTGAGCCAAATATTGTGTGACACAGCTGAATTTCACATCCAAACCCAAAGAAATATTTTGATGTTGTCCATTACACAGATGAAAAAAAGAGAAATACTCCACACTGAAAACTGAGTGGAATGCATACACTGACCTATACAGAAGTTTAAACTTGATTAGGTTAGTCCCTACATCATATAACTATAAAAATTCTACTCCTAGACCTAGTGATTACCACTGTGAAGTTCTGGAGTGGAGTCATATCAACAGTAACTCTCCTTTAGGCTTCAGCAGAGGTCAGGGTTTCCCTACACATCTGCAGAATAACAGCATTGTGTTTATTTAAAGAAACTCAAAAATAAAAATAAGGCAATTTGGAAGCTTTCCAAGAGCAAACAAGTTGGGCAGGAAGATGAAAATAATCCAAGAAAACAGGAAGCAAGGCAAAACTCAGAGTATTTACATCTTTTACATACGGAGTTTGGAAATCCAGGTGGTTTCTGTTTTGTTCCTATTTGTTTCAGATATTGAAATATCCAGATGTCAGTACAAAAATGTACTTCAGAACTATAACTTTTTAAAGAAATTGAAAGCTACTTTCTATTTTACCCTTTAACTGACACTTTGTCACAAGCATAATCAGTTAATACAGTAGTAGAAATAATTTGCTTTTTTTACACTTTTGCTATTACAATTTCCAGGGTTCAACCTAACTTATAATGGAAGTCAGCTTGTTGAGTGATTTCAGAGGGTTTTGGATTAGCTCCAAGTTAGGATGCATTTTTTTTTAGTAATACAGCTAGTATATATATGCACTCTCTCTCGGCTGATTGGCCGATTGACCTACTTCAGGACAAGAATAGCTGTTACAGGTAAAACCAAGGTTCATCAACTGGAGTATCTTATTCCAAGAGTGGCTGAGGGTGGGTGCCTGAGGAGAGAGGATAGGAATAGTCATTTGTTGCACAGAGACTTCCTGAACCACTTCCTGAATACTGAAACAAGTGTTTCTAGCTCTCAGTAGTGTTTTTTTCTATTAAATTGTCCCATCAGTTGATAAACACCTATAACATTTAGCATCTGGTGGCAAAAAGCTTCACAACTTAACTATGTACTGTGTGGAAAAGTATTTACTTTGAGTGATTTTGAACTATCAACTGATATCATTTGCGCTCTTCAATTCTTGGATGTTATAAAATAAATGTTATGGTATTTCAATAGCTGGTGCTTGGTGATTTTATATGTAATTTCTCTCCTATAAAGGTGCCAATGTATGTCAGTTAGTCAGTTTTTAAAAGGATATTCCAGACATAGAGATAATATGCAATTGATAATATTGTTCTGATTAAGTAAGCTGAATTAAACCATGAAGCACAGTACCAGCCAGCCAAGAAATTGGAAGGATTTGATATTCCTGTTTCAACCACTGATCTATACTAAAATTGTCAAGCATTACTCTCAACACAACACCGAGGAGAAAAGGTAAGTCTTCTTCAGATGTGGCTCTGGGTTCAAGAGCCAAGAAACATCGCTTGAGTAATAACATTTCCAGAACAAGTGTCTGATGAACACAGAGAATCACCTCATCTGTTCATAGAAACAAATCTTGTTTAGAAACTGGACAGCCTGTCTTACTATTTCAATGGAATGAAGTTGTTCCACTAGGTCACATTGAACTAATCCAATGCCACAATGGCAAAGCTACTAATGCATAAATGTAGCTACACAAATAATTACTATGACTGCAAACACAAAAAAGAAAACAGCATCCTTCCTCTGCCAAGTAGGAATAAAAAAAGTCTTAGCTACTACAGTTCTAGTCTTTTATGACAAAAACCTATTACCTAATAAGTGCTGCCTGCCAGGAGATAAAAACAGCAATGTTCATGTCTTTAAAGATTTTTTTCAAGAAAGAATTTTGGGTTTTTCTGCAATTCTTAGGATTTCTCTCTTATATTTCTATTATAGACTAGTCCTTGTTGAGAGGTACTAGAAGTTAGAGTCACTACAAGATTCAGTAGCAAACTTTGCTACCACCAAGCCTAAGGTTTGAGGAACATAAGGGGACACACTGTACTAAATTATGGGGTTGCCTGAGATTTCACCTCCCACATTTTCTCATTTGTCCTAACCTAGACACATCATTTCAGTCTTGTTCAGGTATGTTTTTGCCAAGTCAAATGAATTAAGAAAGAACTCATCAGTGCCAGCTACAAATAAGACATCACTATATGTTATCAGTATACTAAAACTATAATGACATCCGATTCCACAGCAATTCTGCTAATATCTTCACATATTCATTAAGCAAACGGGCACTCTGAAGAAAAAAGAAGTGTCTATAGATGTTAAGATTAGTCTCATTGGAGCTTGTTGAAGACAACACTTGAACATGTATTTTCACACAAACAATGAACAATGATGATTTACAATTTCTTGGAAGGATTGAACAAACCCCTTCACAGGCAGTAGAAGTACTTTCCCTGGCCAGTAAGAGGAAATATTCAGAATAGATTCTTTGTCCCAAAAGAAGAACTTACTTTCTCTTGAAGAGAGTATATTAAAGCTAGAAAATTAAAACACTAATTGTCTTCCCCACTCCTTTCCACAGCAAAAAAAAAAAAACATTCCAGATAAACATTAAGACTATGATGTTTCTCACAGAATTCTTGGATAAGCAGAGTGATCATCTACTTGCTTTTGGATTGAATATTCAAGCAGAAAGAAGTCATCATTTGCATGAAATAATGCAATTGTCTGAAAACTAAAAAGCGGGCATTAATGTGTTCCAACTTAGAATATATTTGAGTATAACTATGTCAGATATTTTTATCAAAATAAAATCTTTTATCTTTTATTCATTATTACTATTATTATCAATAATAATAAATAATAAGTCAGAGGACAACTGTAATGGGCTATTTCTGTCTGCTTTACAGGAGGTGACAGTAAACCAGGGGTACATAAAATAAAGATTGCAGAATGCAATGATTTTGATTAGAGCTTTGATGAGCTGCTCAGCAGATATGGGAAATCCAGACCATGAAGATCTACCAGTCTTTATTAAAAATCCATACAAAACTGTTTGCATTAAGCTCTCAGTGTCTTAACCTCAAAATAAATATAAGTTCAACAGTTTTTCTTCCCCATTGTGGACAGTGTTAGAATAGAGAAAAATTTCCAATTCACAAAGACAGTATGACAGAACCGAACACATCTGGGTGTGCTGCATTCCTAGTGCACCTGGAGTACTTCAAAACTCTATTATCAGAATTTATTCTTTTTTCTTGGTCTGTCTTCTCCTCCTTTAAAGTCTGTTCTCCATCCCCTTGAAGACAAGGGGATCCCATACATGCCTGACTATGGAAAGGTTACAGATCCGTATTTATCTTGCTTCCCATACACAGAGTTCATGAAGCTCTGCTCATGCAGTACTTCACACCTGAGAAGATACACCAGTCATTATCTAACAGCTCACCATTGGAGTTTACTTCAAACAGTATATTCTACCAGCTTAGTTATAAATGGGGTTGAAGTACCCAATCAAGATGAGGGGCTTCCATCAGGCAATGACTAAAATTATTTAAACTTGAAGCTATGGCAAAGCAGTCTCAGAATTTAGCAGAGCCAGAAGAATTAACACTATGTGAAGTCATAGAAAGCAATAACACAGAGGCTTTCTATCACCAGTACTGCTGAGCAATCACAGCAAAATGAGAAGAGATGGCCTTCTAAACTTAGGTAGGTGAAGTGGTAAGAACATTGGTGCTTTTAGAGATACGATTTACAACTATTAGTATGCTGAGGTTCTTAAGAGTCTGCTTCCTTAGAGACAGAAATACATATTAAAGTATAATTAAAATTATACTACAGCTTTCATACCCCAATCACTTATTCTCCCTTCCTGGATCCTAAACTAGAAAATAAAATGATGCTATTTATTCTCCAGACTCCTTTCCTTATTCTCAAGCTGTCTCTTATATACAGTCCAAGACCAACATAAAAGACATGGGTTTAGCCATAACTGGGAAAGGAGGATTGACTGGCTCACATCCTGAGGTCTTACCCGGTTCTATAGCTTTATGATCCAGTTCCTTAAGGGAATAAAACAGCTAGTTTTCTATCAAAACTAATGTTCCAGTAGACGCTAAGTCCCTAGACAGCAGCAGGTCAGAATATTACTGCAAAGAATACTTCTGCAAAATGATAAGCTTGTTGCCGATACCTAGGGCCCAGATCTAAACAGAACATAAATCACCTAAAATGAGTCTTAAACAGAATGTAAACACCCAGAAGTCATGACCTGTAAAAACCTCTGCAGAGTTGCTATCGAGTGCTCCAGCTCATACATTTTTTTCCATACCTTTAAAACTAGTAATAAATTACTTGGAAAGTCTCTGTCTGAACATGCACAGAACTTCCTCTTGTTTTCATCTAATTACAAGCAGCTTGGCACAACTCCCATTCTTAAATCCAGTGGAGATACTGAAACCAGTCATTTCTTCCCCACTGAGGAGGGCTGGCATTTGCAGAGCGCAAGTTAACCAGGCTTGAACTCCACAACATTTCTGCATGACTGCAGCAGCTTGATTTCAACACACAGCTAGGGAAAGAGCCTATCTGGGGCACTTAGAAGGTAACATCCTAGAAGACATTCAGACTGAAAGCCAGAAAGATCAGGTTCAAATCCTACCTGACAAGGGGTGATGCGTTAGAAGCCTGGTAAGAAGAGGACATGCAAATAGCCTACCTACAAACTCCTCTGAACTGTGATATTCTCCATCTTTTTTGCTGAAGATGTGCCACCAGTCAGAAAACAACATGAACAACTATTTGAAAATAAAGAAGAACCCAAAAGGGAGCATTGGAGAAAATAAGCAATCCTATTTGCAAGAAAGACAGAGCAGGGCTGGCCACCTGTAGGATGTGGCTAGTTGGCTTCTGTTGACTAGTAAAGGATTAATCTGCGCTGGAGCAAGATGGATTTTTGTCACTGAAATATGAATGCTATTAAGTTTGTGACTGATGATATGCTAATATTAAAGGCTGATTTTCCTCTTTTCATCATGTTGCCCTTACAGTGTAAATGCACATATCCTATCTCATTTTAATGCAATAAAGACAGTTTTGAAAAAGAAATGCATTAATTGTGCCTGAGGTTAGGTTTCTAATTGAAATTTAGAAGCTCCAGGAGAAGCTTAGGGCTAAAGGGCATTTTGTACATGAAAATATTTTCCTCCTTTGGCCAGCTAGTCAAAGTGGTGAGCTTGTCTGATGAACCATCAGTGCACTCTCCTCAGAATACAGACAGCATGTGGTTGAAGAGTCCCTGTCTCGCTGTCTTTCCCTGCCAAAGAGCAAGCAGATATCCAGAATCTACTGCTGAGACGTGATATTTTCCTTTTAGAATAATTCATCAGGAATTAAGGAGGATCTTTAATCTTCACCAACACATGCTTTATAGCCAGTCCTTATCTTCCACAATGTTCTTAAAGTCACCAATACACAGAGTAAGTCAATGTATTTAACAAGGAAATACTATTTCTGTAGAAAAAATTTCCTTGATTTTTAATAGCCTCTTCTTGGACTTCCATTCAAATGTACACAATAAAGTTTTCTATGAATCTGCAGGTATATCAGAACATTGATTTTAATAGCCATTGGAATGTTTCTACCTTTTATAATTTTTTTTAATTAATCTGCATTTCCGCTGTAAACCAAAATAATGAGACTAAGAAGAGCCAGTGTTGTATTTCCTTGGAGCTCTATTTCCCATTCCCATCTTCTTTCTTTTCCCACTATGCCCCTATCAGAAAATGGAAGCAGCAGTTCCTGGCTGCAGAGGTCCGTGAGGGAGGCAGGTTGATCATACAAAGGGTAGGTATGCTAGACAACAAATTACAGACACTATGAGGCATCACAGTGATATTTTAGATGAAAACATTTGGGGATGAGGAAGATGGTGTCAAAGCCATGCTAGATTTTTTGTTTGTTTATTTTAAGAAAAGTAAGAGAAATACGGCAGTGTAAATTTATAATAAAAAAATCTGTAAAAAGCAGCTTCAGCAGAAGGTATATCAACTCTCTGTAGATCAGGGGAGACAGACACCATCCTCAGTCCATGTCTTAACTCCCAGGCAGAAAATTGTACTGCACACTGAGGATCAGATACAGTCCCTCTGTTTTACAGAAAAGTCTCTCTGCTGTATTGTGTACATGTTTGCCTGACCTGGCCGTAGGACAGAGCCACATGAACAGAGGTCTGAGGAGCAGTGCAAGAGATCAGACCAGCCCCGGAGCAGGAGGTGGATGATCTGTCTCCAAATGGTCTCCAAACAACAAAAGTCTGACTTGGTTTTACAAATTTCCATCAGGGAGGTTTCTACACATACCCTGATATGTTGTTCCTTGTTTCACCATCCCAGCAACTAGAATTTGTTCCTTAATATTCAACCCAATCTCTCCTTCCTGTAAATATCAGCCAATTTTGAATAACGGCTACACAGAAGTAACAATGGATGGCCTTTTTTTTTCCCTATAACTTCTCTGTCCCAAAACACCAATGAGGCCTCTTGTTCTCCTCCTTTTCATATTAAAGAAAATAAATTATTACAGCTTTTCATTGTAGGTGACACTTGCTGTCCCTGCTTTTGTTTGCTGTTCTTTCCTCTGAATTCCCACCAGTTTGCTTCCCTGTCCCATAGCATGGCCAGCCAGGGCTGGATGTCATGCAGCAATCACCTTTCCTTGCTCACAGACAAGTGGCCTGCTGGAAACATCGGATCACACTGGGATGGCATCTTCACTTTTTGCAGAATCATTGCATTGGTTTAGATTTTCACCAAGACACCTAAAAATTTGCAGACCCTTTCCTGCAGTCCTGGTAATCAGGCAGACATTTCTATTGTCTGCATGCATTGACTACTGAAGGGCAGCACTCTACACTTGTCCTCAAATTGAGATGTATTTGTCCACAAATATAAATTGTGGATGGCTAGTTTCTCAATGTCTTTTAAGAATTTCTGCTTGTTTCTATTTCATGTCAGAAATAAAAATAGTGGATATAAAATTGCACATGTTCAACAATGCTTGATAACAAGGCACTGAGCATTGTAGAAATGAGCATATTTGATTTAATCAAAATAAGTGTTGTAGGAAAATCACGTAGGTTTAATTTTTGAAAAGCTATTAAGTTTCAAATTAAATGGAAGATTAAAATAAAAATGAGCTTTAGCTGTAAGTGGAGGCTAAATTTGGTCAATTTTTGTTGTTTATCTGTGCATAAAGTCCTTGCATTTACCATTTGACAAATCCTCTAATAAAATACTTGCTGCAATCAGGTGAAGTAGGTTATTAATGGTTCTAAAAAAGATATACAGGATTGCCTCATCCTGAGGCAATTAAGTCTGTGAAGTAAGTGTGTTTAATATCTCTGGGGGCCTGACTGGAATGAAACAGGTGATCTTTCTACAATTGCCATTGTTTCACTTAAAATTTTTTTAATTTTGCTTGTTTTTAACTGAAGAATGACTCCTTGCTTTATATCCCCTTTTTTAAGACTCCAGTCTGGGGACTTTCAAAGGCTGCATTTGCCACATCAAAAGCAGAGTGGTTAAATTTTAACCAGCACTGAAAGCAGCATAGTTTCACATGAAGGCCTAGCATTCCCCATGGGAGAGGGCACTCCATATTTATCCTCAGTCTCTTGACTCAGGTGTTGTTGTGGTGTTGTCAACCCCCACGTTAGGTCAGGGCAGTCCAGACCTCCTTGCCTTGCGCCAGCTCCCCAATAGTGGGTGGTTTGCTCACACCACACACCTGCTACCTCCGTGTCTCTTCATCTTCCGTGCTCCCCCGAGAGACTCAGGGGCTGGGGTGGATGAAGGCACGGGGAGCTGAGTCACCACACACACAGCCTTTCCACTCAGCTCTCCAACATGTCTTTGTTTCAAAGAAATGCTAACTTAAATACAGACCTCAACTCTTGCTTACAGATCCCCAGCTTCAGGTACTTCAGTTTGGAAAGCAAATACTTTACCGCCATATGTTTTCTGAGGGATACTTTGTGTATACATCAGGGTGCTGTTTGGCCCTTTGATATAAAATCTTGTAATTTTCATTTCTCCTTTTTTCCTCTGCTGTGTTCTTTTTTCCCTGGATTTATTAATGGGGATGGTTTGTGGAGGTATGGTTAATTACCAGAGCTTATGGCCTGCTGTGATTGAAAGCTGATCTCACCAGTTTGGGGTCTGCGTTATATTTATTCTGTATGTAATTAAATCTGAATACCATAACTATGCATAATGTTGGAAAATAATGATAACTTTTTTTTTAGTGAAAGCACATCTGAAAGGTATTTTCTTCCTGCAGTACTGAATTTCTACAAAACACTCTGCACTTTACACACACACAAACAAGCAAACAGCCAAAAGGCCAAAAGGGGCATTCCAGTCTATGATTTAGATGAAAACAAATGTTTGTTTATCAGATCTATGTGATCCATTAAAAATAAAGAAGGAATTCAAACAAACTGTGATCAAGGCTATCCATATATCTTGGGGTATTCGTAACATCACAGACACACTAAAGGCATGCCGAGAAGTGCCAACACAGCAGGGTGAACATGAACAGCACATCCTGGAAGCAGCAGCATCCAACTGAACACAGGAGATTTGGCTTTTGTCCCTCAAATAAAACAAGTTGTGGGAGGCCAGGCCACTGCTCTGACTACAGGGATCAAAAATTCTCCTGATTTCCTTACCTAAGGAGCGGAGACCAGACCAACATGGGAGAGGAGATCAGACACTATTTACACTGAGGTAAATCAAGCAGAACACTGCACAGCTCACTGGACCATACCAGAATTAGGACAGACATATCATATCTAGAGGCTCAATTTTTTTTCTCTGCTACAAATAAATCTGAAGTCTGCTGAGGCCCTTGTTGCTCACCAGTGTGACAGGGGTCTGAAATTAGAGGCCTCTAGAATATCCCTAGAATATCAGAAATCTTCGATCTGGAAATTTATCTCATTGCCTCTATAAATAGCTGATGTTCAGAAAAAAAACAGTTTGGTATCTGATCTAATGTGGTAAATGATACAGTCAGTAACATTCAGAAAACGTATGTGCAAGCCAAAGCAAAAATAACTAAATCAAATCCACAGTCTTCTCCATAGCAAAGCAAGCAAATCCTAGGGCACACCAAGCAAGACAAGGGTGACACAGTAACAAGGAGATTACCTTTAAGGTTTAGGAAAAGTAACAATGTAGAAAAAAAAGAAGAGCATCTTTTCCTAAAGAATAAGGGCATAGCCCCTCTCCCTAAAAATACTGACTGTGGGGCAAGAATAAGTTAAGTAAAAGTTCATTAACAGCCAACATATGTGAAGTAAGGAATTTCCCAGTAAAATCCTTTTAGAGGAACCTTGCTGTCTAGAAAAGACCTTTTGATTTGTCATCCACCCAAAATAGTAAGGAACAGACCTGCCAGTATGAGCTACAGAGAACACCACAAATAAATCAAATACAAAGGCACTACACTACTAACAACTTTGGGTTTTTGAAATTAAGCCATTGTACCCAGTGCCATGGCCTCTAAAGGAATGCTCTTCAAGAAATGCATCAGCAAAATTGTGTTTCTGCCATAGCAGCAGCCAGCCATTTTCCCTCCTCAGCCAGTGGCAGATGTGTAACCAAGAACCAAGTGTAAGTACTCGGTCAGTCTCAATCTGTGGATCAGAAAGCAAAGTGAAGCAGTCCTTGTGGGACAAGATTAACTGTGCAGGTGTCAGCAAGGCTGTTTGCACCAACCATCACCAGCACTTTAATGAAAACAGATGTACCAGCTACTACTTTTCCAACAACCTCAGTTTCATGTGGCAGAGAAGCCAACAGTGGCTCAAAAAACATTAGTATCTCTACCAATGCAACTCACCACAAAATTCAGCAGAAATTGTGCATTGAGATTTGCAGTTGCTTTTAGCTACATCTGTGGACTGTGTGGACCTGGGGTGATAATTATCAAAATAAGTTCTTTGCTGAACTGCTACAACTCGTGACTCTCTCCCTCTACAAATTGCCTAAAAATAGATGACCCAGGAATTCTGCTGGGGTTTGGGGGGGGGTGGGGTGTCCTCCAGAGCCACCAGTCTTTGACCACTAAGTTTTGAACTATACTGATTTATGGTGATTTGACAAAAGAGGTTACTCTTTACCAAACTCATTATCGGCCTTGGAATCAGGAGAAAAACCTGGAAAGGACAACCTGTTCCTTGCAGCCTATGGAACTCAGGAGCATGCCCAAGGTGCAGCTTGCAACCTATGCCATGATCCTCATCGTGACTGTCTTAGGGCAAGGTGCAAGCACAAGCTCTTTCCCATCTCCTCTTCATTGGTTTCATCATGGCATACATCAGCCACGTCTGCTCTCTGGGTAAAGAGAAATCTGGACCTCAGGGAATGTCAAGTGGAATATTTGCCCTATAGGTTAGACATATCCTTTGGGTGATGAGTTCATGAGGGGACAGCAGCATATGAGAAGCACAGCACATGATTACCGCTTCTATTACAGTAGGTCTGGAGAGCTCTGTTTCAGGACACCATCAGCTGTCCTATCTATGTAGCCAATGCTTTTGCCCCAGCTACTTGCAACACCTCAGGGTGGCATTGCACTGTACTAGAAGAGAGCTCTTGCTTCACAGTTTTTCTTTCTAATTGGAGTTCTCTAAAATTTGTAATCAAACACAGAAAGGAAGTTTCCTCTTTTTATAACTTCAGATTTTCACAGTTTTATTTTTTTGGTGGTGAACATGTTGAGATAATCTTATTAAACAACTTATGATAAGTAGTAGTAGAGAGTTTGAGGATTCCTAATCCCAGCTACACTACGTACCATCCAGTATCGTGTTTTAATCTGCCATTTTTCACACAAGTAACAGTAAACCAGATTTTCTGCTTTGTCACATAGGAGTACTTACCCACCAAAAAAATAAAAAAGGAGCCCCTTCCCATGGATGTCTGTATATGTAAAATCCAAATTGCAAGACTATTTCCTAGACAGAAAGCTATGAGATTTTGTAAGATCAATGAAAGAATAAATAAGTTCTTAATATATGAAAGCAACAATGCCAGTATCCATCCTCCATAATAATAATAATTGCATCAATTGTAGGGCTTAGCTATGAGTTATACAGACAATTAATACATTTCTGAAAAATTGTAGCCAGAGGAAGAAAAAAAAAATTAATTAAGAGAAAATCACAAATACACTGAAAGTCCCTCATCATCACTGCTACCTTGCATGCAATAATTATGTTGTCATTTGTGCTCAGGGAGAACAAACAAGAAAAAGACACACATCCCTGACTCCTCCAAAGAAAATGTTTGTTCAAGAAACACCAAGTAGAAAACATTTTAACAAATCTTATTGTGCCCAAGAGAAGCTGTAAGCAGCACAGCAGACATTTACACTTGCCAGAACTCCATTCTAAACGACCTATTCAATACAAATGACTGTCTGGCATCGTAATTGCTGCACTGCTCGTGTGCTTGTGTTCATCTTCTTAAAACATATGCATGGCAAACTTTTCAGAATTAAATTATCACAGGTAAAATTTGTTCTTTCTGTCATATAGCTAGTGTCCTGGATATTTTCACAGAGCAAATTGGACTGAGATCCCTAAATTCTACTGCATTTTGTTAAAAAACTGGATGTTTCCTGGTAACTGAAGGTAAATGACTGATCTTGAAGCCTTCATATAATTAAATATGAAAAGAAACAACATGCTGATGAGTCATGCATATGGTATTTATTTTATACAGCATTCCTCCCAATCTAATCTGCTTCTGAATTAGCAATCTGTTAAAATATATGAGGTTGCTCATACCTACATCTTATTTCAGCTTCTCTCAAACCCAAAATGGCAATAATGCATTGATTTAGGTTTCAGGCTTATTTTTATATAGTAATCTCTATGACTGAGGCTGCTAGACTCATCTTTTTGTTACTTCTTTTAATGAAAATTGAAAAGTTAATGCACAATTGTGCAACAAGCAGGAGGGGAAATGCTGTAGCAAAACCCATACCCACCAACCCATGAAATACATGAAGCTTTCTTCACATCCACTGTTTAAGCAGAACCCCCACAATGACTTCATTGAAGTGTCTGCATAAGAACAAATGGCATAATATCTCAAACCTTAAAAGATACAATATGTTTGCAAATTATTTCCATAAGTATGTTAGTAATTGAAAAAAAAAAAAAAACACTTAAATCAAAGCAGAGGAAAGAGTGGGAGTTCTTCACCAAACAGCTTGTCTCCCAGTAGAAAGAATGTTTTCAGGTTCATATAAGCAAAAAATAATTTTAAACTCTAAAGCTGTACCCAGTGCTACCAGGTGGATATATCTGGAATGCTCATGGGAAACACTTGCATGACATCTAAATTGCAGGGAAGAGCACTGTGGAGTTGTGTTCTGCTTTCCATTAGAAGGAGCTCCCTCCATATTTCTCACCACCCCCTGCATTCTTCCTCCAATACATTGAGAAATCAAGTCCCAAGATAACATATTTTTTTTCTCAGCCCCCAGTTAAGAAAAAGCTTTTTGTTTGATTTCAGAGACAGGCAGGTGTAAAATCAGTTGAATTTTCAGCATTTAGACATGTTCTGAATCTTGATCCTAGTGATTTGGTGGGTAGAATAAGTAAAATTAAGAGGCCTGGACATTTCAAATTAAAATACACCAACGTTCAGAGCCGGTAGCAGCCACACTGATTTCAAAAGTTAGATCCTTACTTGTTTTGCAAGTCATTCCACAGTAAAAGGGTTTCTTAAGCTGGGAATGTCCCTGCACCTCAGGACATGGTCCAAAACCAACTCCATGATGCACACATTAGTTGGGGACCTCAAAACTCCAACTCCTAGTTGGACTTCCAGTACCTAGTCCTCCTACTTTGAAGAGTTCACCCTTTCACTTAGCTTGCCCTTTATTTGTTAGCATGGTAAGTACATAAATACATAAGTAATACTTAAAATGCTCCCTCTGCTGCCAAAGCCTTCCTCAGTATCCTCCAATCTGGTGCCACTTTCTGGGAGCAATGTCAGAGGAACTGGACATAATCTGAGCCTCTTCCCCTGGAGCATACTGATGCTGCAAGATTGAGTTCTTTGACTTTACTTTTCTCCAGTGCCAAACCTGACATTTCACTTACCTACAATATATGGGATATAGCTAGAGAGATTGAATAATTACTCTTCTGCCTCAAGGCAGGATCCCCACACTCGCATCATCCCTAGCAGAGGCTTATCTGGCTTCTCCACCATGGATAGTGACCCCAAAATCTCCCTACGTCAGTCCCAGCACCAGCTCTCCTTGCAGCTGGAGACCTTGATCTACCTCTTGCCCAAACCCCCTTTGCAGCAGCTTAAGACCACTCTCCCTTCTGCTGTCTACTCTGCAGAAAGAAAGTGTTCAGTCCTTTTCCTTATCAATAACTTTTTTCTATATTCAGAGCTTCTTCTAAGCTTTGTCGTCTCTACACTCAGTCTGTTTTATGTGCTGTCTTTTCTCACAAATCTTGTCCTAGAGCTGTGCTCAAACTTGCTGATTTCTTGTACAAGTTCCTTATTTTCCCTCACTTATAGCCCAAGGCTGAACTACCTACCAGTAACCTTCTGGTTCTCCCATCACTCTTAGCAGGAGCATTCAAAAGGGAAAAGCAGTGCTCTTTCATATATACAGCCATGGGCCAGGGACACAGGTGATGTAAACTAGCACAGGTCCAAACCTAAAAAAAAGGGCCACATAAATTCAGAGGAGGTGTGGTAGTTTACTTTGCTGTTGTTTTAGGAAAGATGCCATAGAGAGCAAGACTATGCCTTCCCTTTCATTTGTTTCTGTATGAGAAATTTAGAGGTTTGGAGTTGGGGAGGGGGGAAGGGACGGACGGGACACGACACTCATTAGGAGATTTTGGTGTTGATGAATTAAAGAATCCCTGAGAGGTGCTCCTGGGTGTGTAGAGGACAATTTAGTATTGTCTTCCTACTCTGATGAGTTTCCTAAAGTAAAACAAATATCACCGTGCTATATCCCCCTAGAAAAAAGGCTGCTTTCCCACGCGGAGAACGGTTTCCTTACTGAAGGTCCAAGGGCTGAAGAGGGCCTGCCCCGAATCGGTCACTCTGTAATGTTTAGGAGGCAGAGGGTCCCTCCTGGGAAATAAAGTCCTTGAGATCGCTGCTGCGCCAGAACGCTCCAAAAGCCATCAAAGATAGAAAGTCAAATGCAGCGTAGATCGCCTTACTGATGCTGCCCAGCCCCAAGAGCACATGGGGGGGGTCACATCGCCGGGGCTGGGGCAGGGGCTGGGGCTGGCGAGAGGGACCGCCGCCCCGCCGGGGCTGCCCGGAGCCTCACTGCACGGCCGCGGCGGATCCTCGGTGGCGGAGCCGAGACTCCCGCGGGCGGGCGGCGCGGGGAAGGACCGCGGTGGGCGAGGATGAAATACGGAGAAAAGTGCATCTCCCTCCTCGCTCACAAAAAGTTGACATCAACTCAGTTGAAAAGTAGGTTAATTAGTAGTGTCTGACAGAGCTCCCCAGCAGCGACTTACTTCAGGTGCCGCACATTACTGCTACTCTGCTGAAAAAGGCTTTGTTTCACCTAGCTTTGTAGCCTCGAGTGTCTGAATATTGATTAACTCTGGGTATTTGATTTCTTTGAAATACACTCGCATTATTCCAATAAACTGCATCCTTTAATCGAGTTATTTTTTTAACGTAATTAAAATATTAATAGCACTTTACTACCAAAAATATGACTCTTGGCAATGAAATAATTTCTCCTTTTACCATCGGAGCTCGCCGATGTCCCTTAGCGAGGGGATGCGGTTGCTGGGAGGAACTGGACGTGGTCAGCAAACTCCCGCGCAGGGATCTACCCCGGGCAGAGCTTTTTTCTCATAGGAAAGACTGAAATATTTACATTCCTGAGAGGGTCCTGTTGAGCTCGGCCGAGCCCCAGCCTCAGATCTGGACATTTGAAGCTAGAAAACCGTCCCACTTCCGAGGATGTCGGGGGAATCGCCCCGGACCGGAGCAGCCTCCAGCCCCGCTTGGCCCCGCAGGAGGGTGTCGCGCTGGCGAGGCTCGACTCGTGTCGCGATAGACATACTGTCGGGGTGCAGGTGAGAGGTGCTGCCAGGGCGGCTTCCTGGCCATGAGGGGTGCGCGGGCGCGCACGGTGGCCGGGCTGCGCCATCCCCAGCCAGGCGAGCAACGCGGCGCGGAGCCTTGTGCCTAACGCCAACCCCGGGATGCGCTCAACTTTTCAAAGGCCTCTGGTACAGTTACCATATTTTTTTTCCTTTTATTAATCGAGTGAGGACGCGCAGGAGAAGACATGCAGGGGTAATCGTGGGATTAAGCATGGGAGAAATAAAGAGTAAGTTGCTGCTCGTTCATTCCCGCTGCTCAGGCGCTGCTGCACACAGCTACTCAGTACTGAAGTATCCTACGCAGCAAGTTTCTCTCTCCTCCTGTGGTTTCCCTGAAAGTCTGCTGAAAGGCACCCCTTTCCTCCTGATCCCCAGCAGCCAGAGAAATCCTGCCTCTGCCCCACGCCCGCGTTTTAACCTGCCGGTTTTCCCCCTCAAGAGCTCTGCCCAAGTTTGCTGGTTTGCTCTCCACTTGTAACGACACTTAGCAGGGCGCAGCTCCTCTCGGAGGAGGAAACCTCGCGGCGAGATCCCCCTGCGCCAGATGGGATTGCTATTTCAGGCCGCGCAGGCAGTGGCCAGGGCCGGCGGAAGCCCCCGCAGAAGGACAACCTTTGAAGCTCCGCGGGAGGGGGCGGAAGAGGGGTCGGGACACGGGGTCCACTCGTGGCCCCAGGGAGCCGGGGGGTGATTGCGCCTCTTTTAACAAAGAGATCGCAGCCCCTTCAGAGACCTCCTCCTCCAAAACTGGCATGTGGCGCAGAAGCCAGGAGCAGGGCTCGGCTGTACCTGCCTTTTCTGCTTAGCGTAAGGCACCGCTCTGGTGTGGAGACAAGGGCTCATCAGTTGCTCACTTCTGAAGCCCTGGGCCCCACATTGATGCGGTTTTATCTTCCCGGTGCTCCCTGTAAAGCCAAGCAAAATCAAACCCAGTTGTCTTGATCTGATCCAAAAGATGTACCAGACCAACTCCGATCTCAGCAGAAATGTCCTTGTTTCAATTTCCTCTTAAGTCTATTGCTTTTTCTTCCCAGGCAGGCAGTCGTGCAGCCACTGTTTTAATGTGCGGGGTGAACTGTAAGGTCATCAGGGCTTTCCTGTGCTCTAGGAAACTTTATATTTTGTTTGTTAGGGGGTGAACGAGAGAGGTGCCCAGCCAATCCCTCTCCCATTTAAATATTTGTAAATTAGACCCTGCCTGTTGACTTTACCTAGCTATGTCGGGGCGGGGTTACAGGAAAGTGCATCTTCAAAACAAACGAACAAACAAACCCCACAGATAAACAAGTTTAAAAGAGCTCCAAAACCCCTCTTCGTGAGAAAAAAAAAATAAAAAATAAAAAAGTAGAAAAAGAAAACAAAATAGATTCTCCTTCAAACGGCCAGGTTGGGAAGGCTGGGGTCTGCTCTGCTGCAATTACAGACTGGTCCGGGCTATTTATACCGTAGTCTCCAAAGCTTGCAGGCTTCATGGATAAGAAGCAGAGTGTTCCTGGAATCGGTTCAGAACGTGTTCTGATGTACATATAAACTTCTGGAAAGTATCTGATGACTGTGCCCGAGTACACTGACCCGCCTCCCATCGATGGGAATAAAGCGATAGCATTCGACTTGAAGAAAGCCGCAGAACTTAATTAATTCGATGCTTTAATGGTTATAGAATCTGCAAAACACTAGTATTAATTTAGACACTGGCATCTGGTTTCACTGAAATTCATGTCGAATGTGCAAACTGCCCCAGCATTCCCACTGCTCCCCGGGTGGGACGGGGGGAGCGGGCGAAGCACCGGGGAAGGTGCCTGGCCCCGGGGCCAGCCATGCTCGGGAGTGCGAGGCGAGGTCAAAGCGGGCTGAGCGCGGTGGGAGCTGAGCCCGGGACCCGGGCACCCCTCACCCCCCACGGCGATCCCACCACGGCCGCCCAACACGCCGCCGGCCGGGCAGAGCCCCCTGGAGCAGCCGCGGCTCGCAGCGGGGCAGAGCGGGGGTCCCGCAGCAACCCCGCACCGGGCAGGGCCCCGCGTGTCCCACCGACGGGCGCTTAGCGCCCTGCACGCACCGCCCCGGGGCTGTTTGTCCGCGCTTCCGAAACCAGGCAGCACTGTGACTCGAGTCGGCTTTTTCCGATTGTGAAATCTTTGCTTTAAGACAAAGAGGCTCCTTAAATCATGAGGATGACAGACTCGAAAGAGAAAATTGATAATGTTAATAAATGGAGTTTACTGGGAAGATGGCATTTAGAAACGGGTGAGATGTCCCAGATTTAATTTTCGCTGGTGAAACGAGACAATTCTAAAAGGCCACAGATGAGATGATTTTTATTAAACATTTGTACTATTTTGGAAGCTCAGCCGTAACTCATCCACACTAAAATTTAACGACTTTGATTCATCAGAAAAGTTTGCATTTGGACTCTGCTTCAAAGACAGAACAACTCCAATGACAGGCTATAATGATTTTCCCTCTCTGATTTGCAGTGGCTTGGTGTGTTCTTGTGCCCAGACCGAAGATTCACATTCAAATCCCGAAGTCATAAAATCTAGGCTTTCGCATTTGTCTTTTCCAAACTGAAACTTGACTAAACCAGAGCCCAGGATCAAAAGCTCGCAAGAGCTATGGATTTCACAGGGAACTGCAAAACCCACTGCCGCATAGTCACTCTGACAGTATTGCGGACAATTTGGGCAACCTTGGGCAACACGTGTTGTCCCTGGGAACCGAGTTGTATTGTTTCTCCTGAGGTTTCCCTGTCAGCTCTGGTTTAACAGAAGTTATGCTCCAAGAAGGTTTCTCAGGAAAGGCGAGAAAGGCTCAATATTGGACACAGAGGATGCGCAGTTAGGGAGGAAGAGTGTTTGCTCGACGAGGTGCTTTGTTGCTGCTCCCAGTTTTCCCCTTTTTTTAACTATCTTTTTAGTTTTGGGGTTTTGGGGGGTTTCTGGTTTGGGGTTTTTTTTGTTGTTGTTGTTGTTTTACCGAGTGACATTAAACCAAGAAAGACAAGTGCAGAACTAAAGGCGAGTTGAAGGTGGTGGTGCCAGGACTTTGCCTGGGCCTGAAGGGCGGCATCACTCTCTGAATCTGTATCCTTTTCTCGGAAAGAGGTGGCATAAGAAAGTGATAGTTTTTCACACAACTGTCTCTGATTTCCCGAAGGGCAGAAAGCACCTCGGGAAGCCGGGTGTGAGCCCCATCCCGGCTGGCAGGGCGGGGGCAGCTCAGCCCTGGCACCTCACCTCGCCTGCCAGAAAAACTTTGCTTTCTTGCACCGAGCGGGACGTTCCAGCCCCATCCTGAAGCACTCGCACCCAGTGCCTGTGTGCGCAGGGAGGACTGAGCCGGCAGAAAACAGCCCGGCCTCTGTTTATTCTCCAGACTTGAAATGAAAAGAAACCAGCTCGTTGCTTCTTGATCTTTTCATTTCCTTTCCGTGGCCTGGGAGGAATCCCCCTGCCCGCCCCGCACGTTTTAAGCCATGTCTGCGGGACTCCGACTAACCCTAGATCTGTTTTTTAAAACGTATTTAAGCTGCAGAATTTGCTGACACATAAATAAGCCATCAAGGCTCTCGGAAGCTCATGAATCTGACTGAAGAATGTGTGGGGACTTACACACTTGTTCCACGTCGTGATACTTTAAAAACTTTCACAAAGACGACTCTGGACAAAAAGCACCTCTGTTTAACAAGATAATTCTTGCTTTCAGTTTTATTTCTATTTTCAACTTCCTATTCTTTTGTCCCGTGACATGGCACTTTTTTCCCCCTCGGGGATTCCTTTCTCTTCTTTCTCCCCTCCTATTCTGAACTGTTTTACAGCCCCGCTTTGTTACTGTCAGGAAAAAATGTCTGGAGAGCCCTGTCTCCTAAAGAAGGAACAGAAAAGGGAGGACTGGAGCTGCAATGTTGCCTATGCATGCAGAACATCCCAATCTGTTTTTGTGCATTGAGTTGGGGAGAGGGCAGCAGGGAGCGTGCACCCAGCCTCAGCCCGGACAAAGGGAGGCCGGACAGCTGCGCACCCGCCACAAAAGATTCACTCTTCTGTCAACTCTGTTTACTTAGTGTTGTTTCTGACCTCTGTGCTACACTTGTTGCTAATACATATGCTTATCAAACCATTTTAATTGGCTTTCTTCATAACATTAGTCCCAGCGCTTTTTTTTCCCCTACGTGTGTTTCCAAACAACTTAATTGACTTCTCCAATATTCATCTTCATGGGCTCTAAACAACGGCTTTCTCCCAACGCTCCCCAGACCCCGGGAAAAAGGCCCAGGGGTATCTGCACGGAGAGAGCTTCACCTATCAGAAGGGATGGCTCTTCAGGGAGATGAGGATGCGGGGGTAGTCCGCACCCCGAGGGGACAGCCGCATCACTCCGACTGGCACAGCGGAGCCGGGCTGTGCGTGAGGAAGTGGCTGCTGGTAGATAGGGGAGCTGACTGTCCCCGTCTTGTTTCAAATGTGTTCTTGCTTTGTTCTATGGCACTCGGTGGACTGGTGCCAGCCCGAGAGAACCCAGCACCACCCCCGGACCTGCTCATCGATCAAGAGCGCAGCGCCCTGTCCCAGAGCGCCGGCAGAGCCTCCCGCCGGCCGCAGGTAGAGCTGCGGGATCGGGGCTGCCCCGCACCGAAACCCAGCATCCAGGGCAGCCCGGACCCCCGCACCGGCTGAGGGCCCGAGGGTCCGCCGGGCTGGGATGCAGGAGGTGGCAGAGAGCGCCCCCCAAAAATCCCCGAATACCACCCCCCGCAGCCTTTACCATCTATATTAATGGCTTCGCTTGAGCATCNCCTCCCCCCCCCCTTTTTTTTTTTTTTTTTTTTTTTTTACAATTTCGTAATTAATTGTTGCACTCGGGTTTGTAATGGAAACAATACTGCGAGGCCGGATGGTTGTTATGATTTGCTTTCTTTCTCGTTTCTCCCCCTTCGCGAGCATTGTTCGCGGTGACTGTCTGGGCTCAGATATGATGTTGGGACAGCGCCTCCCTTGAAATGGAAACAGAGGCCTGAATAAAGAAGGGTGGAAAAAAAAGTACTTTGTAGTCTGCATCGTCCATCTTTAATTCAGAGACGCATCTATACTCCTGGGAGCGCCGCCTTTGATCTCTTTGATTTTTACACCAGATCTGTTATGGACTAAAATTCCTAGGTTTTCCATAGAAACATCTCCATTCCTTCGGGATATTGATGTTTTCTTCTTCCTAGGGGTTATG
>VZRW01010212.1:810605-820912 GCA_013398125.1 Aegotheles bennettii | reverse complement strand
CGGGACCGGCGGGCCGGGACCTGCCCCTCCGGCCCCGGGCCGTGCCGGGCGGCGCACGGAGGGGCTGGGACGGGAGCACCGCCGCCCCGATGCCCGAAGCCACCTGCGCCCCGGCAGCCCGGGAATCCCCGCTGCGGGCAGCCCCGCGGGAGGGGAGCGCAGCCCCCTCAGGTAGCGCGGCAGCCGGTGCGCGGGTCCCCGCAGAACTGCGCGTCCCTCGTTGCCCACGCGTGGGGGCGGCAGGTGCTGCCTGCTCCCCAGGGGCGCGGAAGGTCCTGCCTGGTCAAGTCTACGGGAGGGGGATGCTGCACGGAACCCCTGGGAGCCTAGGAGAGAAGGGGATCCCCGTGAGCCAGCTGTTTGCCGGGGATGAGGGGTTTAAAATTGAGCTCAATATGTAAAGGATTAAACGAAACGGGAGGTGAATAACGCGGAACTCTGCTGAAAGCCACCTCGAGAGCAGAGGACGGGGCGCGTGTTCGCGTGGCTCTGCGAGTGTGCGAGTTGCGCGCTGGGCACGGTCATCTCTCCAAGAGCAAATTTACTGTGCAGTTTCCTAACGCCTAATGACCTCCGTGCCCAGGACTGGTTCCCCGACGGGCTCTGCCGGGATGGCCACGGCATCAGGCAAACCAGTGGCCAGGAGCAGAAACCAGTCTGCAGTCGTTTCCACCACTGGTGCTGCAGCTTGCGATAAGAGCTGAAACAAGAGTAACAAGGCACTGACAGGGAAAACTACGGAAAAAACAGCTCCGGAACAACCCCCACGCGTGTGTGTACGCGGCTGAGCAGCACCGGCCACCGAGGTGGAGTGGACACGTGTGTCTCACTTGGCACCCCTTGCCCTGCTGCAGCCCTCGCTGCTGCCCAAGGCACGGGTCTCACTGCGTCCCTGCCTGCACCCGGGGCTGCCCTTAACGGGTCACCTCGACGTGGACAGGAGACACGTCTGGGGGAATCCTGGTTGCCTTCTGGACGTCTTTTTCCATAAACGCTTGAGAAATCCGTTAAATCAAAGACCTCGCGAGGCTGGAAATCGCCCTTTGCATCTCCAAAGAGCACAGGCTGGGAAAACTGGAAGGGAATTCATCCCGATGGGAATGACAGAGCACCAACGAGAGGCACTTAGAAAATTTAGAGCAATCAGTTAAACCGGTCAAGAAAAGAGATGTTTTGGGTTTTATTTAGGAATATTTTGTTCCCCAGGAAATAATATCGATTCTGAGCAGTTTTGCAGAAAAGTGAGGTACATCAGGCGACGAAGGAGCGTGTCCAAGCCGCGTGCTCCCTGAAGCGCACCTGACCCTGCCCACACAAATGGCCCGGACAAGTCTGGCAAGGGAGAACCTGATGTCTCCCTGGAGCTGCCTCCCCAGCGCTGCTCCACGCGTGGGGCAGGTTCCCCGAGCGCCAGCTCAACCCCGGCTCTGTAGCCTATGCAAGGTGCTTGGAGATCCCCCCGGGAGGCGGGGTGCTATGAGCACTCCTGGAGTTAGCTTCACTCTCGGGGCTCCCTCCGTGAGCGACCCCGGGAGGGCGGGAGGGGAACCTCAGTTTGGGGCTGCGTGGGGGCAGGCTGGCCCCAGGCCGGGGAGTGAGCGCTGCCGTGTCCACCCTGGCCACCGGCTGGGCACTGCCGGTGTTCCACCCCTCGTGCTCCGACTCCGCTGAGGTCCGGGAGCACCGGGACGGCTCTGCCCCGCTCGGGGCTCGGCCGGTCCGAAGCCAGCCGGGGGTCACGGCCCGAGATGCAGCCTCGCTGCTCCTCTATGCGAAATACCGACATGTGGTCACGTTCACGAGAGTGCAAGCTATGAGGTGGGCTGGTGTGTCCTCCCAGCTCCAGGCTGCCCGTCGGTCCCCCCCAGCCCGGTATGTCACTTCCTCAGCCCCGCGGGGAAGCTCACTCTGCCTCTGAACCCCCTTGCTCTGCTCTTCACACCCTCTGAGGACCGATCCCGGAGCTCCCACTCATCCCAAACTTCCCTGGAGTCAAGAGGAGTGAGCGGTTTTGGCTCTACGAGTGTTTTCGCAAGTCAGGACACAGCTGGGGAAGGCAGTATTGCGGGTATCTTTCCCCCCGGCTGGCCAAAGTGCCTGCTAAGGGCGGGCTTGGGGGCAGGAGCATCCTCGGAGGTCCTCGCAGTTCTCGGAAGGTTGTGCCTTGTTTCAGTGTTTACTCCCCGTGCTGCAAATGTCACCAGAATGCAACTTTAGTGCTTTGTGGTTAACATCTTTTGCCCGAGGTCTATCACTAGCATTAATTGTCCCAATAAATTGAGATATAGTGTGCATAATGCAATGTAACAATATGGTTATATTCCACGTGTATGACTTAATTAAGCTATTTGCAGCCTGATGCTGCAAGTCAACGGGTGTGCAAGTGGATTAACAATGTACTGTTCTCGTATCCTCAGGATGGTGCATAATTACTTTACTGGCGGTACATATCAATTTTTGATGATTGCAGAACACATGCTCACTTTACCAACAAGCGCTTTAATAACTCTCCATTGTGTTTTTAAAAAGCGTTGTTTGGAAATATTTGGAAGCCTCTGCAAACAATGTTCGAGGTTCGTAGCACGACGTTTAGACCTGATCTATATTTGATGAAGTGCAAAGGCTCCGAGGCAGAGCCCGTCGCCTCCTGCCCGCTCCCCGCTCCCGTGGCCGGCGGAGGGGAGCGGGGCCGGGCGGGCCGGACGTCGAGGCACACCGGCGGGCCTCCCTGTGGGCCCCGGGGAGGGTGGGGGGGGATGTGCGCACCGTGCCCCAACACATGCTCCTGACATTTGCGAGCGGAGTAACGCAATTAGGAAATTCGATTACAGGGCGGCGGCGAGGCCGGGGGAGCCCCCGGTCTTTGTTCCCAGGAAGATGGCGCCGGGGTCTGGCCGGCGGGATTTAGCCTGCGCCTCTCCAGGCAAAGGTGGAGGGGTTCGAGTGCCGACCTTTCTGGGGGCAACTTAATTTCTGCAGCCTAATCGTGTTGGGGAGGCTGGTACCATCCATCAGAGCGAGTTCTGCTGCGTGCCCGGCCGGGCATGGGCATGGCCACGCCCGGCCCGGGCATGGGCACGCAGCACCGAACCCGCTCGGCCAGGGAGAGAGGAAAAGAAGGAAAAAGAAAGAAAGAAAACAACAAAATGTAATAAAAGCTGCCGCTCTCCCTTGGCGCACAGGCGTGGCTCGGGAGTGCGGGCGGGAGGGCCCCGAACACCCGGGGCCGGCGGGGTGGGTGGGTGCCTGCTCCCGCCCGCCTGGGCTCGGGCCCCGTCGTAACCGAAGGCACATGGGCTCTCGGCTGGGCACCGGTGACTCCGGGCAGCTGGGGCTGGCCGGATGGCCAGATCCGCGCGGCCTGCGCTGCCCCCGGCGTGGGGGGCCGCGCCCCTCCGCGCCCCTCCGCGCTCCTCCGCGCCCAGGCGTGGTGGCGCTGCTGCCTCGGAGCCTTCCTGGAAGAAGTCGATTTGTTCTTGTACCTGAAGCAGGTGATGTTTATGCAGAGACATCTGAATGACAGCAGGAGTGAAGGACAAATCTAATAAAGCCTAATAAACCGTGAGAGTCTAAATGTCATTAAACTTACAAAGATGAGACTCCAAATCACCAAAAAGGTAAATGTCTTCATTAGTCTGATCTCTGAAGACTGTCGAACATTTCATTAATTTATAATTTATGATTGTTTGACAAATATTGAAAAGTATGTAAATATGAGGGGGATAATGTCTTTTCTGCGGGAGATAAGGAAATGACCCAAACTGTACGTGCCTGCTAGATTACACACGAGGTTCCATCTATCTGTTATCAAACTGTGCTTTCCCTTTATACAACATATTGTGCAACTGACAAGTGAAATAGTGCAGATAAACCAATGGTTTAAAACGTAATAAAGACAACAGCCATTTGCATTTTTTACATTTTATTACAAAGGTAATTTACTATGACACATTTCTGAATGTAATTTATGAAAACATTTTAAAGCAATTATATAATGTATACAGCACTCAGAGACAGAGAAAGTCAGATAAATAATAATCTTATGGATCTTCAGAGACTTTCTATAACGCTGAAAATATAGACTTTAGCAGGAACAGCCGTAAAACATAAAATCATAGAAATAAAATGCAGAATGATGTAATAAAGAGGAAATGGGTATACTTCTAACTGGAATTGCAACATTAGATATTCAAGGAAATAATCTCATCTATTCCAAAGAACAAGATCATCTTAGAACATTATTTTTTTTCCTTCCTCTGTGTTGTGAAATAGGCTTCTTAAAGAAAAGAGGATTTTTGAGAAAAACATCTGGCATCCTCGTCCTCCTTGGTGGACCAAGAAGTGGACCTTCCAGCGAGGATCCCGAGGAGGAGAGGAGCAGCGTCAGCCCTCCTTCGCTCTCCAGTGACAAAGGGGAATTAGGAGTTTATTATCACTCTTGATCTGGGGGAGAGCGGGGGCAGAGGCGCTGCTTTGCGCGTACCGTGCGGAAGGGGCTGCGCGGGGCCGGGGCNAGAGGCGCTGCTTTGCGCGTACCGTGCCAGCCCCCCCCTGCCTGCCCACCCCGCACCCCACCCGCCAGCGCCCGGGGAAGGTTTCCACAGCGTCCCCGCTCCTCAGCACCGCGTGCACTTGCTCATGCCCTAGTGAAGCCCACGGCGGGGTTGCCACTGTTTTGGTGGGCGAGGGGCACGAGGCGGCCCCCGGCATGGGGTCCTGCGTCCCCTCCTCCTGCCCCCTCCGCTCGCCGCTCCGCGGTTCCCCGCGTCTGGCTCAGGAGCGCTTCGCTGCTTACCGTGGAGAGCAGGGAGACGCCCAGAAATCGAGAGGGGACAGCATCGTCTGATAAATGCCTCCAGGTGCCTTCAACAAGGTATTTGCACCCAAAGGGTCAGCAAACCCATTGCGTGCAACTGCCTGGCTGTCTTTTTTTTTCCCCCAAACCCACACAGTAGACAATAAGGCACGGAGCACTTTTGTAAGAGCCCCACATTCCCCAGAACGGGCTCTGTGTCTTTGTCTTTACATAAAACAGTGCCCTTTGGCCAAATGTGCCTGTAACGGGCTTGTAAAACAAACCAGAAATCTCAGCTCTTCCTCGAGTCTACAAGCAAGTCGCTTTATTCCCAAATATTGCAAATATGTTAGGAGTGTTAGAAGTGGGACTAAGAAACCCCCTAACAGAGCTGGTTACCTGCTGTGAGCCTCACTGCCACAGACCCTTTCACGAGACATATTAAATCTCTTACCCTAAGAAAACAGGCACTTGTCACAATTGAAACCCGACGTATCAGGGCAGCGGGATGTAACAGCTTAGGGAACTTCATGTTTTCCCCTGAGGCCCTTTCTGAGCGGAGGTCCCTAACACGCCTCTCCCGAGAGGCCTGAAGGGTTTGCCCTGGCTTCAACATCTCTGAGGGCCACGTCCAGAGAGGTGCCCCTCGCCGATCCCCCCTGCCCACCGCCAGCGCCTTGCCTCTGGCCTGGCTCTCAGTTATTTGTGGTGCAAAAGAGATTTCGTCGAGACGGCAGGTGATTCCTCCCCAGAACCCGGCTTCTATGTGTGTCCACTCGTCTGTTGTTCCGGCTGTCCCCTCGACGGAAGGTCCCAGGTGCCAGCCCCAAGCCCGGGGCCGGCAGGGCAGGGGCGGCGGCAGCGCTGCCCGGATCTGGGAATGTCCCCCCCAACCCCCAGCAGCCGGGGCCGGGTGCCGCCAGCCACCCCTCACACATCCCCCCCGCCCTGCGACAACACGCTGTCATTCTTTCCCAGCTCTGAAGTATGTGTTTTATTATAGATTATTTGATTTGATGAGCAACATTCCCACCGCCCTGAGCACAGTCTAAGTGGAAAAAGGTTTCCTTGGCATTGCGAAGAGATTTCAATAATAATAATTAAAAATAAAAAGAAACCAACGACGTGCACACAAGCAAAAAACCTCTTCAAATGTCGCCAGAGGGACTGAGCTGGCTTCCACCGACCAGAGGTGCAAGGTTTTTCACCTAAACAAGCCCTCAATTTTTTTCTAATATACATAAGGGACGAGAGGTGTCCTGTCCTACCATCCCACATCTGCTGCCAGGGCAGGTCCCCCCCGTCCAGTCCTTACACGCTGATCGTGACCATCTTGGCTAACAACTGGCAGTTGTCGAAAACTGGTAAAATGTCCCTCGTAATTTAAGTTCAATATATGTCAAGCGACAGAAGGGCACTGGCAACTCATTTCTAGGGCGTAAATGGTTTCTTACAACACTCGCGGGTCTGGAACTTGCAACGAAAAGGGTAAAAAAAGGCAGAAGCGGCCGGAGGCTGGGCTGGGAGAAGCACCCCGATCCCTTAGTCATAAAAGTGTACAATGGAAGGGCTTTATTGTCTCTCGTTAAGCAGCTCATAAGCGACCCCGTTTATTTCTGAATAGCCATGTTTTGATGACTTATAGTATATGCAAAAACAAACTTTCCCGCGGTGTTTTTTTCCTCCGTCATGCTTTTCTTTTCAAACAGCCAGATGATTTTAAAAAGAAAAACACCCAGAAATGATAAATCGCGTCGCATAGCTAATGGCTGGAGGGCGCGTTTACAAATTCATAATCATTTATTCTTGGTGATGTATGACCCTTACTCTTAAATCTCAAAAGCTTCTATTTGAAGGTGTAAATAGCTTTTTCCCCCCTTGCAGTAAACCTTGCTGCATTAGCAGTGATTGATCTCCTGTACAATTCGTCCCAGAGTGCTATTTTAGAGGGGGAACACTGGCTTTTGGAGATTAACTGGGGAGTCTGTTACATATTAATGAACCTAGGAGATATACTAACGTTTTGGTAATTTAGTTATTTGTGTCTATAGCTTTCGCCGTTATTTTCTCTTAGACCCCCGCGGTTGTTATACATCGAATTAAAAAGTGGTCCTTCGGCATCATTTTTTTCAGTGGCAACTAAACGCCATTTAATGTGAAAAACAAATGTTGACCTGTCTCTTGAAGGAAGTGTGTTTCTTGGCAAGACATCAAAGTGTTTTAAACTGTATTAGAAGGGTTTGTTAGTTTTCTTACCCGGAGTCTACGACAATGTAAGAAAGCAGCCTCTCGGCGGAGGCAGCCGTCGGAGGGGGGAGCGGCCGCTGCGCATAGGTGCACGCTGGAGAGGCGGTTTGAGCTGCAGCAGGAATGCACGGGCACCTCTTCGCTGGGATTACAGCCTTGATTAACGTGCTAATGAATAGGGATGCTAAAGAGTCGTCCGGAAACACGTCTGTGAGAAGGAGGGACTGTTTTTTCTGTGAGGAACTCCTAGGTTGGGCTCAGCCTGCAGAGACACTAACTTAACTAAAATGCCATTAACCTACTGCTCCTTCGCAGACACTCGGGCCAAGCACCTCGGAAGTGTCTGAGACGGGGCCGAGGCCGAGGCAGGAGGTGGAATCCCTGCTGAGCTCTAGCCTCTGCCTCTGCAGCTGATGCGGGGCTGCAGAGCGGGCAGGGCAGCCTGGAGCCTCCGGGCCGAGCACCGCGCACCCCGGCGGCGGGGCAAATGCTGCCCGGCTCCCCGGCGGAAAGATGGGGTCAGGGGGCTGGGGGGGGAGGGAAGGGAGCCCAGCGATTTTTTACAGCGGTTCCGCTCCCTATTAACTTTGACATGTTGCGCGGATTTATAAATTAGGGTTCATTATCCTCGAAGGTCGTTAAAGTAGGCAGCTCAGCTGAGAATTAATGCGTGCAAACCCCCTCGCTACATCTGGCTTCGCCTCGAGCTGCCTGGTGGGCTCAGAAAGCAGGCGCAGGCTACAGCCATTCCGGTGGGCAAGGAGAGATACTGGTCCCTCCTGCCCTCCTCCACGCCATTTAACGCCGGTGCCTGAAAGGTTGAAGCGCAGCTGGACAACAGCCTGGAGAGAGCAGCGAGCGGATCCTCAAGTCAAACGGATCTGCCCCTATTTTTGAAGGGAACAAACACATTTCTCCCCCGGCGTCCCGTCCCAAAGTTAAACGTTTGTTTAGGACAAACTCGAGAAGCAACAGTCTTTGCGAGAACCTTGTTTTCCCCTTCTTCTCCTTGTGAATAACAAAGTGATCATAGGCTACTCGGCCAGTTGGCGAGGGGAGAACTTTTGTTTTCTGGGGCGATTTATGTTCTTTATAAATATGTGGTTTGGAAAATAAAAAGAGACTTGAAAACGTTGTTACAATGAAAAAGGACAAATTAGAAGACATTTTCTGTGATCAAAGGAGGAAGAGAAAGCGAGTAGGGGTATTCAAAAAGCTTGACTTATTCACACAACTCCTTTGGAGCCCAGGGGCAACAAGCGTGTCTTACATTGAAAAGGCGGCTCTATTCAGAGTGCAGGTGCGAAGTGGTGTGGCACATTCTGCCACATTATGTAAAGGTTGTTGGAGATTAGTGTTCAGACTTAATAACTAAAGCGCTTGATTTACATTGGAAAAAAGCCCCCTCATCCGTGAAAGCAAAATAATTTAACGCGTGATCATTTCGAGTGCTGCTGATATCCTAATACTTGCATTGTTCTCGGCCAAGTACTAGAGGAGCACGGATTGATGCTTTTGGGAACCTATCATTTACAGCCACTGAACTCTGCTCAGAACTGGAGATCTGGAGGGGAGATAAAAGAGGGGCACAAGAGAAAAGTTTCACATTAGGGAAAAAAAAAAGAGAGAGAGAGAGAAAACAATAAAAATGTGACAGTTCCCCTCCTCCCCGCAGACGTCTCTGAGCCTTCTGCCCGGTGCCAGGGCAAAATGGAGCCCAGGTCTGCGGAGCCGAAAATTGGGCTCAGGTCTCAGGCACTGCTCTACTCCGCCTTCCCCCGTCGGAGCAGAATTACCTTACTAATTATTCATATTTATGTAAATGTCATTAGTTAATGTAACTTTCTATAAAAAGATAATCAGGCGAAAACGGAGCATAGGTATTACCTTAAGTGCATTGGCTCTGGTTGTTTCATTCATATGTTAATACACGTGATGCAGTAGTGCCAAGCGTGGGGAGGTGGGGAGGGGGGAGAGGAGGGGAGAGAAGGAAGGCAAGGGAAAGAAATTAAATAATAATAACAAAGCCCCACAAAGGCTTTAAGTTTGCATCGCGGGATCAAGGAGCACGACGCCTTCTGATGCACTGAACAAAGGGGGACCCGGCGCCGTCCCAGCCGCGGCGGCTGCCCGGGCATTCCGGCAACTTTGGGTGGCTTTTTTGTTTGTTTGTGTCCCCTCCTCTCCTGGAGGAGAATTTTATCCTTCAAACCGTTTCAATCTACCCAGATCTTTGTGCTCGGCTGAGACTCTCCGTTCCCGAAAGACCCGAAAGAAAGTATCTTTATACGGGACACGCACCAATTAAAATTGCAATACCTTTTGCATCCCCCTTTAGTGTAAGCATTTTAAGGCCATTTCCATAAATTCTCCGCGAGAATAAAGGCTATAATGGGAACAAGGTGAGAAAGCTGTTAACCATTGTTTCAGCAAGAAAAGGTCGTAAGTCAGGCAATTGGTGTCTGACCTGTCAGGATAAGGTATAAAGGCTTTATTCATGCAGTCGCTCACGATTTTCTCAGCTCTCACAAAAGTGTTTTTATGATTCTGTTTTCTTACCTCGTTCCTTAATTAAAAAGCTGAATGATTAGAATAGCACCTGCATAATGTCTGGACGACGCCTGCATACTAATTCGCGAGTCTTTACATCTAGTAATTATAACATAAAATCAGAGATTGAATAAAACAGAAGGATTTTGCCCCTAAAGCCCTGCTAATCCCCTTTTAAAAGAGTCTGCTGAAATAATTCAGAACAGTTTCCGGAAGTTGGATTACCGACTCTTTTTTGACTGTTTACAATGAAATGATATTTCACACTTAAAGGAGTCTCTGTATTTCTACAACAGGTTTTTAAAGGTGGCCTGTTTTCTAGACAATAACAATCCAGTGACTCCTTCTTTCTTTTCCTACCCATTTTTCCCCCCTTCCTCCCAGCAAGATCTTCATCTTTATCAAATAGATGCGAGGATTATTCTGTCCTCAGGTAGGAGGAACAAAACCTCCCCCCTTGAATCCTCCACTCTGGGACTCCCAGCCTGGCCACCCCCGGCCGCGGGGGGACGAGGGGAGAGATGCGTGAGGGCAGCCCGGTTTTGCCCAAGTTCAGATGCACCCTGTTTCCCAGCCGCTCGCAGGAGAAGGCGGTGAAGCGAGGAGCTCCCATTGCTTCACTATTGCCCCCCCCAGGGCAGAGGATAATTTAAGCCAGCAGTGACTATTCAAAAGTTGGAGAATAATTTTGTGTGTGTGTCTTCCAAAACAGCTG